>CM037793.1:33562584-33612584 GCA_021229015.1 Solen grandis | reverse complement strand
CACTCCAGTTTTAACAATCATCATGCCAGACACCACAAGGAATGGAATTTAGATTGATGTATTTGTGTGTATCATTGCCTAGTGGTCCTTTGCACATAACACTTGGGTCGAAATTGGCAAGTCCTGTGTTCACTTATTGGCCATGTCCTATGTTCATTTGTGTTTAGATAGACTTAAATGAGGGAGCTATAACAAAATTTTGTACAGTCTTGTTTGTGGAATTGAATTCTGACCTTGATCATGACCCAGTGACCTACTTTGGAATTTTTAGCTCACCTGAGCACGTGTGCTTGAAGGATGATCATTAAGTGTCAGGCGTCAACAATTACTTTGTTTACATTGATTGGTCACCATACTTGTTTTTATTCTATGTTTGTATATCCATGTTTCGAACAAATCTCTAAAATATACATCTCTTGTTAAAAAGGGGTGAAAAAGAAGTAAAAAGTTGGTTAAAATACCCCTAGGTACTTCATTTTTACAGAAATGGACAAAAACTCCTAGGTATAATTTTTGTAAACAGGAGAGAAAAAATAGCTTCATTTTTAAACATTTCAATAGATTGTTTTTCTTTTTCTTGTAAATATTATTAAATGATTGCTTGGTTAAAACAATGAAATAATAAATAAGGTTAGGTCACCAGAGTTCATTTTTAGCGACTGAGCAAAGTTTGACTTCTATTATACATACTTAATTCACTTCAAATTTACTTATTATTTGAAAGGAGATGTTAATACAAACAGATGTCCTATACTGGCGAAACAACCCTAAAAGCATTTTACTGACATTGTGACAGTTTATATCCAAATATTTGGAGTATCACCCTCAACATGTCCTAGACAATGTCATGATAAGTGTAACATACACCCTTTAAGCCAGAATATTTCGGACTGTCCTCGGTGGCTTCGGGAACAGGAGGTCCTGGATTTGATCCCAGGCACAACATACCAAGTGGTAAAAACTGGCACAGGTATAGCTCCATTGCTTGGCATCATCATATTAGGATAGTTCCAGGACTGGTTGGCCCGGAGTCAGGATAATGTGACTGGGTGTGGTATCATACCACATGTCTATGGCGTGATACTGCAGTTTGGTTATGGCTGATATCGGCCAATTAAGTCAGGAGTTATGGCCCTTTTAATATAAAACAATTGTCAATTTTCACTTTATTTACTCTCTTAGCATCCTTATTTCTCAAGCAATTTTTCATGACCATATTTATAGCCATAAACTCTCGGCCAAGATAGCGGCCGATTAGGTTAGGTGTAATGCCACTTTAACAAAAAAAAAAAAAAAATGCCAGATTTCTGGTTAGCAATCAAAACTTTACAAGCTGCATGTTCATCATTATCAGCATTTCCCCACCCATCAACAACTCTCTCCTCATCATTTGTTCGCAGTGATTTAACGCAGGCGCAAATATTAATGGTGATTCCGTCTTCAAAGCGGTAAATTAACATTAAGTGTAACACGGCCTAGGTAGTTTTCTGTAGAAAAGTACCCATGTTTAAAATGGATACCGCACGTTTTCTAGGGGGCGGAATTTCCACGCCGATGCATTAACCGATGAAAAAAAACATGCAGTTATCCAGATAACCGCACAGTAATGGCGGGCCATTCAGGTATCCAGATAACCGCACAGTAATGGCGGACACTCGGTTTATCATATCTACACAATATTGTGACTATTCAAAATAATATTATTCCCGATACGATTCCTGTAGGTGGTCCTCAGTATTCATCCTTATACAGAGTGTGCAAATTAACTTTTTTTTTCGTCCATTTTTTTCCAGACCTTTACACATTTTCGTTATTTAGCCATAAAATATTAACATGAAGTAGACATTAGCAGTGTGGCCATAATGCGTGGTATGTTGCGTCATTTTAAGCTGTTACAAGCAGCAAATTTTGCCTCGACTCGGAGAAGAAAAATTCTTATGCTCATTTTTTCTTCACCTTTTTAAGAGGATATAGCGCATTCCAAGGAGAAATGTGTGCCTTGCAAATAGGCTTGGTGATTCTTTTGTCTGGTGTACAAGAGTTCCAAACATTGGGAAACCCTTCAAAGCACATCACTAATAATGTTCTCCAAATATTAGAAATTAACTGGTTTGGTTTCACTGAATCAAGACCTTTTGAAAAATAAAAGATTTTCCACACTGAGTCAACGTGAATCAACACTGAACGGAAGGCGCCGAAATGTGAAGGTTAGTTTGGAAAAAGTTATTTGATTGGTAAAGATAATTTTCCTTTTCACTGATTGGTCATTTTCACGGGGTTTCTCTTTGATACCCACAACTCTCATCTGCATAAAAAAAGTCACGAGCCATCGTAGTACCGCCTCTTTTCTACATTTGGCCATGTTATAAGACATATATTGCACTGGCTTCATTCGTGGTCTTGATTAACCCTCCCACTGTCCCACATACATTCGTGTGCATGCGCGCACTCATGTATAGTGTGCAGGTTAACCAAGCTCAACTCGTGAAAGCCATGCAATATATATTAATTATATAATTACATTCTCAGTCTATATAAAAAACTAACCGAAAAACTTCCAAATGTTTGACACTCACAATTCTTTATATGTTTCTTTCTGCTTTAAAAGCTCTCGTGGGTGCACGATTTGTCTCCTTCAACACCCTCACTGAACAAATTTAACATGAAACGTATGGCTATATAGACCAGACAGAGGGCGAAATACCGAGCTGGAGATATTTATATTTCTTAAAAATCACCTTTAATAGTGAGGTTCGATTTTTATATAAAAAAACAAACTCTTGCATGAACTGGGTCATGTCACATCACTTCTAGGAACACGCGAAGCTCTCCGCAGATCATCAGAATCAGCACTGTATGTTTCTTTCTGCTTTAAAAGCTCTCGTGGGTGCACGATTTGTCTCCTTCAACACCCTCACTGAACGAATTTAACAATGAAACGTATGGCTTCTAGGAACGCGCGAAGCACTCCGCAGATCATCAGAATCAGCACTGATGGCCGCTGATGGTAATTTTAACCGCCACAGTTACACTCGAGGATACTACTGCCACTAGGTTCAGAAAAGCATGTATAGAACATTAATTTGACTTACACATTATCGAGATAGCGATCAAAAACTCATCACCAGATGCAAGTGACCCATCAAACTATGTCGTGGTATTATTTATTAGAAAGCGGTACTGCGGTACTGAACAGGAGATTGGCGAAATTCTTCAATCACAGAATGTATATAGGTGTGCATTATTCATTTAAATAGGTGAACAAATCGCACATAATTCAGTAAATATTTGCAACCTTATTTTGAGTGCGAACTATTCATCTAATTATGTAATGTCAACTATTTATATGAATATTACTCACTGAAGTAAGTAAAATATTATCATTAATCTAGGTGAACAGTACTCACATGATTCAGTAAGTACTGTTCAAAACATTAGGTGAGTAACGCTCACTCAAACAGGTGAATATGATTTACCTAATCAGTGAGAAAACTCACCTACTTTGGTGAACAATTCTCATCAAAACAAATGAGTGATATTCACCTATTTTGGTGAAAATTACTCACATAATGAGGGTGTAATGCTCACCTATACGAGTCAGTAGCGTTCACAAAATAGGTGCGCAATAGGTTACTGAATAAGGTTAGTATTATTCACCAAAACTTATTAGTTGATCATTCTCACCAAAGAAGGTTGGAGTTACTCCCTGAATTAGGTGAGTAAAGTTGACTTGTAAGTGATTACAAGAGAAAAGTAAAATTAAAGGCAATCATCAACAACAACAAAAAAACAACAACAAACCCATTAGTGTTAAAAAAAAGGCTGTGCATGAGAGTCCACGACCAGGATCATGCTTTAATTGAGACCTATACTGTACACCAGTTTAGGTAGTATGGAAAAATCGCCCTAAGCGAACTTTATAGATATGCATAGTCCGCATTGTGCAGACATATGTTGCAGATCTATTGTGATCAATCAACCACACCTTATATATCTGTTGTGTTATATCTTTGGCACGGGTTTAAAATATATCTATTTTAGCATTTTTAGTTTTTAATAATAATAATGATGGTTTCGTCAAACATTTATTATTCCAATGACATTTTAATGCATAAATGGTGAAAAAAGACAAATGATTAACCCAGTGTTTCAAAAATAGATTTTATTTTGGTAGATCTTATTTAACGTAAGGAAAACGTTTATCACATAGCCAATTGGTATAGTTATATTTGTTGTTAGTCGCCTCGGAGCTTAAAGCTTTAAAGTGACTCAGTTGTAATGATTCTGCCTGCAAGTCATTAGTTTATTTGACCGAATGGGTTCAAAAGAAGATGCATTTTTTTTTTATTTAACTTAAAGTTATTTTTGTTGACGTAGACATCTATTAGATATTTCTAAATATGAACAAGAAAAAACATGTTTTTTGTTTCAAGAATTGTCCTTAATTGGAGTTAATATAAATAATTGCGGTTAAAACAATGTGCATTTCTTTTTCGTGTCGTTTTTAACACTTACCGTGATAAATTTCTTAATTGGACTCGTTTTTCTTCATTTTGGGCGGTGCCGTTAATAACTGTTCATGGGGTGTTTACTAAAATTCTATTGACAGAATTAATAGCGAACAGTGCAGATCATGATCAGACTGCACGGATGTGGAAGAAAGATCTCGTAATTTCGTTTATCGAGAAAAGATATCGTTGTCATAACGGGGTAAATATCTCATCTCGTAAACTTACACTTGTAGACTTATGTATCTCATTAAAACGACAAAGAACTCGTTATTTTGTGTGTGTTTTTTTTTTAAAACATTTTCAAGCGTTTGTTGATATTAAAAATCAAAGTGATCCTTAGCCATGGGAGGAACTCCCTATTGAAACGTATAACGATAAGCGTGTGGTCAATAGTTTTGTTTCAAGTCAGTGAGATCAAACATAAACTTAAAACACCCGTAAAAGGAAAAAAAAACTTCCAATATTGTTAGTTTGACAGAAATACATTTTTTTCGGGAATGTCTACAAATTTTCTGAATGACCCTCGTATATATTTGTTCTATCTCGAAATATTTTGTCGTTGAGAATTTTGCAAATATATTATTTTAGCATTGAGTTTTCAATAAAAAGTATTACGAAGTGTACTAATTAAGAAGAAAAACTACACGCACTAACCAGAAGTAAATATGAAATATCCGTGAATTTGTAAGCAGTTACACTAATGGACGTGCTAGGCACTCTTTCCCTGTGTTGTTATTATGGTAACTAAAATACATTAACGTGTGCAAATTAGACTAGCATGTTTTGATTAAGGACGGATGCATCCGAGTAATGGCGAAGGTATTGTGGGATACGAAAATCAGCATTTTTATATTCATTGACGTCCGATGATTCATGATTCATGATATATGTATAAATAAAACATTTTTTTCTTTTCTTTTCTATCATGATTTCTTTTCAATGGCGTGAAATAAGGTTAAAACTACAAAAAAATCATATATTATTTTTTTAATAATATTAGATCTATAACTGTAGTCAATCTTAAGCTTGTCCGTGATTTCCGGAGATAATCGTTGATGACGTCAGAATGATGTTTAATAAATACGAATAGCTACGGATGCTGCCGAGCGTACATAACGGTAACAACGAAGCCTATTAACTCAGACTGGGAATAATTCTAACAAAATGCGACTCGTTTGTAAAGAATTCCTTGCATTTTGTTCGACTGCCTTAAAGTATTTGTCTGTCTCTTTATATGTTGACAGCATTAAAATTGCATCACGGAAAAACAACAACAACAACAACAACAACAAAACAACAAAAACACAACCAAATAACAAACTAATATACATATAGTACAATGCTGAGACCAAGGTTTTCAATAAAGATTTTTAAAATTAATTGAATTATTAGGAATGAAAACATTTTTTCATATATCTAATGATTAAAGTTCATAAAATTTACATGTTGTACAATTTGGAGCTACGTCATCCGTGGGGCTGCGTTTTCCAATAACAGTACGTAACAAATACGATACATCTTGTTCCTCCGTTGAACTGTCCACATTCAACATATTGGATATACTGGCAAAACGCGCATGGTTAACATTTTTGATAACTAGTAAATCGAAAATAAAAGACTATTTTAATATTGAATAATAATAATTATAATACTAATAATATCCAATAAAAAGATATATATATATATCGCATCATGACACATAAACCGTTTGCGCAGCTGACCCCGCTATTTACACTTAACATTTAATTGGAACCGCATCATAAACATTTTATTTAAGGGAGATCACTCTTAGAATAAAGTAATTCTCATGGCGATCCGGTCTACGGGGGGAAATCGAAAGCAAGACTGAAAAGTAGATAAAGAAAAGTATGCAAAATAAAGTCATCAGATAAGAACACACTTGAAAGACACATTTTGAAGGTGTGGGCTTAAATAATTCATATCATGTATTTGTTTAAAAGATAATTAAATAGCATGTCATCACATCTGTTGCTTCGTGATATTTTTTTTTATTTTAGGCAACGCAACGTCAAATCGAAAAGCCTAAAAATCTCGTTGCAAAATCTTAAATGTGCAGCTTTCATATTTTCAGTAATAACTTTCGTTATATGATTTAATACCTTAAAAATCTAAATCTGCTATTTTTTTTTTTTCAAAATTATGGCAAAAGTCACTCATTTATGCTTATTTATCAAATGTAAACATTCCCTTCACTCTAAAAAATCCATAAATATGGGTAAATAATTTTATGAATTGCAACAAACAAAAATTATAAGCCAGGATTATCATGTACATATCAACCTCGTTTATAATTTTTTGCGATAGGGGAATGTTTGAATACAATAACCAACACTGAATTTCTATATGACAATGACAAAGTCATCAGTCACAGGAATCGGTCCTCTCCATTTCAGGACGTTGTCTTTGAAATTTCATCAAAAAAAAGAAAATATTTCAATATCTGATGTATTTTTTGAAAATGGAACTATCAGCTGTCAGTATGTTGTCAACATGTATGGAAATGGGTTGATTGCTTGTGTTAATTATTCTTTGGATTTTGGTTTAAAACACCTTGTCATCATAAGATGTTTTATTGAATAAGAAATATTTTATTCTTATACTCAAGGTAATTTTAGGTGCTGTCATTTTATATTATCATGTTTATAAAAGCTTAAACATTCTGCTCTGATTTCACCTATGACATACATGTAACTAAGACTACACTGTTCCCCACTTTTCATTATTTAAGAGAATAGGGGGCAAAAGGTAAAGCAACACAATTCTTTTGATATGATTAATAACTATGTAACTAAGACATTTTCCAAATCATCCACTTGGTCAAATTATGTGGTTTTTTGAACCCTAATATAAATGGATTATATAACATTTAAGCAGTAAAGGTACTAGGCAATGTTACCCAAATCTTACAGAATTAATTTATTCTTCAAGATCTTAATTATGTTTTAAACATTTACAGATGGAGGGTAATATTCCGGAACCAGATACCACATTTGACGTTGTTGAGACGGGGATAGATGGACGAGTTGTTGTCATACCAATGATTGACAGAAATCAGGACAAAACATGGCTACCTCTCAACACTGTAAGACCCATTTACTGTCTTCAGTAGGAATAATTCACAGCAACATATCAACAGTATTTAATGATCATTTTCTTAATTGAAGACGTGTGCAACATAGCTAATTACAATGTAAATATTTTGATACAAATACATTTTCACATAGTTGATTCAGTGTCTGAATGTTGTGGGTGTATCCTTTCCCCCTTCATAGGAAGCAGGTTGTCTTACTCTCTGTCATTCTGTTCAATTTTTGTGTTGCATATATTTAGATAAAATGTACTTATTTATCATCCATGAACTTTAATAGGTATAATAACCTAGTTTAAAACATGCCTCTTGCCAATCACAACTTTGATAAGCCAGACAGTTTGTTTTTTTTTACACATTTTCTGAGATAGCTTTTTTGCCAAACTGAATTTCACAATTATTTAGATTCACTGGCCAGATTTTCTTTGTCAAAGACTTTCAGAAACACATAATTAATAATTGATCAAAATAAATGCACCCTATTACATGGGTGTTTATGGTAGTGGGTGACCTTATAGCTTGTTTGGTGGTCTAGTGTATGTGGGTTACTTTGGAATTCATTAAGTCAAGTGAGGCCCTTGCCTTTTCAGTAAACCTTGGTTTTATTGTTAGCTGTCATACTCCTCACCTGATTTATGTATGACCGAGTCTTGTAAAGGTTTATTCTGTAACAATTTATCAACATCTGCTTCAGGTGCCCTTTGGTTTACCACCAGTTCTTCCAAAGTTAGAAGACGAGTTGGAGAAGTTCCTAAGCAGACCGGAAGATATTCCAATACACGACATTGACAAGGCTCAGAAGTAAGTCGATATGGAGTTTGTCCACTCAAAATCATATTGTCTCCCCCCCCCCCCCCACATCTCTTTTCAGAGGTACCGATGAGTGGCTAATAGCTCAATTACTTAATCATCCATTATGTTAGAAACAGGCTGACCTGGGTTTACACTTACTGTGGAGGTAATTTTTTTGTGTGTGGTAGTGGTTATGTATACATTGCCAATAAATGGAATGTTTTTTCCATATGATATTTTCTTCATTGTAAAGGCTATTTAAAAATCTGTATTTATTTGAGAAATTATTTGAGAAAATGAAAAAAACAAAAACTTCTGACTTGACTATTTGGGTTTACCGTCGCTTCGACAGTATTTCAGTCATATAGCGATGTCCAGCTAATTACAGTGTGGAAACCGAATCACGGAGGCATCCAGTTAGAACACGACTACCCCTAAGCACTGGGAACTCCTACTGAAAATCAAATGACCCTGCCGATTCGACACTCAGTGGTATGTCACATTTCAGCTTGTGAATCAGGAGCCAGATGTATCACACTGTTGGCTAGATCCATTAGAAACTGCTCTTTTCAATAAAACCATCAAAACTTTTATCCCCATGATAGATCGGGGCGATTGTATTTGGACTGTATGTTGTTGTCTGCTTTGTCACAAATCTTACTAGACCATAAACGGAAGTTCTTCCACCTGCCCTCCAACTCACAGTGCACACCTTGATAGCTCACCTCCAGTGACCTTGACCTTCAAATGATCTTGACCCTCGAGGTCTAAGGCCCCTGGTGGGTGCATTGCGTTCATTGGAACTTAGCTTTTTTTCTAAAAAATCAAAGTCTATGAGTGTAGAGTATATTTATGATACACATGCAGGGTGATCCCGCGTGTGCCGGAGCCAAGGAATCTTCTACATGTGGAGCTTGTGCCGGTACAGACCACAATCCAAGTAGAGAGGAACCCAACCACAGGCAGACTGCTCGGCTTCAAGGAGGTGAGGTCTAATTTTATCTATACTATTATTGACATTTGCCTTCTTCAGTTTTTTACATTTATTAACCAATTTGACGATTGATGATTAAAGCTTATTTTGATACTACAAATCTTTTGGTTAGTATGAACCTAATATCCAGTATCCAGATTGCAAAATCAAAAGATTCTGTAGTGTTAAGTGTCAGACCTGGCCTACCATTTTCTGTAAGAACATGATAAAAATAATATGTGTGCAAAATTTTTATTTTCTAGATTTATAAATAAGGCAGTTCTAAATGACAAACATTCATATGGATTCATCCCTGTTGTGAACATGATCAAATTCATGATATTTCCATTCTTTTATCATCAGTCCACATAAAATGAATATAAATGTGTTGTTTTAATGTTGGATATGGAATACATCTCATTTAGAAGAGATACAATTTTATGTTTTCATGCTACGCACCCATGAACATATTAAAATTGTATTACTTCTGGATACGATGTTTTCCATATCCACTCAAACAAATATCCTGTATATATCTTATTTTTTCTTCCTTTCAGTATAGCATTAGAATATCAATAAATGTCCTGTTGACTCTTTCCCATTTTTTTTTGTCATCGTAATCAGGTAAACTGTTGTGAAACTTTTTGTGTAGGAGTATTTAGCTGACACGGGGAAGACTGCCCAGAATTCTCTGTCACTCAACCGACCTCCAGATCCCTCAACACTCAACAACGTGAAGGGAAGCAGTCTAAACTTTCCGTTCTGGCCAGGTTAGACTTCCAAAATCATTCCATGTTTTATTTTGAATACATGTAAATGGTATTCTGAATTGCTGTCTTTGCTCCATTATTATTATACCCCCTGTAACAAAGTTTGGAAGTATTAAGGAATCACTGTCTGTCTGTCTAACTTTTTTTCTTGGGTATAACGCTTCAACACTTTGACTACCTCATTCTTGGCACAGAGGTCACATTCATACTTGGTGCAAAGGTTGCACTTGGCGCAAAGGTCACACTCATACTTGGCACAAAGGTTGCACTCATTCTTGGCACAAAGGTCACACTCATACTTGGCACAAAGGTCACACTCATACTTGGAACAAAGGTCGCATTCATTCTTGGCACAAAGGTCGCATTCATGCTTGACACGAAGGTCACACTCATTCTTGGCAAAAAGGTTGCACTTATTCTTGTCACAAAGGTCACACTCATACTTGTTACAAAGGTCACACTCATACTTGGCACAAAGGTTGCACTCATTCTTGGTACAAAGGTCACACTCATACTTGGCACAAAGGTCACATTCATTCTTGGTACAAAGGTCACACTCATAATTGGCACAAAGGTCACACTCATAATTTGCACAAAGGTCACACTCATAATTTGCACAAAGGTCACACTCATACTTGGCACAAAGTTTGCACTCATTCTTGGTACAAAGGTCACACTCATACTTGGCACAAAGGTCGCACTCATAATTTGCACAAAGGTCACACTCATACTTGGCACAAAGGTCACACTCATACTTTGCACAAAGGTCGCACTCATACTTGGCATAAAGGTTGCACTTATTCTTGTCACAAAGGTCACACTCATACTTGGCACAAAGGTCACACTCATACTTGGCACAAAAGGTCACACTCATACTTGGCACAAAGGTTGCACTCATTCTTGGCACAAAGGTCACACTCATACTTGGCACAAAGGTCGCACTCATACTTGGCACAAAGGTCACACTCATTCTTGGCACAAAGGTCACACTCATAATTGGCACAAAGGTCGCACTCATTCTTTGTACAAAGGTCGCACTCATTCTTTGTACAAAGGTCACACTTATTCTTGACACAAAGGTCGTATTCTTGGCACAAAGGTCGCACTCATTCTTGGCACAAAGGTCGCACTCATTCTTGGCACATAGTCACCTTTGTGCTTGTTACCTTTGGTGTGATTAGAGTCTTTGATAGTTTTGAATTTATGCAAAACCTTTAATCCTTGCCCTCATGAATATTTATGTGCAATGTGTAGATCAATGACTTGATGAATATTGATTAACTCAACTTTAATCGATATATGAAACAAAGAATTTTTCTTTTTTATGCAGACTGTGTAGAATCTGAGCTACAGTATAGTATGGGCTAGCAGAGGAGACCCTGATCTGACTGCTCTTTCTTGGAGTTCTTAATCTGCTCTGTTTGCCAGTGTGTTTAAATGCTAGTACATGTACTTTCATGATAATTTTGATATTAATACCATGATAATTGAAGTATAATTTTAATTTAGGTGGTCAAGATGAACGTGAGATTGACCAGTTGCTCTCCCAAACTGACCAGCTGGACATCAACTTTGAGACAGGTACTCACAGTAGTGTTAAATTGCCTTTTTATATTATTAATTTATTTATGCAGATAAGTACCTTATATGTAGCTTTATATTAAATCAGGATTTTTTTCTTATGTTAAAGTGCTTTGCAGCAGGTATTTGATAGTACTCCTTTAGTCAACAGCAAAAAAATCTCAATGGAAAAAGGGACAATATAAAGTAAATAAATGCAAATGATGCTTTATTTTGGCCACAAAGATTACCAAATTATAATGAATGTAGGTGAATACATTTGTAAAAGGTCATGAGGATGTTACAGGTCTATTGAAAGTCGCCCCAGGACTTGGTGAAGGAATGGACTTTGCTCAACCCTCAAAGCAAACTGAAAAGGAACCAGTCCCAGATGACCCCGTCCCATCAGTCATGACCTTGGCTGACATAATGACCCCTGGGGATGAGTTTGATTATCTGGACCTGACTGAGGATGATGAGGAAGTGAAAGAAGAGGACAAAGCTGGAGTATGTTGAATGTTTAGATTGATTTTGATTTTGAAGTTGATTGAACCTTGGAGAGTAGAGGGTAGAGTAGATGTGGAGATGGGTTAGAGGAATGAAAAATGGAAAGAAAGGGGGGAAGAAAATAAAAAAGGGGGGGAATATATATAATAGAGAGAAGAGAGAGAGAAAAAAAAAAAAAAAAAAAACAAAAAAGAGAAAGTGGAAGAGTTAAAAGGAAAACAAGAAAGTGAGATGAAAATGGAAGGGAGCATTTATGCGCATTCATCCTGTTTAAACACAAGGATGAGAATGTGTTAAATCTCTAGCATGCATCATAGCTTTGAAAGCTCTTGCCATTGCATTTATACTGCATAGAGGCCGAAAAATTGTAGTCAGTCTTAAATAGGAGGATGAAAAATTGGTTGCATGGATTAAAGAGAGAAAAGAGAGAGTTTGTAAAATGCGACAGAGAGGGAGGATTGAGGCAGAAAGAGAGAAAAGTTTTAACCCCTTTACTTTATCAATATTCATGTCCAAATTTGTGACTTGTTGAATATTAATTTACTCAACTTTTTTTGTTTCGAGTTTGCACCACTTGACATCCTTACTTAACTGTAAATTGTTTATTCAGCAGATGAGATTTTCTTTGCAGTTTAGATTGTGAAGATTCTGTACTACAATATTGTACGAGTATGATCAGACATCCCTGGACAGAGCTGTTTGATCTGGGTCTGCTCTGTTTGCCAATGTGTCATAATGAGTCTATATTAGATAAAGGGTAAAATTAATGACTTTCATGTGCAACATTTTCTAAGTTATATAGTTATTTGTATTTTTAGCTCAACTTAGCACAACGTGCTCATGGTGAGCTATTATGATCCCCTTTTGTCCGGCTTCCGTCGTCCATGTGTCCGTCCGGCGTCAACAATTTTCTTAAAACAACATCTCCGCCTAAACCACTGGGCCAAATTGGATGAAAATTGTCAGTGATGTTCCTTGCATGAAGCTCTACCAAAGTTGTTCAAATGGTTCTGGTCTGCTGCATATCTGGGTTACAGGAGCTAAAAATAGATTTTTAAAGTGAAATCTTTAAACATCTTCATCTCTAAAACTGCAGGGCCTAGAGCTTAGATATTTGGTGTGTTGCATTGTCTTATGGACTTCTACCAAGGTTGTTCAAATCATGGCCCTTGGGTCAAAATTGGCCCCGCCCGAGGAGTCACTTGATTTTATACAGACCAATATTGGATAAACAAAATCTTCTTGTCAGAAACCACAAGCCTAGAGTTTAGGTGTTTGGTGTGTAAGATGGCCTAGTAGACCTCTACTAAGTTCGTTCAAATCATGGCCCTGGCATCAAAATTGGCCCCGCCCTTAGGGTCACTTGATTTTATATAGACTAATTTTGGAAAACTAGGAAAATCTTCTTGTTAGAAACCACAAGGCTTAGAGTTAAGATATTTGGTGTGAAACATGGCCTAGTAAACCTCTACTAAGTCTGTTCAAATCATGACCCTGGTGTCTTAGGGGTTCCCTTGATTATACATAGACTTGTATAGGAAAACCCTCAAAAAAATTTTTTTGTCAGAAACCACAAAGCCTAGAGTTTATATGTTTACTAGTGGACCTCAACCAAATCTGTTCATATCATTTCTCTGGTGTCAAAATTGACCCCACCCCAAGGTCACTTGATTTTATATACACTTATCAGAGCTATGACCTTCAAAATTTGGATAGCAAGTATAGTTTTTGTGTGTAATTTAGATGATCTTGCTGTACTTCTGCATGGATTATGTATTCAGCATGACTCATAATATACAATAATTGGCACTGAAGGCAACGTTTCTCAGGTGAGCGATTCAGGGCCAACTTGGCCCTCTTGTTTGTTACTGAACAATTTTATGTAAGAAACACATGGATGATCCTGATGATAACCTCTGATTTTTATACAGACAGACAGTTCTGGAAAAGTGGAGCTCCAGAGAAGTGAAAGCCTAGAAAAACTTGTCGAGACACCGTCTGAGACGAGCAAGGACAACAAGAAAGATGTGCCCAAAGAAGTATGAGCCTAAAGAAGAGTGGGCAATTATGGTGGATGTGAAAAAGCCTGTGGAAGATTTCTACAAGAGGGTGCCAGATATGGCTTATAAGGTTAGTGCTAAATAGATTGATATTTGAACTTTCTCAGCTGGGCTATTTTATTCCATGTTAACCTTGAAAAGTCAAGTCATATTAAAAACACTCGGAACAAGTTAGAATTTGAATGACTGTAATGGTGAGCATTGGTGAGTTGTAAGTGGGCTACTTTTAACTGTGTGTATGGTTTGTAACCCTTTTCCTCATGAATATTTATGTACGGTCAGGTCTCGTACATCGACATTCGTTAGAATGGAATATTCATTTACCAACAGAAAATGGCCAGGACAAAACTTTTTCAATACATTTCAATCCGTTATAACAGATTTATAATGGAATTTTCAGATTCCGTCACCGACATAAAAAAATCCTGAATGAAAGTTCATAATATTCATAATAAAAAAGACCGAGATTTACTGAAACATCATTTTTGGAAAATGAATGTCGATTAAAATAGCCACATTGGTTGATACACATTGAAAATCCACAAGTTAAATTTAGCTGTTTACCTGTAAACAGCGCCAGCGCCACCTACTGGTGTGTAAAACAAAACCTGTGTCATTGTTTGTATTAGAGTTTTCTATTTGTGTGAAAAAATGGCAAACAAGGGGATTATTAATCTGATGTTCAATTGAGTGAAAACAAATCTCACTATTGATTGACATAGTTTTGTGTTAGATCTACATGTACATGTACAAGCTGTGAAAGTTTCATTATCATTTTGATGTAATTAAAACAGTGTGTGCTTTTTTAATATTTTATTACTGATTAGAAATTTTTGTGTTTTATTTTCTTTTAAATGATATATTTTAGCACTTTCATGCATTTTTATGTTTTAAAAGTGTAAATACATTTATAAACATGTCTATATCATTATTCTATCTGTATTAAATGATTTGCATAGAATACATGTATTTTAAGATAGATACTGTGAAGAAGATATGGTCTATACTTTCTTGAAGTGGACATTTTAATCATTTTTATTATAATGACAAATTTCCTGGAAACGAACAAGTGTCGTCGTAACGAGACTTGACTGTATATATTTATTACTTACTGCACATTTACTGAACAGCAAATAAGAAAATGGATTTTTCTTTGCCATGAAGACTGTGTATAATCAAAGTTTCAATATTGCATAACGGAGGAGTCTACTGTCTAATCTTGGTTTGCTCTGTTTACCAAAGTATTGAAAAATGTCTACACAAGGAGGCAGAAAAGCAATGTGTAATGGTTATTAGCTTGTCTGTTTTTCAAAGAAAAAGTCAAGTCATTGTCATCACTTTGCTGCTGTTGTTGGTATTGTCGTGGTGACTAACTGTAACATTGGCTATAACTTCTTAACAATTAAAGCTTCATCAAACGTCACATGCTTGTTCACTATTATGAGAGCTACATTCTCATCAAGGCCATAACTCTAAGGTCCATTTTGACCAAATTTATCTCCCTTTTTCAAAAAAAAAAAAAATACAGTGAAAAACTTTAACCTTGGTCCTAACTTCTAAACAATTAAATCTTCTGTCATCAAATTTCACATACTTGTTCACTATCACAAGGGCTACAGTCTCATCAAAGGCCATAACTCTTATGTCCATTTTCATAAAATTTATCTTCCCTCTTTTTAACAAAAACTAAAATAGATGAACGCTATTGTTTAGAACATATTCCATCACTTCAGTTAGATGGAAATTCAGTCTGATCTAGGCAGAAAGAGTTTTTGTCACACAACACCATCATATTTACAAAATGTGGCCAAGACCTTATACATCAGTTTCAGTAGGCTTACGTCTCTAGTATAAATACTCAAGAGAATCCCACAAGACAGCATGTCGGATATTGTATACAAACTAGTATTAGCTGTCACTTTTGAATAACAGTCCATCTGTGAACACATGCCAGTAATTGAAATTCAAGCGCAGAATTTATAGAGAACCTCAGAATAAGAAATTCCTCTATATAAAGGACCTTTTTTAGTTTCCCTTGAACATGTTAACAGGTTTTGCAATATTATAAGTTACCAGAATCCATCTGGTTGTACATTCATTTTTCTACCCCAACCAAACAAATTTTGAAGTGAGTATACAGGAGTCATTATTAGATGAGTGAGTCGGTTGGTCCGTTGCATTTTTACTGTTCAGAGAATAACTTGAAAACTAAAAAATGGACTGATTTGAAACTGAAAATATAGAAAGGACAGGAAAAGTTTACCTGGTTCCATTCTTTTTTCTTCGTGAAATTTTGTACACAGTTTCTTCTGTGTCAAAGCAGTATGTGGAGGTATTGATCACTGTTGATAATTCTAGTTAGGCATGATCAATTAGCATGTTATTGATCTGTTTTCAGTGGCCTTTTGAGCCAGATGTTTTCCAGAAGCAAGCAATTCTCCATCTTGAAAACCATGACAGTGTGTTTGTTGCTGCACACACATCTGCTGGTAAAACGGTAGTGGCTGAATATGCCATTGCACTGTCTCTCAAACACATGACGAGGTAAGGGACTAATTTTGACCGGTCACTGAAGTCAATCACCATATGTTCTTTTTCATTCCCATTGGACCTTTCTTTTATTTTTTTGTAAAATTAATTTTTTATGCCCATTTGCACCTTGAAGGTCAAGAAGTGTTGTTCCCTTACCCTATTTTGCAGGTTAGTAATTGTGTCACCTGCTGTAAGTAGAGGTGACACATAGAAATCACTTTTTCGTTGTCTGTCTGTCTGTATCTGTCTGTCTGTCCGTCACACTTTTTCCGTCACGCTTCAGCAGGTGACACACGTGTTCCAAAGAACACTCTTGTTTGATATGATTGCAGTAAAGGTCCACCTGGTCGCCAGATTCATAGAAGAGTTGATATTTTTTTCCATTTACAGGACTGTTTACACGTCTCCAATCAAAGCTTTGTCTAACCAGAAGTATCGAGACTTCAAGCTGACGTTCGAGGATGTGGGTTTGATCACTGGGGATGTACAGATCAATCAGGCTGCCGCGTGTCTCATCATGACTACAGAAATCCTGCGGTATATATTTACTTCAAATACTTGTATATTTATGAAATAAACCTGTTTCTGTTATTCAGTACAATATTTAAGTACTGGTCCAACCCAGAAACTGCAGAGTGAGATAATTTGCCAGAACTTGTTTATCAATAGACATAAATGATTAAGCTTAAGTAATTTACACTGAGTCCCTCTTGATGGTTCCTGGTTTAGACCAGATTTTGTTGCCTTAGAAATCCAGGAAAAAATTTGCCCAATCTTTGATTTAGATCTGTAACACTTGGATCAGTTAGTGTTCTTAAACACTGGTTGTCCAATAGATTCATAATTTGATATTTAAAGTGTATTTGTGCAATTATTGTATTACTCATGATAATAGTGAAGTAAATAAATCATCTACAACAGTGACAACACATGGAAAATATTCATTTTGTCATCAAGAAAACATTTGAACATTAAAGATGTGATCTTCATGTTACATCAAAAAGCAGAAAATATGTACCATATATGTTATGTAAGAACATGCAATTTTAGAATATGTGATAGTACTGTTTTGGATTTGAAATACAAGAAATTTCTTATGTTCAAAAAGAACTAACAGGAATGGGAAAGCAAAAACACTCTGTAACTTAACCGTTTTATATATAGACTCATTTTGATGCACTGGCAAACAGGGCAAACCCTGATCAGTCTAATCAGGGTCCTCTATTTGCTCATACAATGCTACACATAGCAAAGAAAAATCAAAGACCTAATAATCTAATAGAGATCCACAATCCTGATATAGGTATAGAGCAAATCATTGGAAGCTCTTAACTCTTAAGCTCTTATTAACTTTATGATCCAGGGACATGAGATGTGTAAAATTGCTCATATCAATTATAAATATACTGAGTTTTCTCTTCAATTTATTGCTGATAAAACCAAATATATATGTCTCTCCTTAGATCGCAGATCACTTTTATGAGTTATAACGTCTGTTACGTGTCTGCAGGCATCTGCAAGATGTTGAGCTTTTCACTGTGGTCTTGTTCAAATCTCGTTTATCTTTTCTTTTCATTACGAGAAATAAAGTTTTTTCAGACAGTGTCGGGCTTAACCATTTTTCATGCTTAACACGTAACAACGTTGACTTGCAAATTTAAAATCCCATGCTTGATTGGTGGATGGTATAGGATCAAATTTACAGAAGGTGTCTGACAATACAGCTTTTCAAAATGTACAAATGACTATAGTTCAAATTTTTCAGTGTTGCTGAGGTTATAGTCACCTTAAATGATAGGTTTGGTTTTTCCCATCCCTAAACATAAACATAAAACAGCCCCGCGTTCAGTTACCCTTAAAAGTCAATAACGTTAGCTTTTGTGTCCCTGTTGAATTATAGCATATAGACTTTAAGCAGGGAACCAAATCCGTAGCAGTTATGAGCGTTAAGGTTAACAAAAGCAGGGCTGATCTTACACTGAAATCAAGACGCATCATCTCCATCTACCCCTACAGGTCCATGCTGTACAATGGTTCCGATGTGATACGGGACCTAGAGTGGGTCATCTTTGATGAAGTGCACTATATCAACGATGCAGAGGTGGGTCTGTAATTTATGACAACAAAAACAGTACAGTCTTTTTAGTAAGACTACTGTTGGGGATGTAGTCAAATGATCATAATAATGAGATGCTTGTTTATTTATTGAGTAGTGTATTGAGAGAAGGAGCTCTGAGAACATAAAATGGGTGAATGTCTGTGCTTGCTGCTGCTGATGATGATATTATGATGATGCTAATAACTGGTTTTGATGATAATGTTTAAGCTGATAATGAATAAAAAACTTCTTATAATGATACAGTAATGATGCTGTTGTTATTGATGATGATGATGATGATGATGATGATGATATTTGCTCAGCGAGGTGTGGTGTGGGAAGAGGTTCTGATCATGTTACCGCAGCACGTTAACATCATCTTGCTGAGTGCCACGGTGCCCAATACTCAGGAGTTTGCTGCATGGATAGGGTGAGCATGTGTTGTCATTTCATCTCTGTTACAGATGTCAAAAAGTTAAAAAAATTGATTAATTGGCATTTCCATTTAAGAAAATTGCAAATTTAGTTATTTAACACCCACATCATTTTGAGACACTGGAATTACGATGTGACGTCAGGTCCATTTCCTGCCCACCATAATTTTAATCTCAAGGTACTTCTGTTAATATAGATAACACAGGAACATGATTGTTTTGCCAAGAAATTCACTCAATGTATGTTAAATTTGTTTAATAAAACCTATCTGGAAATAAGAGAGAAATAATTTTCCCAAGCTAATCTGACCAATATAAACAAACTTTAATTAAGAGTTTAATAATTTTTGCATGGTGGTCTGCCAAGAATAAAAGATGAATTGGTGGAAAAACCTAGTAACTGTAGATTTGGTATATTATCTATCTGTATTTGTGTGGAAATAATCAGTGTGAATATTAATCACCAGCAGTGATAGCTCTTATTGAGGTAAGAACTTTGCAGGAGGACGAAAAAGAAGAAAATCTATGTGATCAGCACAACAAAGCGACCGGTTCCCCTTGAGCATTACTTGTATACGGGAAACAGCAACAAAACCAGTAATGAGCTCTTCAAAATTGTGGATGAGAAAGGTAGCTTCTTGACTAAGGGGTACGTATCTCTGTGTGACGTATTACATGCTATACAACATATTGACCTTTAGAATCCAAAGTTTTACTAAAGCTGCATTTGGTCTTAAAATTTATCCCTATCAATACCAGTAGGAAGTTGTATGTGGTGACTCTGTATGAAAATATAGCGTGCAATATTTATATTCCCAGGAAAGTCAAAAGGTTGAAACAAAGATATATGAACATAATAAAAATCTTTAAAAAAACAAAAACATTGACTTTTTAGCTGAAAGTACACATGAAGATTACCAGATATAGTCAGAAAAAATCTTGATTGCATTTGAAAGCATTCTAATTCTTTGCATAATTAATTACCAGCAAGCCTTTCTGATAATGGCAGATGCATTTGTAGACTCCCATGGCAAGTTTTATTTCTTGAAGAAACTGGTGACATCAGCCGTCATGTACTAGTTCATTTACGCAGATATCATGCTTTAATGTATAAAAAAGTTAAGATTTTACATATCTAATATTTATTTGAAAATCTTTAACATGCCCAAGTACAGAATGCTCCAGGTGAGCTGTTGTTATGGTTCGATTTCAATGTCTATGATTTTCCTCCTCCTTAGAATACAGCGAAAATTGACGAAATTTGGAATGAATGATCCTTAGGTGTTGCTACATGTAAAACTCTGGCTACCACTTATTTAATTACCTACAGAATTTTATCTGAAACCTATGGTCAGGATTTAGTTTTATTGGCACAAATGATAACATGATGGCCCTTTATGACAATTGCTTAAACTAAGTTGATCCCTTAAAAAATGAGGCCTTCAGAGTTGTGAACAATATTTTCTCATACAAAATATCTTCAATGGATGTAACCCAAATACTATTTCAAACATTTGTGATATGTGTTGCTGCCCTTGGATGGTAAATATTATGCACAGAAAAAGGTTAACATTCTTTTTCTCTGTTACCAGTATTTAGAGTCTAAAACCACTGGTCAGAATTTGGTTTTTCACAAACGATTACATCATGACTGTCTATAAAAATTTTTTAACAAAATTGATGCTTTGAAAGAATGAGCCCTGGAAAGCTAATCTAGAGAAGGCTTTGTTCAAAATTAAAACTTAAACTGACAAAATTAATACTTACACTAACAAAATTAAAACTTAAAAAATTAAAATGTATCAACGCAAACTTGCGAGGCTGAATTGATTTGAGGTCAATGGTATGACTGTGTCATATTGAATTTTATGTTTTAATGGATCCATTCTGTATTTTAGGAAACCAAAACATTATTTAAGGATGACCTTTTTTCTACACCAGGTATCAGAAGGCAGTGGATGCTAAGAAAGAGAGGGCTACAAAAGTTTCCCAAAGTTTCGGAGCCAAGGGAACACGAGGAGGTCATCCCAGTCAGGTACATCCTCTGACATTTGATTATCAGATAACAGGTTCTGTTTACATTGTATGTGCTGATATTTATAACTTAACCCTTTCCCTCATATAGACTCATTTTGACGCACTCAATAGGTACCACATAAAACCTGATCTGCAGAAAGCCAAACTCAAACCTTACCAAATTTAATTGTAAAATCCTCATTACCAGACCACTGAGGAGCAGCGAACAGCATAAAACCTGATCAGCCTGCGAGTTACTCGCAGGCTGATCTGGTTTTATGCTGTTCGCATAGGTCTTTTCATGGTATCCTCTATGAGGGAAAGGGTTAATTTTATGAACTGAGTCAGATAATTGAAAAGTAGACGCATACATTTTCACAGTATAAATTCGGGTAAAAAGGGGAAACCTTTCAAACTCCTCCAATCATTTACACATGGTGTATGTATACTTGTTTACACTTAGTTGACTGCAAGAACTATATTCAGTGACTGTGCAATTGTACAAGTGATTGTTACACTTTTACTGTTAATACTGATTTGAACAATGTAGAAGATTTTTTAATTACCTTTATATTTTTAACCCGTGTACATGTAGTATACTAATAGGACTCTCAAAGATATTTTTATTATATTTACTTATTTTGCATTTTACATGTGTTGATTTTTTTTTGAGCTCCAATGGTAATTGGAGTTGGTAAATAATAAAATCATAAACATTGAAATCAGGTGTTTCTCCACCAAATCTGTAAAATTTTACAACAGTAAACAAACCATGTTATATGTTATGCCTTACACCATCACATTTAACCATTGAAAAGCAATGACAATTTATGGCAATACTCAGTCTGGACTGGATTTAAAGCATGCCTTTTATCCTTAAAAACCTGTATAGCTCCCTTGCTTGGCGCTCAGCATATGTGGGTACTTCCAGGACTGGTTGGCCTGGTGTCGGGTTAATGTGACTGGTAGTGGTATCATGTCACATGTCTATGGCATGATACTGCAGTTTGGTTGCACTATATCTGTCGCAGGTAGACATCGTCTCTAAATGACTGAAATTTTGTGGGTGGGATGTTAAAGCAGCTCGTTTACAGATAGTCGTTGACTTAGTATTTGATTTTTAACTACAGCGGAGACTGGCTATCTCAACATCAATGAGATCATCATATTTATATCGAGATATGACTATGTCGACATATGAATTTACATGTACCTAGAAACATATGATTGTATATTAACAATCATTCACAAAATGCATATGTATTTGACACAATTTGTCTATATACCAAATAAAAAGACTTGTATATTATATGTTATGGCATAAACTGAGTTTTGTTGGGATTGATGATGCAAGTTTCTTTTCCTATACTTGCTGTTAATACTGCCAATGTTAATACTGTTGATGTTAGACAACCGGCGTCATGAAAATTGTTCATATTTTTATTAATTAAGGACGTTTCAGCGGATTACGGCTGATTTTGATTTTGGTAAAAAAATTTTTTTGAATTTCTCATTTTTTAAAAAAAACCCAAAATCATCAAAAGTATATTTCCAAAAAGTCACATTTTAGTGTTTTTATGAAAATTTGGCTAATATTTCAATAAAAAGCAGTTTTAGTTAAAAACAAATCTGGTGAGGTATGTATTTTTTTACATTTTCATAAAGCATTTATATGAGAAATCTGACTCTGAAAAAATAAAGAAAATCTGTCCGTTGAAAATTTTTTATTTAGAAAAATATATATAAAGATTCACAGTTTTGGGATAGGTTTTGTATACTTTTGGTTTGGGCGCAAATGAGATTTTATGCCCATTTTGTATTTACAATGCATATTTGACAGTATTTTTATCTGTAACTTATAGAATACATTATAAGTTACAAATGGTGATAAAATATTTTAAAAATATCATTTTAATATACTTCAGTATTAAGAAACAAAATCTTTCTTATTTTTTAATGTCATGTTTTTTCAACAAATTTTAGCAATTAGCTTGATCTCTAAAACAACCATGGTGACCCCCTATTTTTATTTCATATATCTTTTAGTTAAAGTCTAAAGTACTTATATGCAAATATTTAGAAAAATCTGTCCATTAGAAAAAATCCGCTCAAAACGCCTTTAAGTGTGTATGATTGCATCTAGCATTTATCAGTTGAATTCCAAACATTACAGTTTGCAACATTTTATTGTTGTAACTGACTCTTAATTGCACTAGTTTGGGAAGATAACTTACTGCTGCGATACTGAAGTTTCACACGTCTGTGAGCATGTCGACACGTGTCGAGATGAACACTTACCGTAGTTTCAGGTGAGAATTTACACATCGGAACCAAAGAAAAACGTAGAGATGTACAAAATGTTGAAATACAAATTGTTGAGATAAGAATGGATTGTATATATGTTTTAATAGAGAAAAAGTTGGGACTTTCAAAGTATGTCAAGATATACTAAACGTTGAGACTCGAGATGTCAACATAATGAGTCTCAACCTATCTATCTATTAATACCCATCTACAGATGTAAGGTCACCCAATGCATTCATCTGAGATTTAAAAAAAAATGCTGGTTTCCCCATCACATTCAGTATTGAAACTATATTTAGAATTACAAAACCTATATTTAGATTTTCTATTTTCATTTGCTGTCACTTGGCTGATCATGTTTACTCTTTGCGAGAGAGCTAACTTCATAGGCTGAACTTACATAATCGCTACCCTGAACTGGTGAAGACGCCATCTTGCGGAACATGTCACATGGTACTGCAAGCACCTGCTTCAGGGATACCGTATTCTATATTTAACCTATTTTGCCAAAGCTGCATGTACAAAATAGCATTTTCCAGTGTAATGTGACCTACACTTGCCAAGTTTATTTGTCAGGAAACAAAGACTTTACCAACATTAACAAGGGAGAGTAGAAAATATTTTCATAAATTTCCTCTGATCGTCTTTGAACAATCTGCTTTATACCAAACAAACATTATTGAGCTATATCCCTGAGAGTACATTTTGTAATGTGGCCATTTAGACATTATATTAAGTAAAGTTAAGCAGTTTAACCTTGAGGTATGGACTAATATACACAAAAGTACATATTAAAGGCGTTGGAAACTGGAAATTAAGTAATCTGGAAATATATCTGATATAGATGCACAATTGATCTTGTTTATACCGTAGATATATCGAATGAAAACATGTTATCACCTTATAATTACCCCCAGTCTGGGGACTAGAGCCTTATTCACTAATAAGTACCTCATTACAATCTCATTGATTTCATTTAATGACTGTCTGGATGCTAAAAAGATTGTCATTAACAATAATTTTTATTCTATTGTTGATCCTGGGTCAGCAACGGATTGTGTTACATTAATTCTCCCCTCTCATACTCTATTAAAATGTTCTTATATGATTGATAGTTTTTTGCATTTGCCTGTGGGAGCGTACTTTAAATGTTTCAGAGCTTTTAGGATTGTTGTATGTCCATCTGCTGTCTGTCAACCACAGGTGGTTTACGCTCAAGGTCTAAATGTCTTGAAACTCTCAAGCAAACCAGATGACAGCGTTCACAGTCATTATTATATAACCCAGGTCATGTTTGGTTTTGGTTGATTTCACATAAGGTTAGCAGATATAGCTTTTTAGCTATGAAAAAAAAATGTGATAATGTAGCTTTAAAATCCAAAACTGTGCTAGAAATGTGCAATGAGGGTTATAAGTCCCCACCGGTGAAACCTGTTGGGGACTATAGGTTTGTGTACGTTCTTTCGTCTGTCCATCTGTCAGTCATTCTGTCTGTCCATCTAGCTTTTGTGTCTGCTCCATAATTTGGACATTTATGGATGGATTTCAGTAAAACTTAATAGAAGTATTCCTCATAATCAAGGGGTGTGTCACCACATCAACCATATGCACCCTTGAAAGGTCAAGGTCATAGGAGTTGTTAGAAGTTAGAAATTGTCTTTGGTTTTCATAGGCTACATTTTTGAATCCACTCTAAAACTTCCATATTAATAGATGGATTTTCATGAAACTTAGATAAGTGTTTGTAATAACACAAAGTGTGTCACACGCATCAACTATGTGCAACATTTAAAAGGTCAAGGCCACTTGTGTTGTTAGAAAATTCTCTTTGGTACTTATAGGCTACATCTATATGTCCACTCTGTAACTTTCATATCTATGGATGGATTTTCATTAAACTTTACAATAGTGTTTGCCATTACATGAGGTTGTTGGGATTCTTGACAGTATTGCTTGCTATACTGACAAAGCCTACTTTATCTTGTTATTTGTTTCCAATAGTAGGGAATATTATGTACAAAAAATCAAGTATTTTTTCAAAATCACTTCATTGCAATTTATTATAAAAGCTTAGATAATGTTGATCCCTTAAAAGATGAAGCCCCAGGGTAGGTCAGCCTTTTTGCTTATATCAAAACTTTTTATTGTTTAGTACTCAGGTGAGCAAACACGGCATATACGGCACCATGGCCGACTTGTTTTTCTGAAACTCAAAATATGGGTCCAATGCTTTACTGCTTTTATTTTTAGCTCACCTGAGCACAAAGTGCTCAAGGTGAGCTTTTGTGATCGCCCTTCGTCCGGCGTCCGTCGTCGTGCGTCGTCCATCGTGCGTCGTCCGTCGTCCGTCGTCAACAATTTGCTTTAAACGACATCTCCTCTGAAACCGCTGGACAGAATTTAATGAAACTTGGCAGGAATGTTCCTTGGGTGAGGCTCTACAAAAGTTGCTAAAATAAAGTTGATCCATGAAGAACTCTGGTTGCCATGGCAACAAAAAGAAAAATAATTTGAAAACTTTAAAAATCATCTCCTTCAAAACTACTGGCCAGATTTCAAAATAATTTGGTACATATGTTCCTTGGGTCAACCTCTACCAAAGTTGCTAAAATTATTCCGATCCGTAAAAAAACATGGCCGCCAGGGGCGGGGCTTATTTGCCTTATATGTATATAGAGAAACCTTTAAACAACATCTCCTCTGAAACCACTAGACAGAATTTGATTAAACTTGGCAGGGATGATCCTTGGGTCAACCTTCACAAAAGTTGCTAAAATAAAGTTGATCCATGTAGAACTCTGGTTGCCATGGCAACAAAAAGAGAAAAAAAAAGAAAACTTTAAAAATCATCTTCTTCAAAACTACTGGCCAGATTTTAAAATAAATTGGTACAGATGTTCCTTGGGTCAACCTCTACCAAAGTTGCTAAAATTATTCTGATCCGTAAAAAAACATGGCCGCCAGGGGCGGGGCTTATTTGCCTTATATGTATTTAGAGAAACCTTTAAACAACATCTCCTCTGAAACCACTGGACAGAATTTGATTAAACTTGGCAGGGATGATCCTTGGGTCAACCTTCACAAAAGTTGCTAAAATAAAGTTGATCCATGTATAACTCTGGTTGCCATGGCAAAAAAAAAAAAAAAAAAAAAATGAAAACTTTAAAAATCATCTTCTTCAAAACTACTGGCCAGATTTTAAAATAAATTGGTACAGATGTTCCTTGGGTCAACCTCTACCAAAGTTGCTAAAAAAAATCCGATCCTTAAAAAACATGGCCGCCAGGGGCGGGGCTTATTTGCCTTATATGTATATAGGGAAAACTTTAATCAACATTTCCTCTGAAACCACTGGACAGAATTTGATTAAACTTGACAGGAATGATCCTTGGGTCAACCTTCACAAAAGTTCCTAAAATAAACTTGATCCATATAGAACTCTGGTTGCTATGGCTACAAAAAGAAAAAAAATATGAAAACTTTAAAAATCATCTTCTTCAAAACTACTGGCCAGATTTTAAAATAAATTGGAACAGATGTTCCTTGGGTCAACCTATTTATCTCAGGTGAGCGATTTAGGGCCATCATGGGCCTCTTGTTATTATTCATATGTATACTCAAAACTAAAATAAAAATAACTAATATTTGAAACTTTTTTTCTCCCCAGGATAAGAATGTATGGTTATCAGTGATTGAGATGTTAAGAAAAAAAGAAAAATTGCCAGTTGTGGCCTTCACCTTTTCCAAGAAAAAGATTGAGGAGAATTGTGAGCATCTGCACAACCTTGACCTTACGGTTGCCAAGGAGAAGAGCGAGATTCATATCTTCTTTCATCAGGCAATTCGACGTCTGAAGACGGAGGATCAGAAACTTCCTCAGGTGAGTATGGTAGTGTGATAGGAATTGATACAGGGGCAGAGGGAGAGAGAGAGAGGGAGAGAGAAAGAGGAGATAGAAGGGGATAATGAAAACGATCATTCCAATGTGATTGCCTCTGAACATTGAGGAAGGCTGTGTGAAGAAAAAACAGTTTCTCTGTGTACATCCGTTTGCAAGTAAGTATTCATATTTGTTTTATGCTATCTGATGAAATATTGTGCTCTGTTAGTGATATAAAATCCCTATCAACCACACTCTGAGTGATATAGGTATGCTGGAACTACTTTTTTACTTATAAAGAATATGTGTATAGATATGTAGTATTCCATAATTTACTAGTTACCTTCCTTTGTTTTTATGGATTCATCTACATGAGAACCATTTAAAACACAAAATAGTTCCATTCTTTTGTCATCAGTTAACCTGAGAACACATTTAAAACTCAAAATAGTTCCATTCTTTTGTCATCAGTTAACATGAGAACACATTTAAAACACAAAATAGTTTCCATTCTTTTGTCATCAGTTAACATAAGATAAAAATAATATTTTTAACAGTTTATGGAATATATCTTATAATGAAGTGATTTTCACCCTTGCTGTTAATGTTTATTCTATTTCGGAGTGTGTATCTGTCTGTATGCAGGTATTGAACATGGAGGACACCCTGAAGCGAGGTATCGGGATGCACCACAGCGGTATACTGCCTATACTGAAGGAGGTAGTGGAGCTGCTCTTCCAGAAAGGACTTGTCAAGGTTATACCTTGTCTTGTTGCATCTTACTTTAGTTTAAACTTATTTATTAGTCCATTACTGGTGTTTACACAGGAGGGGACTGTAGGTTTGCCCTCCATCTGTCTGTCCATCCATCCAGATGTGTGGAAGTCTGGATCCCACGATAACTTAAAAACTGTAATATTATGAAACTTGGTATATGAATAGATGGCAGTATGGAGATTCTGCACGTCACTTTTTGTTTTTTTTCTCGGACCACAATGCTGGTTGCTATGGTAACAGAAAATTATGCACATACCCAAATGTTTCATTTCTTATCAGTTATTGTTAGTTATTAAGGTAATAATTGATTTCAGCTTAGTCATGTACTTGAATATTTCATAAAAAAGTAATTGTAGAATGTGTGTCTACTTAGTTTAAGAATTTCAGTATTACTTAGCAGTAAGTATTGTTGGTGGAATTCAAGCCTTTTGCAAATACAGTCCATTCAAGAATAAATGTCTACGAAGGTTGCCAGTGAAGCAAATAAAAAAAAAATGGATGAAATAAAAGATGCAATTTAATGAACAAAAACAAATAACAGCTGAGTTAAGATGCAAATTAATCAAAGGTCACAGTTAAAAATATCTTCCATTTGAAAAAACTGTTAGGTAAATAAATGTTTTGTACATAAAAATGAAATCGTATATGAATACATAAAAAATTTTGTTAATTACCCCAGTGAGCTCACTTGTTCAATGAATGGCAAAATAAAGTTTTTTTGATTTTTGACTGCAAATAGAGATAAAAAATGCTTTTAACTCTCGAAAAACACTTGCAAGGAAGGATTTTTGAAAATGTGTCATCAATTTTTTACTGCTTCAAAGCTTGGAAATAAGAATGCAGATTATAGAGGTCAATGTTGTATTGTTACCTTTAGTATTCCTGAATTAAGTATTGAGGGAGCAAAATCTAAAAATAAGTTGTTCTTATATCATTGAACAATAGTTACACCTCCCCTAAGCATAATGAGATCATAATTTAGTGTAATTTGGCTGAAATAATTGACTCAAAGTTCAATGAATCATTGATAATTCCTTTTGAAAGGGAAGGGACTGGTCACATGGTTATGACTAGACTGTTAATTGGAACTTTTATTATGATTAGATGAAAGAAATAGTTTATATCTATACAACAGGTGCTGTTTGCCACTGAGACATTTGCTATGGGTGTGAACATGCCAGCAAGGACAGTCGTGTTTGATTCAATCAGAAAGCATGATGGGACACATTTCAGGTGAAAATTCGTCTGCACTGGAAAATCAATAATGATAAACACAGTACATCTACACTTGGTTTCTTGAGTTGAAATGGCTGCCAAAGCATTTTATGTTTATGACTTCAGTTTTAGGATGATCAGAATATAATGGTGTTTACAATACTTAAGAATCTTGAAAACAATCAAGTATCTAATAATAAAATAAATGATAGAGAAATAGAAAACTTGATTCTTTCTGTGAGCTTTCCTCTCTCTCAACTGTGGGAGCTCTACTGATATTTCTGGGATAAATTTAGAACAGATGGAATCAAGGTCACTAAAGTCTTAGAAGCGTTCGCTATATGGGAGTTTGTAGCATTAACTAAGGTATTTCTCCCCTGATGCTACACTGGTCATTATATAACAACTCCTCACCTGTCTTCAGAGACCTGTTACCTGGAGAGTACATTCAGATGGCCGGAAGGGCAGGTAGACGTGGCCTGGACGATACAGGGATGGTCATCATACTGGCTAAAGGGGACGTCCCTGAAATGTCGGACCTTCATAAGATGATGCTGGTAGGTTTTTATTTTAAGCGTAAACATTCCCCTTGAATCATTCAGATACAAATTCTTTCATTTTTGTGTCATTTGCTGTATGCAAAGGTAGCACATATGGATCACTTCTCGTCAAGCAGGTGACACGTGTTCCAGAGAATACTCTTGTCTGTCATGCTTCTTTCAGCAGGTGACACATGTGTTCCAAGGAACACTTCTTGTTTTCTCCTCTTGACAATTCATTGATTGGACCAGTGCTATGAGCATGAGTGTTTTGAAAGATTCTCACCTTGTTGAAATGAAAATTTTATTTTCTTGTAAGTTTTTACTTGTTTAATAATCTAATGGTTCAATCCATATTTCTGTTCATTTGTTATGCTCACTGAGCACTAAGTGAGCTGTTGTAATTTCCTTTCTTGTCCTGTCTGCTGTGTATTGAAGAAAACTATTAGTGACATTTTTTCTGAAACCATTTGGAAGATAGTAATGAAACTTAGCATATATGATTTTTAAATTCAATCAACTCATATGATCACCTTATTAAAAAAAAGTTGATTCCTTAAAAAATGCGAGGGATGCTTTCCTGTTTAGTCTAGATAATTTCAAAAATCTTCTCCTCTGAAACCAGAAATCAGAATACAAGAATTGTTCTCTAAAAACTGTCAATTCAGGGCAAACCTACGTTGCTGCAGTCCCAGTTTAGGTTGACATATTCGATGATCCTAAACTTGCTGCGTGTGGAACAGCTGCGTGTAGAGGACATGATGAAACGAAGTTTCTCAGAGTTTCACAGCCAGAAAGATGTGGTCAAACACAAGGAACAGCTAGAGAAGGTAAGGGCAAGACCTCAAACTATCTCTGTCAAATATCTTGTCCCCTGACCCCTACATATCAATAAACTAAATTTACAAAGACTAATTTACATTTTCAATATCAATGACTTAATTATACAAAGACTAATTTATATTTACTTAATAAGAATTTGAAATATTTCTGACTTCAGATTGATTCTTAAAAAGTTTTGCCACTGTTAAAAAAAAATGCTTAACTGAAGCATGTAACTGGCCTTACACAAGAGAATGAGTTAATTTGACTAATTACTTTTGTGACCTCAGATGATAAAAAATACCTTTAGTAATAATTTGTTGGGTAACTGTGATTACACTCTTCAAATGTAAAAAAAAAAAAAAAAATGTAGTAATGCTTTACCATCAATTTTCCATGGTTGTATTATATTCCATATTTGTGACACCTCTGTATCTTCATTCCTCCATCATAGATAGTGTGACTTAAGAGTAATGAGACCAGCTGAGTTGTATTGTTACCATAGATACCATAGATACCATTGTCAGTGATTGAAGTCTGTATCCGGACTGCTATCCTGCCTTTGGCCTTTTATAGGAACTCTCTGATACCAAGGGACATCTGTTTTTCTGAAAATTCACATAGAGTATTTAAGATAGTTTTAGTGGGCATACAGGTCTGATTTTATTATACCTCACTAAAAAAATCATAATTTTTGGTTAATTAATTGAATGGTTTCCATATTAACTCAATGTAAAAATAAAGGAGACAGTTTTTCTGTTTCGAACATATGTTTACGGTTATTCAACATATATATCTTGCTTATGGAAACACAATGCTCGCAGTTGTTTTCATAACATGAAAGTTTATACAGATGCTCTTGATTTTATTGTCAGAGGCCCAGCTGAGTTCTGAGTTTTCTTTGGAAAATTTTGTGTTTCTAATATGTAAAAGTATGAAAAGTATATACATTACATGATAATTCTAATTCAGTAATACATGTATCAAGTTATCATTTATTTTTCTGAAATACCAGATTCTGTTTGTTCAAATCATGTACATTTCAAACTTTGTACCATCAAAGCTTTTATTTGAACCAAAAGAAGGGCATCTGTTTAACATTATTTTTGTAATTTAACAAAACAACAGTAGAAAAAATGTCCTCTTGGATCTAAAAAGAAAATATCCAAAGCAAGGATCTATTGATTTTGGTGATATATATGAAGGTGATAAAGAAATAATATTTTTTTGTTTCACTGGAATTATATTTGCTTTCAAATTGTTATTACAATTTATTAAATCATCCCTATGTCAGGGCCTCAAATCCTGAACTGTGCTAGGCAGTGAGGTGACAGTGCCCATTAAACGATACTATACCGCAATCTAGCTGTTATGATTTCTGAACTTACACTGCGTAATTTTGACTTCATACAGCCGCAATTTTCAGTTGCAACCATATGGAAACATATTTTTATTTAGGCTGAAAAATTTTGTTTATTTTTTCTGTGTAAGGTACAAAAGATTCATAACAGAATTGCAAAAAAAAAAGTCTCCCAAGCACTTGCACATACCTATACCTCATGAATATTCATTTACAAATATATGTCTTAATGAATATTAATTTACTGAATATGCAATCTTATATGAAACTTTGTTTTTTTTCTTTGCTATGCAGACTGTGTAGAATCTGAGCAAACAGATGAGAACCTTATCAGATAGCACCTTCCAGGTACTGTCTGATCTGGATCTGTTGTTTTCCAATATGTCAGAATGTGTCTTTATGAAGTAAAGGGTTAAACTGAACAGAAAATAAAAATCCCTTGCAAGGCACATAACTTATAAAAGAAGTCCAAATACTGAAATATTAATTGGCCAGGTGTTTAGGTAACTGACTGGGTGTGACATCATTTAGTTTGTCCATGACATAATCCTGAAGTGAGGCAGCACTATATCTGTTTCATATAGACATTGCCCACACATAACTTAACCTACTGTTGGTAGGATCTGATGATAAAACAAAGGGCGCCATGGTCCACTGATAACTCACCTGTCTGGGGATCTGAAGGTTATAAGGACAATACCTTTTCATGATCTCACCTGTCTGGCAATACCTTTTCATGATCTCACCTGTCTGGGGATCTGAAGGTTATAAGGACAAAACCTTTTCATGATCTCACCTGTCTGGGGATCTGAAGGTTATAAGGACAAAACCTTTTCATGATCTCACCTGTCTGGGGATCTGAAGGTTATAAGGACAATACCTTTTCATGATCTTACCTGTCTCGGGATCTGAAGGTTTTAAGGACAATACCTTTTCATGATCTCACCTGTCTGGGGATCTGAAGGTTATAAGGACAATACTTTTTTTTGATCTCACCTGTCTGGGGATCTGAAGGTTATAAGGACAATACCTTTTCATGATCTCACCTGTCTGGGGATCTGAAGGTTATAAGGACAATACCTTTTCATGATCTCACCTGTCTGGGGATCTGAAGGTTTTAAGGACAATACCTTTTCATGATCTCACCTGTCTGGAGATCTGAAGGTTATAAGGACAAAACCTTTTCATAATCTCACCTGTCTGGGGATCTGAAGGTTATAAGGACAATACCTTTTCATGATCTCACCTGTCTGGGGATCTGAAGGTTATAAGGACAATACCTTTTCATGATCTCACCTGTCTGGGGATCTGAAGGTTATAAGGACAATACCTTTTCATGATCTCACCTGTCTGGGGATCTGAAGGTTATAAGGACAATACCTTTTCATGATCTCACCTGTCTGGGGATCTGAAGGTTATAAGGACAATACCTTTTCATGATCTCACCTGTCTGGGGATCTGAAGGTTATAAGGACAATACCTTTTCATGATCTCACCTGTCTGGGGATCTGAAGGTTATAAGGACAATACCTTTCATGATCTCACCTGTCTGGGGATCTGAAGGTTATAAGGACAATACTTTTTCATGATCTCACCTGTCTGGGGATCTGAAGGTTATAAGGACAATACTTTTTCATGATCTCACCTGTCTGGGGATCTGAAGGTTATAAGGACAATACCTTTTCATGATCTCACCTGTCTGGGGATCTGAAGGTTATAAGGACAAAACCTTTTCATGATCTCACCTGTCTGGGGATCTGAAGGTTATAAGGACAATACCTTTTCATGATCTCACCTGTCTGGGGATCTGAAGGTTATAAGGACAATACTTTCATGATCTTCTAAGCTAAAGTACTTGTCCATCCCAGGAACTGTCCAGAGGGATTAGTATAAGTTGAACCTGTATTAGCGGCCACCTGTATTAAGCGATCAACCTGCGTTTAGTGTTTTAAGTTAGTTAGTTTTTATATTACCAAATCAGCATTTTTGTATATTTTTAACCTTTATTAGCGGCCACCTCTGTTAAGTGGTCACTTTCTATATTCCCTTGACTGACCACTTAAGACAGGTTTGACTATATATTGTAAGAACTTGTTTCCCAGTCAACATAAAATGAATTACTTTAAATGTTAAACTAACAAAGTAAAATTCACAAGAATTAGTGTATCTGCAGGTACATCAGAAGTTATCTACCCTTAAAGACATCCATTGCTTCATGTGTTCTGTGGACCTGGAGCCGTACTGGGAACTCTGTAGAGACTTTTGCAGCCTTCAGAAGCAGCTACAGGTGGGTTGTCTTGTAGTACTTTGAAATTCATTGTTGATACATCAGTTGTGAAGCAAAACTATTGGTAACAGAATTACATCAGACTTACTTAGTTGAGCAGCTCAGGGCCATTTTGGGGCTCTTGTTTATTTATGTTGTGTTGGCATGTTGTCTTTGTGAAATCTTGTTAATTCCCTGACTAAATTGTATGCAAAAGATTTACTCATATTTTTGTCTTCTTCTCTTTTTCCCCCATGTACTTGGATGATGATTTCAGATTTAAATGGTTAATACAATACCACAATAGCTTGTCAAGCATCCTGGCTATAAAATACAATCTTAATATTATACATTAATAATTCCATCTTTTATTTGTCTTGTATCTTATGAAATTAAGGTAATATAACAGCCATATAAATGGCCAAGAAATATGATTTTCCTGGAAAATAATACAGTTAAAGTCATATTGAAAATGGAATTAATTCCGATATTACGTGTACTGCTAATATGAGAGTACCTACTTAAATTTTCTCCAAGACAAAACATGAAAGTTCCTTGCAACAAAACCTCAATAATCTTACAATACCCCCAGGCTCACAGATTTTTCGCACACCTGGGGTATTTATCAAAAACTCAGTCATCGGAGAATATCTTAGAAGCCACTTTTGGGTTCAGTTAAGATAAACAGATAAAATTCTGAATGTCAGAAAGATTTTCTTCTTATTTTTCTGTATGAAATTAATGTAAGAGTATATCTATAGCACATAAATACCGAAAAGTAACTGTTGGTCAAGCAAATTCATTTTGTGTTTTCAGCCATTTTTTCTGACTTAAACAACTGTCCCTATGCTGTACATTAAAGCATCTTGTTCACAGATTATTGGTAGAAATAAAGGGTGTCTTTTCTACTCTCCCTCATTAATGTTGGTGAAAGCTTTGTTTTTTGACAAATAAATTTGGCAAATGTAGATAACATTGCATGGGTAAACGCTATTTTCATAAACGCCCACTACGAGGATCTCAGCTAAATATAGGATACCATATTCTGAAGTGGTTACTTACGGTACCATGGGGAATTCTCTGCAACATGGCATTTTCAGAAGGTCAAGATGGCATATTCCCAAGTTTAACCTGCGAAATGAGCGCATGCGCAAAGAGTGAATATGATCAGTCATTTGACGGCATATGAAAACAGAAATTCTAAAAAAGGGTCTTATAGTTCTAAATATAGCTTCAATACCATTTGGGTTGCTATTGCCTGTGATGGAAAAACTACCCATTTTTCTTGCAATCATGGAATGTTGCATGACCATGTGTCTGTAGATGGGTATGTATAGACACAATAAACACAGATAGTTAAAAAACAACAAATTTTTAGTCACTGACCATTGGTGAACAAGCTGCTTTAACATAATTTAATGTTGAGGGTATTACATTTTAACAGAGGGGTATAATTTATTGAATTTATTTGAATGCCCTGACCTTAAAAATTGTCCAGTTTCATTTTTGGCCTTCTTTGATGGAAAAAGCAGCATCTAGACAGGTATACCTTTTGGTTAATCAACTATGTGATTCATTGGATTGCTTCAGTATTTGGACAGTTGCTTAAGGGGATGGACATCTTTATTATGCAATTGACCTTGACCTTTGACCTAATTTTGATAAAAAAGGCCCGAAAATACCCGTCTGTAATATCATCAGATTTTTTTTATATAGATTCACATTCCTATTTAAATATATTTCATTTTTACATAAAATGCACATTTCAATGGAGGCATATATTGTCGTCTATGATGCAGTTTGGAATGCTCACACAATACATGTTTTATATCTGTATATGCACATGAGCGTTTTATATAATCATCAAATAAAATGTAAACAAAAACATAAAAAACTGATACTTACTAATAAATAGGTTATAAATAACACAGTTGATGGATGGAGAGTAACAGAACGAATTTATCACGGATCTCTGATATGAAACACCCATGAAAGCTCTTGTCTGCTTCTTTTTCAGGCTTTAGTCTTGTCATATCCTGTACCTGTGAAATCCCTTGCCTCCTTTCTCAGACTGTAGTTTTTTTGTTGCCTTGAAAACTCTTACCTTCTTTTTCAGGCAGTAGTTTTGTCACATCCTGCAGCCGTGAAAGCTCTTTCCCCCGGCCGTGTTGTTATTGTTGACCATGGCGATCAGAAAAACATTCTTGGGGTTGTTTTACGTTCATCTATCGGTGCTAATAATGAACGCAATTTTACCATCTTCATAATTTGTGAGAGAGACACAGACATGAAGAATAAATCTGAGAAGGAATGTTCTCCAAATGTAGTGCAGCCTGTGATAAAAACAAAGCTATTCCAACCGGAGGGGCCATGTTGGCATGCCTTAATTCAATGTAAAGCGGAGGATATTTCTACAATTACTGTGAATACTCTACGAATTGATCCAGAAAAAATAACAAATGATATTAAGAAAAGGGAGCAACCAAGATTCAAGTAAGCTATAAGATATATTTGTTTTTGATGTTGGAAGAAGCAGCTGCTAAGAATATGGTCAAATTAGTTAAAGCCATCTTGCCAAAATGCTGTGTATGAATGTTTTTATTTTGAATTTTATATATGTTGTGTGAACAGATTTAGCAGTTATAATCTCTCATGTTGGAGGAGTGGATGGGATGCATACAGCAGAGATCAGTCTGGTAGTGTGCACTTGTAATTAAATTGAGTTACTTGGTTTTTAGTTTAAAGCTCTTTATTTTATGTCGATTGGAAAACAAGTTCTCACAACTTATATTTATCCCTCTTGATGGTTCCTGTGTTGGACCAGTACTTTGCACTTGGGAAGGTCATGAAAAACAATTGCTCCCACCAGGGTTCAAACCCACACACTTGATCTGCAGTATGGTATGTTAATTTCTGGACCACAGTACCCTTGTAAGTGGTTTATGAAATAATTGATGAACATAGTTTAAAAACACCTGCCCCAATCCCATGCGCATTCAGGATCTCCAAATGTGTCCAGGGTTTACTTTGTAAGTCATTTAGACAAATATCTTTATTAAAGTGCTAACATAAACAGTAACTTATGGGGAAATTATGGAAAGGGTCATTGCAAGAAAGGATAGAAGTCTTCCTGATAAAACAAGGGATGGTGATCACTGTGGGACATTTTGCTTCCACCAAATAATTTCTTTTAGAAGTGAGGTATAACGATAAGATTTACTTGATAGGTACCTTATGATAAAAGGAAAATTACGAATGATTTTCAGGTCAATAGGGTCAAGGTCAAGGTCACTGTTATTAAAATTAATTTGACACTGGATAACCTGGGTTTTGCATCATTTGACAGGTTTCTTGTTTATTTTCATCTACCATTAGTTATATGAAAAAATAACAAATATATATTGAAATGGTCAATTCTCAATTTTATCATGTTTTACTAACAAAGCTTAATTTGTTACCAAGTTATTGTTTTGTAATGTGAGTTTTAAAATTCTAAAATTTGTTACCAAGGTTTTGTTTTGTAATGTGAGTTTTAAAATTCTAAAATGTTACCAAGTTATTGTTTTGTAATGTGAGTTTAAAATTCTATGAATTCCTCCATATTTGGTTAACTTGTCAGGGTTTTCCTTAAGAGGCGGCTGGCAGCAGATTTGATTGCCTCAAAAAATTCCTGGCCAGCTTAGTTTTGCCAAATTGTAATAAAATGTGAATTATTAAAAAAAAAATCAAAAAAAAATCAGAAGAAAATGTAGGACTGCCAAACCCCCCTGCATCCTACAATATAACCCTTTCCCTCATAGAGGAAACCATGAAAAGACCTATGCAAACAGCATAAAACCAGATCAGCCTGCGAGTAAGTCGCAGGCTGATCAGGTTTTATGCTGTTCGCTGCTCCTCTGTGGTCTGGAAATGAGGATTTTGTAATTAAATTTGGTAAGGTTTAACTGTGGTTTTCTGCAGATCAGGCTTTATGTGATACTTATTGAAGGTGTCAAAATGAGTATATATGAGGGAAAGGGTTAAAATTAGCCTTCTACTCTGATTCTTATCGAAAACACTGCTTGTCATTAAGTGGGTGTAATTACTATCTATAAACCTTTATAATTGTTCATGATTGTTGCAAACTTATTAAGGTAACCTGATGTGAGTAAAGTAAATTGTAATTTTTTTGTGTTTGCAACTGATCTGTGAGTGGCAATCAATGCACAGACGCTTATCATGTTCTGCAATAAGGTTCCCAGCTATACAAAGAAAATATCTTGTCCTCCAGGGATAATGAATCTTTCAGGGATGGAGATTGTTAATTGATAAGATGGTTATATTATCCTTTGTTAGTTTCTTGGTATTATTTATTTTAGGAAGTTATTGTTCCTCTGTTTTTAGCTCACCTGAGCATGAAGTGCTTATGGTTAGTTACTGTAGTCACTTAATGCCTGCCATCCGTTTAATGTCAACATTTTCTTGTGTAATTTCTAGAATCTACATTTCTCAGGAGATCTTCTTCAAACTTTTTGACATGTTTAAATTCATAAGCTTTGCTCAGTTCAATATGGCTTTTATCTACCCATAAGGTCTGGAGTTATGGCCCTTAATCAATAAAAAAAATTGCCAGATTTCAATTTGTGTACACTCTAGCATCTACATTTCTTGAGCAATCTTCCACAATCTTATGACATTGTTTATAGCTATAATCTCTTATCAAAGTTTGATTTTGGCTAATATCTTTCCATTAGGTCTGGAGTTATGGCTCTTGAATGATAAAAAAGCTAAATTTCACTTTGTGTACACTGTAGCATCTTCATTTCTGAGGCAATCTCTCTTTTAAAATTAATGACAATTTTCATTCTCGTGGCCAATTTTTTTATGGCAATTTTTATAGCTAAGTTCATTTATAGCTGATATCTGCCCCTAAGGTCTGAAGTTATGGCCCTTAAATGATAAAAATTGCCGATTCCACTTTGTGTACACTCTAGCATCTTCATTTCTAAGGTATATAAACATAATCTCTCGGCTAACTTCATTAATGGTTGATATTGTCCCATGAGGTGATATGTCCCTTGAATGATAAAAAAATGCCAGATTTTAATGTATTTACATATGTGTACACTAGAGGTTTCATTTTTCAATGAATGTTTGTGAAGTTTTGTCAGATTTTTTATGAACATTATGTAGGTCATTTTTAAATATTGGTCATGTTGCTTCAAAAACTAAGTCATTAGGTCAAATCATTGCAAAATCGTTGTGTATACTTTAAACTATATAAATTTAGCCTTGAGTGTACACACTAGGATTTTGTTATTTCAGTGTATATAGCTTGTAAGACTTTGTCAGAATGTTTTTGTTTTGTTTTTGACAAAGTCATAGTTCAAATACTGGACAGGTTGGGTAAAGGACTAGGTCTTTAGGTCATATTTTAGAGAAAACCTGGTGAACATACATAGGCTTCATTTTCCATTGAATCTTTGTGAAATAACAACACATTATTTAATGCTTTTCGATGGATTACCTAGAAATAACTGTGGATTATATCCTGATAATTTCATTGTTTTGAACAGTGAAATTATCAGGAAAACAGTGAAATAATCAGGAACTTGAATCCGACCCAATGTTATAAACTGATCAGAGTGTCATTTGTGCTTGGTTTTACACAAGATATGACGTCATAAATAACGTCACGCATGCAAGGTAATCCCGCCAATTTTGACGTCTTTTGTGAATAACACGGCTACTTTCTGGTCTTTAAAGCACTAAATAAAAAGGAAAATTGTTTGTTTTGGTGAATGATCAATGTATAATTTATTCATGAACATAAAAGGATGCATTCGCCACTCGTAAAAATATCACTTTTTATGTTCTCTCAGTGAAATTATTGATCGATCTTACACCAAACACAAACAATTATCCTCTATATAATTAAGTCTGGAAGTTGGACTCAGGTGAGTGATCCAGGGCTATCATGGCCCTCTCATTAACATCTTTATGGTAATTGATGAAAGAAAAGAAAAAATGAAGAAAAGATAAGCTGGAGTTACTTTTGGTGTAAAAATGGACAGAAAGTCGAAGTCAAGTAAAGCTTTGAACAGTTCTTCAGATTCACAAAAGCAAGCCTGTGGAACTAGTTGAAATAAAAATAGTGAGATGGTGCAGGAATTTCATTAAGTTATTATTTTTTCAAGTATTTGAAATTGTCTTTGCAGAATGAAAGTCTGTGAATAGTTTGTGAAATTGTCTTTTGCAGAATGAAAGTCTGTGAATAGTTTGTGAAATTGTCTTTTGCCGAATGAAAGTCTGTGAATAGTTTGTGAAATTGTCTTTTGCGAATGAAAGTCTGTGAATAGTTTGTGAAATTGTCTTTTGCCGAATGAAAGTGTGTGAATAGTTTGTGAAATTGTCTTTTGCCAAATGAAAGTGTGTGAATAGTTTGTGAAATTGTCTTTTGCGAATGAAAGTCTGTGAATAGTTTGTGAAATTGTCTGTTGCCGAATGAAAGTGTGTGAATAGTTTGTGAAATTGTCTTTTGCAGAGATGAAAGTCTGTGAATAGTTTGTGAAATTGTCTGTTGCCGAATGAAAGTGTGTGAATAGTTTGTGAAATTGTCTTTTGCCGAATGAAAGTGTGTGAATAGTTTGTGAAATTGTCTTTTGCCGAATGAAAGTGTGTGAATAGTTTGTGAAATTGTCTTTTGCCGAATGAAAGTCTGTGAATAGTTTGTGAAATTGTCTGTTGCCGAATGAAAGTGTGTGAATAGTTTGTGAAATTGTCTTTTGCGGAATGAAAGTCTGTGAATAGTTTGTGAAATTGTCTGTTGCCAAATGAAAGTGTGTGAATAGTTTGTGAAATTGTCTTTTGCAGAATGAAAGTCTGTGAATAGTTTGTGAAATTGTCTTTTACCGAATGAAAGTCTGTGAATAGTTTGTGAAATTGTCTTTTGCCGAATGAAAGCGTGTGAATAGTTTGTGAAATTGTCTTTTGCCGAATGAAAGTGTGTGAATAGTTTGTGAAATTGTTCTTTTGTCCTAGTTGTATATGTTTAATTCTCCGAATTAACTTGTGAATAGTTTGTGAAATTGAATTTTTCTTTTGAAAATGTATTAATTTTGTGAAATTGTTTTCGAATGAAAGTTGTGAATATTTGTGAATTGTCTTTTGCGGAATGAAAGTCTGTGAATAGTTTGTGAAATTGTCTTTTGCCGAATGAAAGTGTGTGAATAGTTTGTGGGCAAGTAGATCTTGATTCTTTTGAAGTTATCCTCAGTGTAGTATGCTTATCCCTTTACCTCCTGAATATTCATGTACAAATATATGACTTCATAAATATTAATGAACTGAACTTCAAATGATATAATGAATTCATGATTTTACTTTGCCAAACAGACTGTTTAGAAACTAAGCTACAATATTGTATGAGCAAGTTGTGTATATATAATCATTGGTTTGTAGATAATTACATTGTTATGTTCACTTCAGGTCCGATCCTCCATCTCAGTCTGTTTCCATGGCAACACAAGAGCTACTGCGCCTAGCCGAGACCAACAGTGACGGACTGCCTAACCTTGACCCAGTCAAGGACCTTCACCTCAAGGACATTCAGCTTGTAGAGAAGTTCCGTGCCCTTGACTTTATGAAAGAAAAGTTGATGACCTTCAACTGTATCAACTGCCCACAATTTCAAGAACATGTTAGTCCTCTTTTGTAATACGCCCTTTTTACAAGTTATGCACAATGTTTGAGTGTAGGTTGGTCTGTTGGAGGACCAAATATTATCTGAGTGATAATTTAAGTTATAATTGCCTTTCATGTCTTAAAACTCAGTATGGTTATTTCTTATAACAGTAACTGTGGCAAAGCAGTTTCTTCAATGATAGCTCTTATTCTGTCTCTCATCGACAAATTTTTTGTTTACTGTCAGGTTCTATTTGCAGGTGTATTTTGAACTTACCTGTAGTGTCAGCCCTGGTTATACATCGGCTTCAGATAGTGAAGTAGGGGCTATGGATAAGAGCCTTGGGAGTGGGAGGTCATAGGTTTGATCCCTGGCCATGACATACCAAAGTCGTAAAAAATGGTACTGTTACAGCTCCCTTGCTTGGCACTAAGCATATAAGGGTAGTTGCAGGACTGGTTGGCTCGGTGTCAGGATAATGTGACTGGGTGTGGTGTCATGCCACATGTCTATGGCGTAATACTGCAGTATGGCAGCACTATATCTGTCTCAAGTAGACATCGTCTCCAAATGACTGAAATACTGTTGATGAGACATTAAACCCAACAAACAAACATATGGATAGGAATTTCTCTCCTCATGTTCTGTCCAGTCCGTCACTTACATAACATAACATTTGGTAACTGTTGTTGTTTTTATGTCTTCACACTTGGAATATGATTTATCAGGATAAGACAGGGTTGAAAAGTTCAACAAAAATAGTCTTTCAACTTCAACTTTACTAAACATTTTGGCTGTACATATGCCTTTGTCATGTTTAATGTTTTCAAAAACAAGCAAATGATGTAACATTGTGTAATTATGAGGTTAATCAGCAGACAAGTGCAGATAACTGTGTCAAGGATTCTGTAAGAGTTATAGTCCATTTTCTGTGTTAAAGACACTGGGATACTAGTCACTTTCATTGATAGCTCTAGTTTTATTTTAGATATAAGCTATTCTTATCCTTACTTTGAGATGCTGTGTGTACTTGTTACAGTTTGGACAGATCAGCTTCAACATGAGTTTGAAAGAGGAGTACCGCCATCTGCAGTACCTCCTGTCTGACGAGAGTCTGACTCTCCTGCCAGAATACCAGCAGAGGATTGAGGTATGTCCATCCCTCCGCCTTCATTTCTGTGTCTCAGTCTTTGTTTAAATGTTGGTATTTCTTTGTTCTTTTGCAAAGTTTGGGATATAAAATTAACATAGTGTATGCTCTTTTTTCTTCTTTTATTGTAATGGCTAGCAATTATTTTCTGATCATTATGGCCTTATTTTAGACCTATGGTCAAGGATTTTCCACGTGTGTCCTGTTTTTTTGCTGAAGAGACAGCATCGGAAGAGACAGTAGTTGGTACAAGGGAGTCTGGGTACGATACCCTAGCTCATTTTATGAAAAGACCACTTGGATCTTTTACTGCCCCATGTGTAAAATCAGTCTTACTTATGTGAGCGACATGGGGCCATCTTGGCCCTCTTGCTACATTATGCAATGTCTCATACAGAGATATACTCAATTCATGCATATTCATTTAGGATGTTTATGTGACATGAGGCATTCTGAGGCAAAACTGCGAAGCTAGCACAGGTAATATCTGTGGAAACTTCTGGCTGATTTGCAAGACATCTATATTTTAGGTACTGAGAGCCCTTAACTACATAGACTCCCACAATGCTGTGCAACTGAAGGGTCGGGTGGCTTGCGAAATCTCCAGCCATGAGCTCATGATAACAGAGCTTGTGTTTGAGAATGCACTCACAGAGCTTCATCCCACGGAAATTGCTGCCCTGCTGTCCTCCATGGTCTTTGAGCAGAAGAGATGCAGTGAGCCTCGACTTATCGACACTCTCGAGAAGGTAACTATGGTGATGCTACTCCTTCATGCCATTTCATGGTTCGCACAGGTCTTGAGAAACCTTTGAATTTGATGTCTGTCTTGAAAAAAAAACCCTTGAAAATCACATTTTGCCTTACAAACCCTTGAAAAACCCTTAAAATTAACTCAGAAGTCTTGAAAAGTTCTAGAATTTGAAATTTCAATATTGATCATTAAAAATGTTTATCAAGTTGTTAAAAAAAATGGAGTTCATACCTTTCATGCTTTAAAATCTAAAGCATAAGTTGTGGTTTATGAAAGTCCTTAATTTTTGAAATTTAAGGCCTTAAAAAAAAACTTGAAAAACCCTTAAATTTTGCTTCAGAAAATTTGTATGAACCATGCATCTTTATTTTTGATATACCACAATATGTACCTTATGCAATGGCGGGAGACTGAGCTAGGGTAATTTGAATTTGACATTTTTCATTTCTTGGACTCTAAATCCCCACCCCAAGGCATTGCCATTTTGCCAAAATTAATTTCTGGGACCAGGTACCATACTGTCAAATTATCACCTTTTGGGTGGTGCATTCAGTTGTGACAAGAGCAAATATACTGTAGACCAAGATGTCATTTCATTTGAACTTCCTGCCTCCAGCCGTCTTTTTTTGAAGGATTTTCTTGAAAATTTCACAGAAGGTGCAAGTTACAATTTAGTTGTTTATTCGCACTTAAATTCAAACCAAAATCTAGTTGTATATGTGTGTGTTTCAGGGTCGCGACAGAATCCTTGAGATTGCTGCAAGGATCAGTAAAACTCAGAAGCAGATGGGGATGAGGTCAGACGCTGATTATGAAGAAACGTTCAAGTTTGGGCTCATGGAGGTTGTTTTTGAGTGGGCTCGTGGAATTGTAAGACATTTTAAACTCTCTGTGTTGGTGAATGTGCATGGTGCAGGGACAGTAATTTGTTTTAATTGATATCTTCTCTTAAACCACTGGGCTGAAGTTGATGAAACTTTGCATGGACAATCTCTAGGTGGTCCTGCAGAACTCTAGTTGCTATGGCAACTAAAATATTTTATTAAAATAACTATATAAAAATATTCGTTTTGAAACCAATGCTCAGAATTTAATTTTGATTGGCAGAAATTGTCACCTCATGGCCCTCTACCATGATTATCTAAAAATAAAGTTGATCCCTTTAAAAAATGAGACTTCCAATTTCCAGAAGGTCAACTATATAGTATTAAGGATTTACAGGATATAAAAAGGATAAACAAGAATATGATAAGGAGCAACATTTCCAATTTTTCATGTGATCTATGAGGTACCGAAGTTTTTTGTGTTTTACAGCCATTTGCAGAAATAACCAATCTGACAGACGTCCAGGAAGGGATAATTGTCCGCTGCATACAGAGGCTACACGAGACACTACGAGATGTTCGGAACGCAGCTAGAATTATTGGGGACCCTGTACTGTACCAGAAAATGGAGGAAGCCTCAGGCATGATAAAACGTGACATAGTATTCGCTGCATCTCTCTATACATCATGATTGTTTGTTAGTTACACAATAATAGTGTATTAATAATGTGTATACGTCATGATGGTGTGTTAGTCACACAGTAACGGTGTATTGGTAATGTGTATACGTCATGATGGTGTGTTAATTACACAATAACGGTGTGTTTATAGAGTGTGTACGTCATGATGGTGTGTTAGTTACACAATAATGGTGTGTTTATAATGTGTGTACGTCATGATGGTGTGTTAGTTACACAAAAACGGTGTATTTATAATGTGTATACTTCAAGATGATGTGTTAGTTACACAATAACGGTGTATTTATAATGTGTATACTACAAGATGATGTGTTAGTTATGTGGTGTAATGTCTACATGTTAATGTGGTATAAGAGAGGGTGATTTTGTGTAAAATCTGCATGTCAGTATGGTATACTTGAAGGTGTTTGTACCATTATTAACAAATATAGTTAGGGTGATTGTGTAAATGTAGGAATCATTATTTAAAGCCTGAGTTATTGTGAAATATTCTACTGATAGGTATTGTATTACAGTTGTAGCAGTATTGAGCTCATGTTATTATGCTAAAAGGGACTGACTTCTTGTGAAAATGTCAATATTTCTTTAACTTGTTATGAAAGAGATACAGCTGTAAGATTCCAGTGAGAGCATAATAATTGTATGTAATATATATTGTTTTATTGTGTATGAGTGCCATTTGGGGGATAATTATGCTATTTTACAAAGCGAAAGAATAATGTGTTTTACAGGAAGAGAAGATTCATACAATTCAAAATCACTGTGTCATTTTATCATTGAATTATTGTCATGCCTGCTGTCATTGGCATCCCATTATAAATTATTGTAAATGTTTTTAATTTTCCTTTTTTGTCTATAGAATAAGACTGTTACTGTTTGGAACACCTTTTAACAAGACAGCTGCCACAGGAGAGGGAGGTATTTATTAACCTGGGGCCCATTTCACAAAACTTCATATGAAAAAAATCTTCGTAAGCGTAACTTCAAAGATGTAAAGTAATATTTTTCCTTTGTTTTTTCTTTACAAAAAGGGGTGTTTGTATAATGCAATGAAATGGGTCAACTTTCTTCATGTTAACTCTGGGAAAAAAAAAAAAGACATCAGATTTGGTCGTACGAAGTTTAGTGAAATGGACCCCTGTATTCTAATTTAATCATTGATATTCATGTTTTAAGCTGCTGAGGTAAACTTTTTGGGTCATGTATGCTTTTTGTTTTTGTTACTGTGCAATCTCATGGTTGAAGGTTTGTAGAACAAATATATTGGTGCATGGATAGAACAAGGGTCTCTTGATACCTTGTATATATAGAGAACCTGCTTGGACTCAAAAGAGCATGTCTCTGTTGAATGAAATAAATGGCAAAGATATTCTTTGTGAAGTGAAAAATAATTTTCTTTCATTTTGATGTGTTATTTGTACACAGTATGCTACAACAGTGAGGCAGCAATGTGTCTGCCCCATCACGGTGCATAATCATATCGGCGGTCTCTGTGTAGAAATCGCTATATCGGCGGTCTCTGTGTAGAAATCGCAATATCGGCGGTCTCTGTGTAGAAATCGCTATATCGGCGGTCTCTGTGTAGAAATCGCTATATCGGCGGTCTCTGTGTAGAAATCGCTATATTGGCGGTCTCTGTGTAGAAATCGCTATATCGGCGGTCTCTGTGCAGAAATCGCTATATCGGCGGTCTCTGTGTTGAAATCGCTATATCGGCGGTCTTTGTGTAGAAATTGCTATATTGGTGGTCTCTGTGTAGAAATCGCTATATTGGCGGTCTCTGTGTAGAAATCGCTATATCGGCAGTCTCTCTGCAGAAATTCCTATACTGACGGTCTCTGTGCAGAAATCGCTATATCGGCAGTCTCTGTGTAGAAATCGCTATATCGGCGGTCTCTGTGCAGAAATCGCTATATCGGCGGTCTCTGCAGAAATCGATATATCGGCGGTCTCTCAGCAGAAATCGCTATATTGGTCTCTCTGCAGAAATCGCTATATTGGCGGTCTCTCCGCAGAAAACGCTATATCGGCAGTCTCTCGCTATATTGGCGGTCTCTCTGCAGAAATTGCTGTGTCACCTCTGCTTACAGCAGGTGGCACAAAAATCATTTGATTATGGGATATATTTGGCCTAAGAAATAATTCTGGAATATATAACATCAAAGTACAGGAATTAATTATATATTTTTAGCTCACATGAGCACAACGTGCTCAAGGTGAGCTTTTCTGATCGCCTTTTGTCCGGCGTCCGTCGTCCGTCGTCCGTGCGTGCGTGCGTCCGTGCGTCCGTGCGTGCGTGCGTCCGGCGTCAACAATTGCTTCAAACAACATCTCCTCCTAAACGGCTTGGCCAATTTGAAAAATATTTTGCAGGAATGTTCCTTGGATGAAGCTCTACTAAAGTTGTATAAATGGTTCTGGTCCATTGCATAATTAGGTCACAGGAGCTAAAAATAGATTTTAAAAATGCAAACTTTGAAAATTTTCTTCTGCAAAACTGCAAGGCCTAGAGCTTAGATATTTGGTATGTAGCATCATCTTATGGGCCACTACCAAGATTGTATAAATCATTGCCCTATGGTGATAAATGACCCCGCACCAGGGGTCACTTGTTTTACATAGAGTTATATAGAAAAATCTTAAAAAATCTTCTTCTATGAATCCATAAGGCCTAGAGCTTAGATATTTGGTATGAAGCATCATCTTATGGGCCACTACCAAGATTGTACAAATCATAGCCCTATGGTGATAAATGACCCCCACCAGGGGTCACTTGTTTTACATAGAGTTAAATAGGAAAATCTTAAAAAATCTTCTTCATGAATCATAAGGCCTAGAGCTTAGATATTTGGTATGAAGCATCATCTTATGGGCCACTACCAAGATTGTACAAATCATAGCCCTATGGTGATAAATGACCCCGCACCAGGGGTCACTTGTTTTACATAGAGTTAAATAGGAAAATCTTAAAAAATCTTCTTCTATGAATCCATAAGGCCTAGAGCTTAGATATTTGGTATGTAGCATCATCTTATGGGCCACTACCAAGATTTTCAAAGTCTTGGCCCTACGGTGATAAATGACCCTGCGCCCAAGTCTTCTCTGAAACCATATGGCCCATTGCTTAGATATTTGGTGTGTAGTATTGTCAGGGGTAAAATGTTTTAGATTAAGTTATATCAGAATCCTTGTCTGTTTAAAAACCTTGACATCAGTTGAAGCAATGGTACTCAGGTGAGCGATTCAGGGCCATCATGGCCCTCTTGTTTATAATAGGAGACTTATAACTGTAACATGGCGATGGTTTAAGATTACAAAAATGAGACCTAGAACAATATAGATACATATAAGTATGAAATAACAGGTTTTTAGCTCACCTGAGCACTTTGTGCTCAAGTGAGCTTTTGTGATCGCCCTTCGTCTGGCGTCGTGGGTCGTCAACAATTTGCTTTAAATGATATCTCCTCTGAAACCACTGGACAGAATTTGATTAAACTTGGCAGGAATGGTCATTGGGTGAACCTTTACAAAAGTTGCTGAAATAAACTTGATCCATGAAGAACTCTGGTTGCCATGGCAACGGAAAGAAAAAAAAAAAGAAAAGAAAACTTTAAAAATCATCTCCTTCAAAATTACTGGCCAGAATTTGAAATATTTTGGTACAGATGTACCTTGGGTCAACCTCTACCAAAGTTGCTAAAATTATTCCGATCCGTAAAAAAACATGGCCGCCAGAGGCGGGGATTATTTGCCTTATATGTATATTGGGAAAACTGTAATCAACATTTCCTCTGAAACCATCGGACAGAATTTGATTTAACTTGGCAGGGATGATCCTTGGGTCAACCTTCACAAAAATTGCTAAAATAAACTTGATCCATGTAGAACTCTGGTTGCCATGGCAACAAAAAAAAAATGAAAACTTTAAAAATCATTTTCTTCAAAACTACTGGCCAGATTTTAAAATAAATTGGTACAGATGTTCCTTGGGTCAACCTCTACCAAAGTTGCTAAAAAAATTTCGATCCGTAAAAAACATGGCCGCCAGGGGCGGGGCTTATTTGCCCTATATGTATATAGGGAAAAGTTAAATCAACATTTCCTCTGAAACCATCGGACAGAATTTGATTAAACTTGGCAGGGATGATCCTTGGGTCAACCTTCACAAAAGTTGCTAAAATAAACTTGATCCATGTAGAACTCTGGTTGCCATGGCAACAAAAAAAAATGAAAACTTTAAAAATCATTTTCTTCAAAACTACTGGCCAGATTTTAAAATAAATTGGTACAGATGTTCCTTGGGCCAACCTCTACCAAATTTGCTAAAAAAAAATTCCGATCCGTAAAAAACATGGCCGCCAGGGGCGGGGCTTATTTGCCTTATAT
>CM037793.1:33505142-33555142 GCA_021229015.1 Solen grandis | reverse complement strand
ATTCAAAATAAAAAAAGTAGAACTTCTACGCTGTTCTCATTGCATTACATCATAGTTGGAACATTGCCAATAAAGGCCACGCCTCTTATCCCGCCTCTTCACACATGCGCAGAAAGGTTTTCCACAGGTGCAGTTAATTCAGAGCGAATACTAGGTTATCCATTTAACCTAACGGTTTAACAAGTTAAACCGATGGAAAATTTTGAAAAATACTGCAATCTCATTGGTCAAAATATAATTCCATACATTAAAACACATTGATTTGTCGTTGTCATCAGACGACTGATTGACACCTGCTGTGCCCCCAATAGCCACTTGCCCCCAAGCACTACATGACATCCTGTCTAGCCCGAGTTGATGAAGAGTGGGTCCGGGATATCATGCTGTGCCACAACAGTTACTGTGGTAACCACGGTTTTTATCCTAAGCAATACATGGCCGAAATGTTACGAAGATTATGTGGCCACAAGCTGAGATTTATTTACGCTTACTTTGGTCTGATTAACGTTCCCTAAAAGTAAGTACTTAAAACAGATCTTAACATATTCTAAACGCCATGCCATTAACATATTATGACCAAATCTAGGCTGCATTCTTTTCAACTAAATTTTGTAAAGGTCTTCAAATCAACGTCCAAATAACGTCGAAATAAATAAATAATAAAAAAAAAAAATCTAACACACGAATCCACGAAATCTTGTCCCCACGAACATGTTTTTTGGTGTTTTTTTTTCACCGAATCCACGAAATTTCATCCCCACGAAATAAATTGATTTCACAGTATAGTAATTGGGCTAATAATAATAAGAGGTTTCCGGGTATGTATTTTGTTAAAAATCAAAGCAGAGTACCAGAACAAACAGCCAATTGCTGATCACAGAGGCTCGAAGTTGCTTTGGGCGAATCATATCGCACCTCCATCCCCTGTGTTTTTATTGGTTGTATCTTCCCACAATTCATTAAAAAATTGGGAAACCCGCATATGACGAGTACATAAACGGATAATCTCGGCTAGCTGCCAAATGCAACATGTCCGAAATGTTACGAGCACAATAATAAGGGAATCACAAATACGGGTATATTAATAGGCTTACGGCCCTGGTCGCAAGCCAAAAATACACGTTTCTGGGTCGTGGCCAACCAAATCATCGTACAAACATCGTGGTGAGATCTCTGTGATAATAGATAAGTGAGGGGTACAAACTGTAAACAAGCTGTCCAGCAACACTTAAAAGTTTAAGGTCACTGAATTTTGCATTACAAATGACAATCCCTTACATTAGTAGAAAGATGACAGGCATAGATATGTGAAAAATACACCACTGGTCAACTAAATGTAGCAGTTGACGAGGTCCGCGAAGTGGTCACGTTCCCGTTTGGATTTATTACGTATAACTGTAACAAGGCAGACAACTCTTGTTTGCATGTTGTACATTAAGATTCTAGTTATTTACAGATTTCGTAAACTATCCTATCTATCACTAAACTATCCTTGATTGTTTGGGATATACAAGCATGCATGTGAATAAAATGAGCTATTGATTTGAATTTTCTTGTTTTAATAACAAAGTACCTAAGTAAATAACATCATTTACAATAAAAAAAAAAATATATAATTTCTTTAAATGCTGCAACCGATTTCTTTTTAATGCTTCGAAATTGAGTTGTCAAGAATGAATTGACACTTCATAAACGTTATATATAAAGCGATTGCCGTAAACCACGATTTTCTTGAGCAAGCTTATGATTGGCTCTAGTAGTCTCCCTTTGCCGTAAATAGTTCTTGTCGGACTTTGTAAATTCATGAATATACTAAAAAAAATCTGTTAGGGATTTGTCTGAATTAAAATGAAATCATTTGCCAGTGCCTATCAACAGAATATGGGTTTTACATAAATAAACCAGCCTCGGTGGCCGAGAGGCCCGAGGTTCAATACCCACAGCAGTTGCTTAGGTATGGTCTCCGCGATTATTAATGGGGTTGAGAAGCATGATCAAGGACCCTAGGAAAAGTGTTGTTAGGTTAAATGTCTGTCTGTTTGCCAATAATGGCATATTATTATTCAGTTCGAATTAAGTTCAAATAAATGACTTTTTTCCAATAGAGGGAGATAATTGTAACTGCATTGGAAAACTTTCAATGGCTGTAAACAATTAGTTTTATTGAAACCTGAATAGCAGAATACAACAAATTCTATAGGAATGACAAACGAAATCAAAACGAAATGATATAACAAAACTGAAATAGTAAGGGTATTGATTCATCATCCTACAAAAAATGGGGTTAGGTCTTTGGAAATATGTTTAAACAAATACATGACAAGACCTACTGTCTGGTAACAATGGAACATACGTTTTATTATCATTTCTTGCAGGCAGGTGCCGACACGGTTCCTGATACGTTTTTTAATGCTGAACAGTGTTGTTCGTTCTCCGCACCTGTCTTTACAGGATGTAATTTTGTAAACGAAAAAAAATAAATATATATAGATAGGAGTATGTCACTCGTCTTATATTGAAATTGTCTATGATAATGATTATAACATACTTCATTATATTTTCCGTTATTCTAAATTTAGTTTTAATTTTTTATGTTTCATCTGCGGAGTTTTATATTGTACTTACACAGATTCAGGTATACACGAATTTTCCGTTTTCTCACTTTCACTTTTTCTGCTAACAATAATACCAACATGTGTCTATGGGAACATACGTCGTAAAACAGATTACACCACATTATTATTTAAACTTTTTGTATTATCAGTTACCTACTAGAAATGTAGATCTTGAATTTAGTCCTATTGTATTATGCTGAAATCACTTCCATCAGCCAGTACGAAAACCAATAGGTTTAATCAAAGACCTAAACCCAAAGATAAGCAACTCGGCGAAATATCGTATATTCTCGCGCCAGAACGAGGATGGGACAGGTGTATTTCGCGGAATTATTTGATATATTGTCCGATATCTGATAGAATATGTTGACCGACTGTGTTAATGCAAAAGGAAATTTTGTTATCACATTCTAAAAAAAAACAAGCATTTATTTTTATGCCAACCCGCCCCCCGCATCGATAGATCGGGTCAATTTTTTTTTTGTCGGTTTGTTTGTTTGTATGACGTCTGTCTGTCTTTTTGTCACAAAACTTTAACCGTGACCATAACACGGAAGTCCTTCCACCTAATGCCTTAAAACTTCACAGGTGCATGCACCTTGATCATCTCTATCCGCCTTAGTGACATTGACCTTCAAATGACCTTGACCCCCAAGGTCTAAGGCACCTGCTGGGGCATGACATTCATTCAAACGTAGATCTTGTTGTTACTCAAAATTATCCACTTTGATGTTCTATGCCCAAGTTTGTATTATACGAGGGCGAGTTAATAAATAACCAGCCTATGACATCTCCGATCAACCGAGACATCCACGATTTTCACGCATTGTTTCAATACATGTACTATACCTGTGTACAAAACTACATGTGTATACGGTCATTTGTTTGTCAGATATTGAATGTCAAACATGGCTAGTGATGTAAAAGCAAGCTTTTCATCAAAAGTGGAGTACCGTGCTGTAATTCGGTACTTGCATTTAAAAAGTAAAACTGGTAAGGACATACATGCTAGGTTAGTTGATGTGTATGGGTCTTCTGCAACATCTTATTCTCAAATTAAATTCTGGGTTGGGGAGTTAAAACGCGGTAGAACGTCTTTAGGAGATGAAGCCATGTCTGGACGCCCAGTTGATGCCACCGACGAAGAAATGTGTAATAAAGTCAGAGATCTGGAATACTCAGATAGGCGAAGTCAGGTTGAAGAAATAGCACAGGCATTATGCATTTCACATGGTACCGTTTCAACAATCTTGCATGATCGTTTCGGGATGCGCAAGCTTACAGCCCGTTGGGTCCCAAAATCCCTTAGCAATGAGCAAATGGCAATGAGAGCATCAGTATGCAGTGCGTTGTTGAAGCGTTTGAGGTCAAAAGATGAATTCCTTTTGCGTCTAGTTACTGTGGATGAGACTTGGGTGCATTATTATGAACCAGAAAATAAAGCACAGAGTCGTCAGTGGGTAGGGCCGGGTTCCCCAGAGGCCAAAGAGGTTCAAGACTCAACCATCTGCTGGCAAAGTGATGGCCACAGTATTTCGGGACACAAAGGGCGTTTTTTTGTTGGACATTTTACCCAAGAGAAGTACAATAACCGGAACATACTATGCAAACTTGCTAGACCAGCTGAGGAACGCCATCCGCGAGAAACGCCTTTGTAACAATGCAAGAGTCCACACTTGTAAAGTTGCAATGGATGCTGTGGAGCGAAATGGGTATGAATTAATACCGCACTCTGCCTACTCACCAGACCTGGCTCCTAGCGACTTCTTCCTCTTTCCAAATTTGAAAAAGGATATACGTGGACGTCATTTCCGGTCTGACGGAGAAGTCGTGGCGGCAGTTGAGGAGTGGTCCCATGGAAAGGACCCTTGAAAAAGAAGAGGTAGATCTCAACCCGAAAAATGTTAGGCTGGTTATTTATTGACTCGCCCTCGTATTATACTTAGATGACATAAAGCGTAGCAGGGATTGCCCCGTCTATGCGATAACTGTTAATGACTTAGAGACATGTGTAGTGCTGTCACACTGCAGAATCACGTCGTAGACACCCAGTCACACTATTCTGACACCGGGCAAACCAGTCCTGGAAATACCTTTAAATGCTGAGTGTCCAAGCAAAGGACCTCTACTAGTGCTATTTTTTACGACTTTGGTATGTCGCAGCCGGGTATCAAACCCACGACCTTCCGATTCCATGGCGGCCGCTCTAACCATACGGCAACCGGGACCGGAGTGTATGCTTATACTTAAAATATTTGTAAATAAATAAAGTCACTCCTTACGAAAAATGCCGTAATGGAGAGGAAAAATACATTAAAAATTATTGCCCCAGTACAAACATAAACATTGGAGCATTATTTTCACTATTTTCGAGATTATAAGAATCCACCATGAGTATTCATGTAGGCTAGGGATATCTTACCCGAGGGTCAGAAATTTCAGGCAGGGACGAGGCTCTGCCGAGTCCCTGCCTGAAATTTCTGATCCCGAGGGTGAGATATCCCAATCCTTCATGAATTTACGAATAATGGATTTATTTTCTCCCATGATCGATTATTACTTGCCACAGACCGTCAGCCTCGATTTAATAAACATATCGCGCTTCCATTTTTTTTTTTTTTTTTTTTTTTTTTTTTTTTTTTTTTTTGCACTTTTTTTCTTGCCGCTTAACACAATAACAACATGAAAGAAATCGGCATTTTAGAGTTCACACGCAAGTATGTACCTAAATTCTGATGTTCGTTCAACTGGGAATTACCATTTGCTTAAAATAACTTAGTTAAAAATACCAGTCCTTGACGGTACGTAATATTCCCCCAAATATTAAGCCTTATTTCGCATTCGTAGTAGTAAATGATAATAAAAGGATAACTAACTAGGTATATATAATATTTTCAAACATACATGTTTATTTAATAATTACAACAAGTTAGTTTTGTATCTTGATAAAATGTGTAACTTACAGTCATTATTGTTTATTTACGTGATATGGAAGAAAGCTGATCACGTGACATGGAAGATAGAGTTTTCTTCCATGAGGGAAATCCCTATCTTCGTATGCTGAACATGGGAGAAATAGGCAATCTCTGCCGAAGTCTTTTCCATTAATTTAACTAAATGTATTTCCTTCCTGAAAAATTTCCCTTCCAGTCCTTAATCAATCTAAGGACCTTATATGACTACTTTTTGGATTTAAACAGTGATCATTTCACTTAATATATCCGCCGTATGCTATGCATTTGTCTTAGGACCATATGTCATGCTCTTCGCGTGCACCTAATACTGTAGATTTGACAGTTTTTACAATGCATATACTCGGGTTTAGGTCTTTGATATATTTAATGGATAAAGATAGCCAGAATGTTGTTTACCACTTTCAAATGGCGTCGGAACACAACCCTGTGCAGTAGTAACTTCAGTACAAGCGCACTGGCTTTTCCTCACAATATCGCGGTGGTGCCGAGGGTACACGAGATTTCCTTCACACGGTTATTTGAGTTGCTTATCTTTGGATTTAGGTCTTTGGTAAAAACAAGAAACAAGCCACCGTCCTTGGTGGCCGAGTGGTTAGAGCGTCCGCCTCGTGGGTTGGATCCCCGGCCGCGACATAACAAAGTCGTAAAAACTGGTGCCGTTCTAGCTCCCTTGCTTGGCACTCAGCATATAATGGTAGTTGAAGGACTGGTGGGCCCGGTGTCAGGATAATATGACTTGGTTTGGTATCATGCCACATGTCTACGGCGTGATACTGCAATGTGTCAGCACTATATCTGTATCAAATAGACATCGTCTCCAACTGACTGAAATACTGTCGTTGTTGTTGTTGTTGTTGTTGTATTGGGGTTTACCGTCGCTGCGATAGTATTTCAATCATATAGCGACGTCCAGCTAATTACAGGTGGAGGAAGACCCCGAGTACACAGAGGTACCCGGGTAGAACCACCGACCTACCGCAAGCCAGCTGGAAGGCTTCCTCACATGAAAAATCCGAAGTCCCTACCGGGTTTCGAACCCACAGCGGTGAGGGGCTGAGAGATTTGTAGTCCACGACTGTAACCGCTCGGCCACGGCGGCCCCCCACTGTCGTTGGGACGATAGACCCAAAAACAAACAAACAAGAAACAAGTCATATACTATTGTGTTTTACTGTTGTTGGTTATCATTTTAATTCACGATCCCTGATTTTATTAACTTTGTTATACCACCGAATTGTATTTGGCGATGAACATGTAATTGTTTATGTCAATAAAATATTTTGACTTTATTATATAAAGTTTGACATAATGTCTGACTGAAACAAAGCTAGATTGCTTTGTCAGTATTCCAGGGCTTAGATCTAAACCTTATAATAGAGACAAATGTTACAGGGTGTCTGATGGTGATGATAGATAGACAGATGCTCACTGTGAACTGTAATTTTGTATTAATGTACAAATGTAAATTAATGCTGAAGTTGTTGAATATCAAGATGACGCTCCAAATGATATATATGGTACAACTTCATTGAAACCCTTTTGGAATAAAGAGATGTCTACTTCGTTTCCCATCTAAGCAGCCACCAATTCCACCAAAAACATACAAACATAACTTGACAATTTTCGCTTAATGATGTCAAAGTATGCAAACCCAAGGGACATATTGACAAGATATACAGTGACAGAAGTTCTTTTGATTACCTCCCCCTGATCTTTTTTATTCCCCCTGAGTTATTTCCTCCGAAAACCATGACCCCCCCCCCCCCCCCACACACACAACTAAAAACTTAAAAACAGCCATTATTTTCATTTTTCTACGGTGAAATTTGGATTTCTTTATGAAATTTGACCCAGCTTCCTAAATTAAAACTATTTATTTTGACAAGACTTTCATGTTTACAAAAATAAATTGTTGAATTAATAATATGACTGCTAAAGTTGTAAATATCAATTCAAATGCGGTCAAATACCGTAATTTGTTGATAAAAATGTCAGCGAAGGAACGTAAAGGCACTAACCCTGGTTTGACCAAGAATGTAGTAATGTAAGACTGCTGAATAAGAAAAGCAAGAGTTTCTATCGTAGTTAATCTACACCATTTAATAAAATCAGAATGCACTTATTTATAATAGAAATAAATAAAAAGTACAAAGCTTACCACTATGATTCCAATAAGATTTTCCTTAACTTGCAAAATTTCTTAACTTTTAAGAAAAAATATTAAGATATGTATTAGATTTGCCCTTAACTTTAAGGAAACACAGGTGCTCCCTTAAAAAAATATTTTCTTAACTTTAAGATTTTGTTGATGTTTTGTGTAAACTAGGCATTTTCATTCATCCTTTGGCAATCCATTAGTATTTAGTACTTTTTACGGTTAAATAAAACATTAAAGGACTTTGAGAACCACTGGTGAATATGTTTAGAGCCGTAATTTACCGTCAATGTGATTCGAAAGAGCAGAAGATATAGTCTAAATCAGGTCATTTCATCCCAAATTACACATATATGTAAATCAAACTGACTGACCAAAATGTGTGTATCTGTTAGTTCCTACAAACTGTCTGGTTACACTACAAGAATATTTTTATAATTACTGTGAAAATACTTGAAATTAAACAACACATTATTTCTTTGTCGTTTCCATCATTTCATTTTTCTTGCATCATACATTGTACATATGAAATGAATGAGATTTTTAATGTGTTGAATGAATGCTTATTAAATATTCATGTGTTACCAAAAAAAAAAAGGATAAAATATGTAGACGATCTGCGTTGCACGCGTTTTGCTAAACACTTTTGTGAAAATTTATATATTTTTCTTTTCTTTAAGATTTTCTTACGCAAGGTTTCACTAAGATTGAATCTAAGAAAAAAAATAAGGTTAAGAAATATCTTAAGGATAAAAATAAGGGTAAGGAAATTTCTTTGTTAAACCTAAGATGTATATTGAATACGGCCCCTATAGAGCTTGCTAAATAAAATACACAAATGACAAAACTGAAGTCACTGATAAAATGCCAACTGAGGCATTTTTTGAAAATTTCAGCAAACTGAATGATGTTAGTAAAAACGTAAAAATGATATAGCCTTATCTGGCATTAAGGATGGAATCAAGATTTTCAGAAGCCTTTTCAAGATGATGAAATTTGCATAACTTTAAAAGGTTTGAAAAACATCTTTTGAAAATATTTTCAATAAATTCTTTATGAAATTCTCATGGATGTATAGATAAGGTGTTTTAGGTTCTGATGTTTTTTAGACACCTGACCGGCCAGACTCCTATTGTGTAATGGCCCCCTGCTTGAATGTGTAGGTAATCCGAATCGGCAGTCGTCCATAACTGTGTGATAAGCGTGTGTTTAGGGTACTGCGGACACGTTCAATGATTGAAATTTACATGTCGTCTGCCGAACAATCTAACAATTTGGCGACCTTTCTGTGACACATTCCAGATCTGTGATAGAATCTCAGAGTATTCGCAAAAATTCGGCAAGCGCACTATAGAATTTGTTGCTTTTTTGGTCAACCTTAGACTGAGACGGTCAAAAATACCATGGGACATTGCTGGGGGCATCCTCATAAACCCCCAAAAGTCTACCCTTGATTTTGTCTCTTAATTCAATCACCAAATTCTCATAATTTCCATGATCTTCCCCGATGCACCTAGGATTGTTCGACACAACGATACATCCCCTAATCTACGGGGATATGATGTTTCAAAGTCGGTGAAGCTCCGGGGCACCTTTCCCGATCATCGAAGAAATGTCCCGAGCATCGGGAGCCATCCACGATAATACAAGGCCATTGTTCCATAGCCGAAACATCAGTGAACATTTCAGCGGAACACTCCCGAAGCTTCTCATGGGACTACTCCGTCTTTTTGGCTCAAACATCTGATGCCATCGGGAGAAAATTTGTGTATTTCCACATTCTCCAGTGGGACCTACGCATTAGATCCATGGTCTTCAAGTCTTCAAAAAAAAAAACCAAAAAAAAAAACCCTTCACTTTTATCCCCAGATACCCTTCAGAATGCACCCCCCCCCCCCCCCCCCCCCCCCCCCCCCAAGCGGATAAGTTCTGGATCGACTATCAAAAAGCATTGGCTAGTAAAAACAGATTGTCACGGTGACAGGAAATGCTCAACTTTAACGTTGGTGGGAAATGCCTTAGAATTATTCATAATATGTAGAGTAACTAAGGCTGGTAACTTTCAGTGGCGTATCTGATTTCTTCAGTAGTCACACTAGTGTTCGACAGGAGAAAACCTTTCCCCCATCTTATCCCCCATTTTTTTCTGAATTACCTTAATATTTACTATAAAGACATGATACTTATCTCAAATTGCAAATGAGTGTCTATAAGTGATAATGCTGTTGAAGTTTACTTCAACATTAATACTTTACTCTATGTTGATGACACAGCGATTTTTTAACGCACGTGAAATGGCGGGACGTGTTATGGTATAACGCTGTCTGTCCGTCCGTCAGTAGACTTTTTTTTAAATTTAAAATTTTAATTAATTTTGTATCCCCCTTTATGTGAAATGACGGTTTCCGCTCAATAACTTCTGAAAAATTTCGTGTATTGAATTCATATTTAGTATACAAGAATATAATATCAAAATAAAAGCCAAGTTTGATTTTGGTTATAATATTTTAATTCGTTAAAGAGCCATCCGCCCTTCATGTGAAATGGCCGTTTCCACGCAATTACTTTCGAAAGACTCCATGTATTGAATTCATATTTAGTATGAAAGTATATGATATCAAACTATAGGTCAAGTTAGATTTGTTAAAATCCACTGATTTATGTTTATTGATAAGTACATTTATCGTCCGTTACTAATAATAGAATAAGTTGAAATCAAAACTAACTGTATATTTGCAATAACGACAAAACTGCTTATATTCTTATATTTCCACTAAATATTTCTCGTCTTTACTTATTTAGTATAGTAAAGAGTCTTATATATAGGACATTTCTGCAGACAATAGAAGACCGAAGCGGACATAGTAAGCGCGGGATACTTTTGTTTGGAGAATTGTCTATATCGATTCTATCCGGCTTAGAATCATCCTAAATGTGAAACACTTGATTTTGTCAAATAGATCGATCTATTTCATTCATTGTAAAATAGAAATGCGTTCTATTGAAATAAATCGCTGATATATCAGATATACCGGAGCTTCTGATTGGCCATAAATTTAGGATGACTTCTAACGACAAATAGCGTGCACAGAGTCACTCTTGTAGGACTATCGACCTACCACGATTAGTTGGGAGTCATCAGTCCGTACTTATAAATGTCGGGCAATGTTATGAAGTAAGACGATATCGAGTAAGAAGATGATAATTTGATATGATATTAACTAGAGTAGGTCCACAATGAACACGTCTGGACCAGATGAAGTGATTTTGCTAGTGTACTTTATCAGTTACAAAGGACACCCCACACTGCTAATATCTAAGACGATGCGAAAATGATAAAGATTCATCCCTAAGTAAATAAAGAAAAGAAAGAACAGAAGCGATTTTTGTTTGTTTTTACGGAGGCCCTAAAAGGCTCTACGTTACTTATTATTCCGAATTCGTTTCGTCAAACGAAATACTACGTTTTTATGAAGTAACCATTCTTTAAAACCAAATAATAAAATGACTGTATTGCACAGGCAAATAAAAATAAATGTGTGTGTGTGTGTGTGTGTGTGTGTGTGTGTGTGTGTGGGGGCGTTATAATACTTCTTGCCAACTCACTGTTTTCTTTGCGTTTAACAAACTTAATATTGTAAAGACTTCTTGTGTCCTTTCGATGTTTTTAAATGTTTCCTATACGTTGGTAAATTGTACAGTATACATCATTAACAATGATAATAAACGACATAAATTCCCACATAAATGGATAGTCAAAATCTCATTGTATACTATTATCAATTCATCAATATTATTCTTGTAATTCAAATCCTTTTTTTTTTTTTTTTTTCAATGGAATATAAATTAATACACGCTCTCCACGGCGCGACTTTATGCTGATAACGGACTTGTATATGCAGATCACATGTCTTGCATACTGCTATAAACTTATCAGGTATATGTCTGATTAAGTATATAATACGATGTGTAAACACCTGAAAATCTTAAATGTTGAACGTTGGCCTTCCAATGATGACATCGTTTGTTAATATTATAAAGTTACTATCATTTCTAACATGTGCATCGTCCGGATTATCTCTTTATCCGGATAATGGTAATAATGTATTTTACAATTTTATCTTAAAAATTATTACAACAATTTGGAAACTCATATGCATGTTTTAATGCAAAAATGTAAGAGTTCGTACATGATGAAGTCTGATATATTCGTCTGATTAAATGCATGTAATGTCGGTTAGAATTGTATCTTTTTCTACTAAACGTATTTGAAATGTGTTAATATAGATTGGCCTTAATATAAGTCGATCAACCGTATGACAGTGTGCAGTTTGCAGGAGGGTTAATTCAAAATAGATTCATATACTTTATAAATAAATGTTTCACTCTCTCTTTTTTCAATTCTCCTCCCCTACAAGTTCCGGCCTCAAAGCATCACGTGACCGGAAGTGATGATCTCAGCATCTCAGTAAGTACTGATGGAACCTATCAGATTCTTGTCAAGGACCAGACGTGGCTTCGGAGTGCTCCAACTTTCATGAACTCCCAAAACAAGACATTTAGCGCCGCCGACGGGACACTTACTCTCCAAGAAACGACCGCCACTTCCGGTACAGATAAACTAGGACGGTGGCAGACGACAAACTTCTTGTATAAAGCTAAGGATGCACAAGGGACCAAATTTACAGCAGTGATCAAGGTTTATCTTGATCGTCCGGCCATTGTGTTTCAACAGGTCAGAAAAATAAAGTGAATTAGCTCACATATGAAACACACAACATTTTAAATTCATTAAGTTGTAAAAGAAAATGTACACTCATGATTTCATTATTTGAATCAATTATTTCTTCTGAAATGTATCATGGTAAGTATACAACAGATATTTCAAGACTGATGTGGAAATTTTGAAAATATTACTGTTTAAATTATTGAAAACCTGATAGAACACTTTCATTTGCAGCCGAGTAGACATGATGCAAGAGTGTATATGTTATTAATCACACGTCGTTTGAAGAACAGCCATAGACCTCAGGATTTGGAAAGAAGTGTCAGTAACATCTCTGAAGTTTATAATGAAATCATGTTTTTTCACAATCTACACGTAGCAGTCTTATACTAATTTTAGGAATCTGAGAAAATAACAAATAAAAAAAATATTTGTGAATGAAATGTATTTGCGAAATTATCACAACACACAAACAAAAACAAATAAATAACGCCGATTTTACTAGGTATATCCTGATGGAGCAAGCTGGACCCAGGCCAAGACTTATGAGGGTATATGTGCTGGTTTCCCGGGATTCGCGATGGAGGGTCCACCGGAATTACTTGGGTACTTGTCGTATGGCGGCCTTATGTTTGGAGACACGAGCAAGAAAATTGGCACGTAAGTCAAACCATTTAATTTTCAAATATATTGAGCATCGATCGTTTTAAGAAGTTGTCTAAATAGTCAACCTTTCCATGAATATTCATGCTACTTTGCACTCGATTAGAAATATGATTTGTTTTCATCTTATAGCATTAATTAGTATATCATCAACATAATTAAGAAACTATACATAATTAAAAGGACAGAAAAATCTCAGGAGTGAAATAGTTATCTTTTTTAAAAATTATTGTATTATAAGAAGGCGGCCGATTTTCGAAAAGGATGTCAACATGAACATCTTTGGAGGTGGTTTTGTTTCTGCATCTGAATGCCATAAAGGATTTACTGTAAATTGTCGGTAAATGAACGTTCTCAAAGCTTTCTGAAATTCTAAAACCCGCAGATGGTATTACCAGACCACCAAAGTTAATGACGGCATAACTGGCGGTCCACTGGCGATATTTGACCGACATGGCAATACAATCGTTTACTCGCCGTTTAACCATTTTATGTCAGCCTCGTTTTCGCACGACCGAAGCTATGGCGGAAACGTCTATGGTGGTATCATGGGAGGTACAGTATACACGTCATTTGTCTGTAAATGATTGAGTTTATCTGTATATTCTGTCAGGTGGAGCAATAAGACATACGCCATTAACAACGGGATCACTGGGGGACCCCTGGCATTGTTTGATAAAACCGGAAGTACAGTTGTATTCTCGCCATTCAATCATTTCATGTCAGCCTCGTTTTCACACGATCAAAATGTTGGTGGAAACTATTATGGAGGAATTATGGGAGGTATAAATGTTTACTTGAAAAGTAAGAGTATATTTGGATAACTTAGAATATAATTGTGAGATATATCAAACGATTGTTTTTGCAGTGGCATTTCTTGTGATCACACAATGTTAAATTTGCAGGGAGTACATGTATTTGCTTTTGCTCCATCTAATGGATCATGTCACTCTGATACCTAATCTACATGCTGATGTAAAAATCCACATATTGTTCAGCTGGTGATAAACATACGTATGCGATTTTGAACCAGTCACTGATTGGTCAAATTATACCGAGTTTTGCCGAACCCCGTGTGAAATGAACAATTTCTTTCTTGAGCAAAAACATATTTTAGTTAGAGATAAACACAATTCACAGACATACTGACAGTCTTTAATTAAGTATTGACATAAATGTATAGACTGAATAAATACGTAGATCATATTTCAATAATAAACGCTATAGTCATTAGTCTTTACCATGTACGTGTGCAATTGCTACAGGAGTGTCAAAGATTCCAGCCAATTACACACAGGAATTCATCGTTTACTATGGCCCTGGGATTAATAAGGTATCGAAACATACACTTTCTTTAAATAAATAATTGTTTAATATGTTTCTTGCATTGCAGTTGCTCTGTTAAAAAACATACCAAAGAAACACAAAATAAATTGTATAACCCCAGTAAAAAAAAAAAAAAAAAAAAAAAAAAAAAATACACGGCGTATTATATTTTTCGAATATACATGTATTTTCTGAAACATATTTTGTGTTTTATCTCATAGGGTTCTTTGTTAGCAAGATATTTCACCAACTATGGAATCGTTGCATGCGGAACATTTCGTCCGTTCCTGGGTTATACGGACATTGCCGAATAGTTGCGAAATTACCCGAAAACAATAAAATCTCAGAAATATATTTCATTGTTTTATTAACCATGACACGATCGAAATATTATGGTATTTCTTCGAGGCGTTCGAAGCTTGGGGCGAGGCACTTCGGTATTACTATGGGAAGGATACCCGGATGCAGAGATCGGACCTCACAATCACGCACCTGGGGTACTGGACGGACAACGGTAGGTTGTCGTATGGCGTGTCTCCCTGGAGTACTTATTTGCTACCTTGGCGGGCCTTAGGTTAAATTGTGCTTTATAACAAGCGGTTGTGGTAAAAGTGCATGCACGTCACAGCAAATTTAATTAATCCGTGATATTTGGAATAGTAATCTGCTCATGATCATATTATATTTTATTAAACTGCAATTTATTCATTATTCTTCATGCATAAACATTTTTTTTTCTTTTCTTTCTTTTTTTAACTCTTTTTTCTAAATTTGGGGAAAAATTGACGTCATTACAAACCAAAATTGCATGTACGCGTTTCATATTTCAGGAGCATATTACTACTACAATAGCGAGAAGGGCAAAAACTACGAACAAACCATGTATGATGTCAAAACTTACATGGAGAAAGAAAATATACCCTACAAGTATGTAATAGTTTAATATATACCGGTATCAAACGTTTGACAAGAATGAAAGAAGGGTTCATTTTTTTTAAACATTTCTCAGGTCCCTCAACAGAAAAATGTTCCTAAACTAGATGACCCTTTTTGACGGTTCTTTCATCGAAAATTCTAGTGCTCTGAGCTGAATCGGAATTACGACAGAATTCAATATTTACTAGCTGCCTCCCCGTTTTCTTTAAATGCAAAGAGAATTGATTCAATCGGACGGGATTACCCGAGTTTTCCTAAAACGAATCCGATGTGGACCAACAACAATGAGTGATAATAAAGTTCTAGTAGAATAGAAAAAGGAAAATCATTTCCCTGTAGATACATGCAGTATCTAAATACATGTATATTTAGTTATAACACGATCTTAGTTTCATACGCAGCATGGTGCAAATTGTCAGCGCCCTATTTCATTGACTCCACATTGTCATATCTCAAACTGCATTGCTTTGCTGTTTTGTCGTCCGTTTTTGAAAAAAAAATCACTCTATTCCAGATATTTTCAGTATGATTCCTGGTGGTACTACAAAGGGAAGGGCGACGGCGTGAAAACCTGGGTTTCTAGGCCCGATATTTTCCCAGACGGCTTTGTGTAAGTCAGGGGTTGCAAGATATTTCTTACAAGCACCTTTAAGAAATTGGTTGCATGCGTCTATTCTTTTTCGTGATTATTTTTATTTTTATTTTTATTTTGATATTTACGGGATAGAATGCCTATAAATCGAACAATCGAACATCAAACTACACCAATATTAACCATATTAAGCAGAAACCTGCACTATAAACGATCTACCTGTTTTTAGCAGCCAGCATTTAGATTTTCAATTGTCATTTTTTAATATACATGTATATATTTGACCCGTATTTAACAACCACCCTAGCTCTCTAAACAGCTACTTTCTGCCCATGAGGACGGGCATGACATTATCTAGATAATTCCATTTATGTTCCGTCCATCACAACACTCATTGTTTTGTGTCTGACAGAAACGTCTCCAACAAGATTGGCCTCCCGGCCAGTGCCCACAACCGCTACTGGTAAGTAGTTTTTCGTCAAAGGTACGAGTGAGATATCTTTTTATGCTTACTGATGAAATAGGGTATAGGATCCATATCATCCACAGTGTGAATGATAAAGGTCCGTCGGAACTACTTTTTTTACATATAAAAGGTCTGTATATAGATATGTACCATTTTACTAGTTGCAGCCCTTTGTTTTCTTTAAATGCAAAGAGAATGGATTCATCCGCTTAGTCACAGGATTGAAAAAAGCAGTCCATTTCTTTCGTCAGCAGTAAGCATAAATTAAAAAGAAAGTATGTTTGCATTAAGAGGATATGGAATATATCTCATCTTGAAAGCATACAATTTTTACATTCACTCGCGCTACGCTAAAACAAAAAACAATAAAAAAAATCCTATAACTATTCACTTGAATTCATTATTTCCTGGGTGTGATATTTATCCTGTTGATTGTGTATCCACCATTGCTTGAAGCAATGGATTTGCTGGAATAGCGAGTCCTGTCACGTAAATGCTGTCATTCAGATTTTTAACTCTCTATTTTTCAGATCATAATGGGGGTTTTATTTACCAATACAAAGAGTGGCGATTTTAATTAAATGAACGTTATTGTGTATATAGTCTTACAAAATTAATCATGATTTGTTTATGTATCTTATTTTTCTCTATCCGTCTGTTGTTTATTTCAACAGGGCCCTGACACCACTTATGCAAAACAAAATGGTGGAAAGTATGACTTCATTGTGGAAAGATTAAAAGCTTTACCGATAACAAAGGTGAATCATTTTAGTCACTATTCGAGGCAAATAGTCTGTCGATCAATGATTTTAGGAATGTGTAAAACAACGATATTACATATTGTAAATAATCTACGTACGAAAAGTATACCACAACAAATTTTCAATGTAAGTTTTTTAGGCGTAAGCTGTATAAAATGGATTTTGACCTATATCTTGAACCAATCTAATCTTGGTAACCAACCTATGGGTTCGGAAAAGCACTCGTTTCATCGGTTTGCATAAATCATTTTAGGATAATCCATAAAAAATGGGAGTTTCAGTGTGCATATCTTCCTTCAAGATTGTCACTTGGCAAATAAAAATTTAATCTTCCTATTTGAACATAAAAAACATCCATTTGAAAATGCAAACATAAAAAACACCCACTTTAAAAAGTAAACAGTTTTGAGTCTCAAGAAAACGTAGTTAGTCTTGGTAGTGGATTCCTCCCTCTAAGTCGCAAAACTCGCAAGCTAACATAAGCTATTTATAGTAACAGTCTGGTTAAGTGCTCCTTTGCTAAACTATGTGCCCCGAGATCGAATCACACTCACGGAACTTTTTTATTTCAATGTTTCGCTTATATAATATTTTGTACCTTTCTTTCTTTTGTTTTACTGGCTGGTATATAAAATCTCCAAAATTTAACGACAAATACGTTTTCTAGCATTATTTTAAAATCACAGACCATTTAAAACTTGCCAGCATTATTATATATATTTTAACATCTCAACTTTCTTAAACTTTCATATATCTTATTTTGTTTCTTACGCCGAATATCTTTTTTAAGATTTTTCTTGTTTTATGAAGAGCTTCATCTTAATATTTTCGCTTGTAACCATAATTAATGAAAATCAATTTGACATGTGCGTAGTATGTAATATTTGGTAACGCCACTCTATAGATACATAACCTAATACCAATTTCTTTTCAGAAATTCTGGGAAGACCTTTTCGATGAGGCAAAACAATGGGGGCTAATCATGTATGAACAGGTATGAAAATTTAGAAAAAAATACGATAATGTGAAAAGTCACATAAATTGGTTTCTGCCACCATTCTCAAGTGGTGATGAAATATGTGACGTCATTAAACAAGTGCTTATATAAGCCACTCAGTTGTCGATTTTCTACAAACTCTGTGTGATATACACGTTCACTTGGGCATTTTCTTTTTTTTATCGACAAAGAGAAATACGGAACACTCGGAAAAGAATTAAATTAATAGAAAAAACTGCTGTTTTCTTTCCGTTCGATAGATAAGATTATATTCCTTCATTGTTGTCTTAAAAAAATGCACACAAGCTTTAAAGTATAAATGTTATCAAAAAGAAAATATTTCGAAAGGGGCTGTAATATCATTTTTATTCATATTTTAGAAATGATGGTATCTAAAACTGTTTTCGAAAAAACAAATTATTTATTATATATAATTATATGGTCATTTATAAAATTGTATTATGTAGATCAATCTGCTTTCATAGCCTTTATTCTTCTTTTGATATCATTTACCAAAAACGTTTTTTTGTTTGTTTTGTTTTGTTTTGTTTTTTCATTCTAGGACTGGCTAAATGTGGAGTTCAGCGGTCTTCAGAGCCTCCTTCACGAGCTCAATCTGGGCGCTGATTGGCTGAGCCAGATGGCTGATGCAGCCAATGAGAGGTCGATATTTATTCAGTACTGTATGTCAAATCCTAGACATGCAATGCAGTCATTGCTGTATCCAATGGTTACACAGGTAAATAAATTTGACATGTCGTAGTATTGTTTGGTATTATGTTTGTTGCATTAATTCTATTATAACGTTTCTAATTATGGACATGGATATTAACTAATAAAACTGCGCGGAAACCGGCGCAATAGCTCTGACAGTGGTAGAGTGTCCGCTTTATGTTCGGTAGGTCTGGGGTTCGAATCCCAGCCGGGGCACTTCCTCCGGTGACCGCGACAAACCAAAGACGTATTAAATTGGTACCAGATATACCCTTGCCTGGCACTCGGCAAAATGGGGTTGCTATGGGGAAACTCTGAGTATTCAGTACTGGTTCTACCCATGAACTTGTCTCACACCGGGAACGTAAAAGAACAAAGGGGTGTATTCGCTAAATGAGCTAGGGTATCGCACCCGGACTTCCTTGTATCAAACCACTGCCTCTTCCAATGCTGTCTCATCAAAAAAAAAAAAAAAAAAGACCATGCGCGAGATATCCTTGGTCTAAAATATGGCCATAATAATCCGAAAATTATTGCTAGCCAATACAATAAAAGAAAGAAAGAACTAATTATTGACTAACCACCCTATGCAGGCTCGTGTCTCTAACGACTACAACCCCGGGGGTAACCAGTGGAATATCGGCATCTCTTCCATATTTGCGGCAGCAATGGGTGTGGCACCGTACAAGGACACTTTCTGGACAACAGAGACCCAACCGGGCAATATTTATAGTAGGTCAACCACCTTAAACGTAAAATTTAGAGGAATTCATACCTTTGTCCTATAGCGAGAGCTTGAATGAAAACAATTTTGAAATAGGGACAGACGTTCTATATTTTCTGTGCACGCATGCTTACCACGTATCAATGGTGTCTTACCCGAGTATATATTTCTAACAATGCTCGCCAATTGCAAAATGTAAACAAAAGTAGAATTAAGCATCCATCCAAAATACTAAAAAAGGATGCTTTTATAAGCTATGAAAAGTCAGCGGATATCGGATATGTGGTCATTAAGTACCATTAAGCTAACTTTACAATCTCCTAAAATTGCGTAGCAGTTCTGGTATTGATGTTATTGCAATAATGGGCCTTGATGTTATTGCAATAATGGGCCTTGAACGATTATGTTTTAGTAACTGTATCATTTTAGAAATAAGATCATGGATCCCCAAATTTGACCCTATATATTGCGATATTTCAGAGAGGTCAGAACCCAACTGGAAGCTGAACGCTGTCGTGTCCACACTCAGTACTGGCCCAGTCGGCCCCAGCGACATGGTTGGCGCTACAAATGTCTCCATGTTGATGAAGTAAGTCTGAAGGACCTGTCCATTGCCTGAAACACAACACCATAACATACAATAGTATAATGGTACCGGTATACACCGTGTTTAAATCTTGGACATACTAGGACAGAATATGAACAGTTTAACATAAATCAAAATTGACCAGATTCATTCATTAACTCATTATCTTACGATCACATGATATTTTGTTGAAATGATACAAAAGACAGTTTTATGGGTACCTGGTTCGTCCGTGGATTCTTGTTTTAAAATAAACAAATTCTAAGGGTTAGGATAAATGGTAATATGCCAACACAGAAAATTAAACCCGTACGAAAAATATACATATACATGTACATTGCATATTTATTAAAGCATTACTATTAACTTATTAAGCCTGATCTGATTTAGTTTTAATTATGTTTAACAGTAGTTAAAATAAGTCAACATATAATAAGTTCTTAGAAATGTTAGAAGTAGGTAGTTCTAATGATCTTTTGAGCCATCTTCGACATCTGTTGCAGTATCTACAGTAATGCTTAGCTTAACATTCAGTGGTATAGTTCTTTGTCATAACAGACGAACGATATATACCGGTTAAAAAACTGATAATTTTTGTAGAACATTTCATTTCTAACCGCAGAATATGTTTTTAAAATGTCAAATGAAATTTCAGATGTTGCAACAAGGACGGATTAATTTTGAAGCCCGAGTATCCTATAAGAGCAATTGATGCCCAGATCCTGAAGGTATTTTCCATGTCATATCTATGTTACCCAGTCCCACTGTTGATGTTAATGTTTTGGAGTTAACCGTCGCTGCTAAAGTCATATGGCGACATCCAGGTTATTACATAAGCTTTCCTCTCTTGATCATTCCATCAAGGTGGAGGACCACAATGGTATTAAGAGTCTGCTCTTTTGTGTGTTATCCTTGGAAATAGATTGTTGTTGTTGTATTGGAGTTTACCGTCGCTGCGATAGTATTTCAATCATATAACGACGTCCAGCTAATTACAGGTGGAGGAAGACCCCAAGTACACAGAGGTACCCGGGTAGAACCACCGACCTACCGCAAGCTAGCTGGAAGGCTTCCTCACATGAAAAATCCGAGGTCCCTACCGGGATTCGAACCCACAGCGGTGAGGGGCTGAGAGATTTGTAGTCCATGACTGTAACCGCTCGACCACGGCGGCCCCTTGGAATTTATGGAGGCTATTCGTTGCCAAAAATCCAGCCTTGTTGATCTGAGTTGAACAGTTTATTTTCCGACAAAATACACAATTCATTTGAATTTCTTAGTATTTAAACTCCAGAGATACATTCTTTGACTGAATTTGCCGATGCAACATTGTAAATACGTATTTCAACAAAATGCATTTTGATAAACTACAAAACGCCTTCTTACTTTAACGCTCGCAACTTTACATTGTTCAACCATCATGATTCGGCTCAGCTTAATCCAGGTTTACACGTTTGCAATGTTGATAAATAAGCTCCGTCCATTTCCCCGCCCACTACATCATCGTAAATAAACGTAATTGTCTGCTCACTTTCGGTATTTTCCGACAACGACTGGCAAATCTCCACGCAGTTATCTCCCATGTACGAATAAGGGAAGTGTTGCAGCGTGTAGGTCTACACATTCAAGGTAAATGCATCCTGAGAATTAAACAGTATCACAATTATTTACTAAGCATCATGTGTTTCAGTTGCATGAGTGCCATTGTATGCAGGTATTGAATCAACATCAGAAGATATAAAAAAGATTAGTTTTTGAAACGTACCCCACCTACATTGTAAAGCCAGCGATATAAGCGCAGCATGGCGTAAATTTATATTTAGATTTTTATATCCCTGGCCAGGATTTTAACTTTGATGTTTTTTTAGTCGAGCCACCAAAGCCACATGATATGAGAACCCACTTCACCACAACTGAGCTTTTTTTTTCTTCAAAATTTAATATCTAGCCACTGCCATTACTGGTGTTGTGAATTCGCGCTCAATGCCACTTTTATAAAAAAGTCGATTTTTTTTTTATTCACAATTTTCAGAAAAACAATGCATAATTTTCACAAACAGAGCTGAGGTGTACCGGACTCAATTTGTTGAATAACAATTCAAGAACACATCCAAAAATAAGGTGCCTTAAGTAGTAAATATTGACTATTGGCAGTATAAAGTTCAAGTAGAAGTATTCATAATGTCTTTAATCAGGAGATGTTCTATAAAGATATAAGATATCTCCTGCTTTAATAAAGATTGATCCTTTGCTTGTCACCTAGTATATTAATGTTTTAAATGCAAAAAAAAAGTGTCTGACTTCCAATATTATTTTGAATCTCTGTGTTTGTTCATATACATACCTGCAGATTGATTAATTTCTTTAAGAAAATACACAAAAGTTACATGCCATCAACTGTCTGTGTCTTAATTCAACTCTTAATGGGTTTTTTTTTCCAGACAGTAAAAATTACTACTTGACTATAAATCAAGATTTTTTTATGCAAAACAAATATATTTATAGAAGGAATAAGTCAAATTGATATTTAAGGTTCAGTTAAGTTGCTGCTTTACTATTGTCCAATTTTCAAGTCAAAACAGATGGAAGATTTGCTACAGATAGATCTATACAATAATTTTTACAGGCCAAATTCTGGCTGCTGCCTTTCCTAGTAATATTAAGTAACATTTAATTATTATATCACAAATATAACCTTAATACTAGGGTATGACTGGAAAAGAAAAAAGAGAAAAAATCTATGCAGTTTCTAATGTAAAGCTTTCATTTCTTAATATTCACTTATAACGTTAGTAAAATTAAAACCTTTCATAGATCTACATGACATTTTTTCAACCATATTTTTTTTTCGTTTTCATTTTACCATGTATATATTAAAAGAGTCCAAAGGTAAGTATAATGATTAACAATTGATGTATATAAAATTATTGTATCTACAAAGTATCATTTTCAGACTCAGGTAAATACGAAATCTTTCTGTACTTACCGATTTATCATGGTGTAAGAGTTACCTCTCTTTATTTTCCGCTCGTGAAATTTGGCTCCGCCTTTAAAACTTCGCCTATTTCCGTGATACTGCCATATATGGAAGTTGCAAAATCGTCTACACATGTTAATCGCGGAGAAATGTAAAAGTCAAGTATACAGTTGTAAACCTGAGAGTGTTATCTGATGCGGCTCCATTCTCGAACGTCGTGATGTACGGTGTAAAACGTGTCGTGTATGTCGTTGTACATTTCGTAAATTTGAGTTTGAAAAATTATAAATATTATTTGCATTTTATCTTAGCTGCATGTCACCAAATTACATTCTAGAAGTAAAAACGTTACTAGTTAAACCGAGATAATCAAAACGCACAATATGAGCACAATATGTACCTCTCGGATAAACATTTATACTTTTACAAATCTGTTTAGTTGAACCGAAGTATAAATTGTCATGATTACAAGGCTGGATTTTTGGCAACGAATAGCCTCTATAGGAATTAGAAGCATATCATAGTTCTCATCATTATCTTGTTTCTCATATCATTGTTAAAGTTAAATGCATTTTGTTTCTACTTGTATCCTACCGGATTGCTTATTTTGCCGGTTGTGAACCATTGTGGTTCTGAAACTTCTGAAACACAGTTTATGTAGTAGAAACGACAGGGACACTTTCAGTTAACAGTTCTGCACGGTGGGGATCAGTGTTCCCTAGTTAAAGTGTCCGGATTGTGAGGTTTCCGGATTACTGGACTCGCGGGTTAGCGAGGTTTCACTCTTTTTGCAATATATTGCTAAAATATATACGTATATAACAGTTGTTTTAAAAATCAGTTATCTCTTCAACGACGACGAGAGTAATGGCCTTATCCCATCAGGTTCCTCAATTATCAGGACTTGAGCTTTGAAATTTCTTGAATTAGTTTGACACTGATCTAAAACAAGTAATTTGACGTCGAAATAAAGTCATTTAAAATGAATTTATATATTTTTCAATACAGTACTTAAAATTAACAAAAAGGGTGATTATTGCATACACGTAGTAAAAAAAATCTCATACTTTCTAGGCAGCCTTTCCCGACATGGACGGCCCAGACGGCGAAGTTTGGGTATCGTACACGGATATTTCTAGACTGAGGTTCGCCAACATCCTAGTCCTTAACCTGGCTAATGGCACCACTTACACACTGTACCCAGATGATACCGGTATCTACCCAAATGTAAGTGGTAGTGATGAATTAATCATTAAGTATAATGCATGCTCAGAATTCCTACTCAACAATAAGACAAATGGCACAATATCACACCCAGTCACATGATCGCGGTATACCTTGTCTGGAGACCGAACCTCCGACTTCCCTGCTATGGGGAGGACACTTTTATCACTCAGCCCCCTAGACCGGATCGAATATATAAAATGAAAATAATAGTAAACAAAACGGTGTACGTAAAAGAGATTATAACAACGCCTTTAAATCACTTACACAGCCAAGTCAAATTTCGTATTCAATATTACCCTCGAGACAGTGTTTCAGAACACTCTGTAGTACGACTATGATCTTGGATCAGAATTTCTTTTTTCAAGAACACCGCTCTGTTATCATTCTCATGCTTGAACTCAAAGGTGAACTGATATTTGAGTATAAGCATCATGTTTTTCTTTTTTTCACATAGCCCATCAATAATTTGAAATTCAAACATCCAACCTGATATGGAATTAGTTTTTAATGCATAATCAGAAACCCGGGTTGACTTATTCCGTTTTACTTCATGAAATAAAGCTGTGGATAAATAGGCAAAAGGTCGTTTTACTGCTGCGGTCGTTGACTTAAATATCGACCACTGAAAAACGCGCGTAATTGAGTTATTACATTACCTGGTAAAACCGCAGTGGGAAGGAACATTTTTGACATAATTATACTTAAACAACGACGTTTGCTTTTATATAAAAATTGTTGATATTGAAAAAGTAACTTGACAGAATTTTAGATTAAAAAAAAAAGGTTTCTTAAGCAAAATGAAAATAAGCTTCTTCTTAACTTGTATTGATCCTACAATTTAGTCACGTTTTATCTCTCTCAGGTGAGTGACACAGACCTGTGGGCAGTACCATATGATGAGCCATATGGCTGGGTGACCTTTTCCTCATTATACGGTCTCACGTTCACAGACAAGTTCAACCCCACAAGGCTTGCAATGTACCACGTGTCACAGGCAATCCCCGGATGGTAAATGATTGGGCTCTCTTTTTAATATTTTTCCGGCGCTAGTCGTTTGGCTTTTGCGACCTGATTACAACATTTGACCAATGAAACATTTGGAAGGGAAAAGTACCATACTGTATTGTATATACATGTATATCTAAATGCAAATGCTGGTTGAAAAAACATATCTAAATTCACAGGATTTGTCAGAGAGACACATTCTTTTGTATAAGATATTTTATAATAGTATAAGTTGACATGCATAGCTAAAATGAATACCTAATTTCAGGTTCGAGACATTTATATTTGGTGAACTAGACAAGTGGGTACCAATGTCACTGCAGCGGGTACGAAACATATCGTGGACGGATGACAATGTGACTTTGCCGCTGACGGGGTCGGCAGGGGAGGTATTCGACTTCTGGTTTGTCCTGGGAAGTAAACTGGACAGTGTGACGTGTGTCCTTGACCACACGGGGAACGGAACATTTAAGTTAGATAAAAAGCTCGGCATCGGCACGTGCTGAAATTATCCGTACAATAGGTCAACACAGACAAATCATTTTATAAACGTATAGGAGTTTCAAGAAAGATGTATGGTATTAAATAAAATTTGATACAACTGGATTTCTTTTTTATTTGAATCAATGTAATATTAATTTTGAAGTTCCAGATTTTAGATGTTTAAGAATATGTGCCTTGGCTATGTACATAGTTGTAAATAAGTACGCACTCCGCTTTTCATAACTATTAATGCATAAATTATTTCTTTCAGAATTGTATCAGTTAATAAAATCGTAATCACCGCCATGGTGTTTTCCCCCTTAAGTGACTACGGTTTATATCGGCGTTGATAATGCATTTGCCCTTTATCGAGGAAACCGTTTTTAGTTTTGTGTGACGTAGTCTTTTTTAGGATAAGATTTATATTAGTTAAGTTATCGTTCTAATCCTATCTGTAATTTTTTGTTTATATATTTGTATGTCACATTTAATGAGTTGAATAAATATGTTTAAACTAATCACAACTATAGTGCCTACATTCTGAGCATCCGTTTCATTTCATTGAAAACCGAATAACCTCTCAATTTTGTATGAATGATCGAACGATTGAAAAAAAAAAATATACTGCACAGGAGTGGTGAGATTCATCATTCAATTTTGAGTAAAAAAATATCTAAGGGACACAATATTTGTGTGTGGCATAAAAGCAGAGAAGAACTAATTTCTTTATGATGTTGCGTAACTGTCACTTTACCATGCGGAGGAATATAATTTGCATTGTGAACGTGCAGGTTTCCGTCATTTAGTGGTGTCCACAATGATCCATAAAGAAAGCTTAAATTCCGATACAAACCCGTGTAACTTACTTATAATCTCATCAAGCTAACAACCTCAGATACCTTCAGGGGTTATTTTATGCATTGTATAATGGAATGGCCGATACTTGTATATCTGCTATTTGAAGATGCTTTATAGGAGCGAGCCACTGATATTTGCATCTAAAATAGAGACTGTGTCGTCGTTCGGTTATGTAAGCTACTTAGAGTTCAAATTAAGGCCCTGATAGCGCTTACTGAGAGAACAGTATTGTCGCATTTCTTTTGTTTATCAAAGTCATTTAATGAACTGGGATCAAATTTTCAAGAAATTGACGAAACACACACACAGACACATAGACACACGCTTTAACTTTGCAATAACAAGGTCATTACAAGAAATTAAAGATGAACGCACCATTTGTTTCAACGGACTGTTAACAATTAGCACATCGCCACTGTTACTCTCCCTATTTATATGAAATATGCATATCTAAATCGAAAGGAAACAAATCTAAAACAACAATCGTTCATTATTTCAATGTAAATTTAGTTTAAACTTATTTATTCAGTAATTTTCCATATACAATAATTTAACAATATAATAAGGATTAGAACGAAAGAAAGATTCTTATCGTGTTCTTCTTCCGTTTTACAATATTTTTAAAAAGTAATATGGCTTAATGTACATGAATATGTTAATAACTACAGTGATTTTCCAAAGGAAAAAATGCATAAAAGATATCAAGAAAAAATATTAATATGTGAAAACAACATTGCAATATATGAGAATGCAGAAAACTTAGAGATGACAGTGATCAGTGGTGGATTGGTTGGTGACAGGTAAAATCATATGATGGTATAAGGGAGTCTCTCTCAAAAACAAACATTAATTATCGAAACGTTTGGAGGCTTTGATAAATGAATGAACAGCCTCAACACTTTTTATATTGTTTTCATGTTCAAGATTAATATCACCGAATAAAAGTATATTAAGATTTATATTATGTATGGAGGAAAGATCATTGAACATCGTAGTTCTGGCATTGATGTAATTTGGGAATAATAAAAACGCTCTCGACTGCACCACAAGTACATAGATGAGAATTTAGGTCTGGCATGAAAAATTTGATATTTTCTATCACCATGGTAATAATAATTGGGTACATTGATGCAATCAGTATTAATTAATCTTTTAAACTCTGAGATTGATTTAGCATTTCTTATTTCAGCTGGCAAGTTGTTCCATTCTTGAACTACTGTAATGTAGTGAATAAAGTAAATATAAATTTGGTATCTGGCAAAAATTAAGTTATCCTGCATATCCACAGCTCGTCAAACTCTCTTCCATTTGAGACACACACAACTTCAGTGAGTATACTGTCGGCCTAGCTAGCTACAATCTAACGCATAGTCGATTACTGTATCACTCCGCGCCAAGTAGCGTATACAAGCAAGGCAATTATAGTGGAATATGTTACGTACACATTATAATCGTAACCATAAACAATCAAAGTATGTTTTAATTTGTTTATACGTTTTCCTTTCCAATGACTTTGCACTGGAGACATGCATCCATCAAAACATGTATTCGTGCATTTACACTCATTATAATTTTATAATACCCACCCCTGCAAACATAAAAAAGTTGCGCATCGAATGTACGTTCGTGTAATTTACAAAAAAAGAAAAAAATCCACCCACATTTTGCATGGGAACGTGTTTTAGCCCTCCAAAAGTTCTTCCCAGAGCATTTCTTAACTTTGAAATAGACGGGCAACATACTAACATCTTAAATTATCATATTCCTTGTCAAATTTAAAGACGTAATCAACAACAGATAAAATGAACATCAGGTTTACTAGTCATGGCTTCCTTAGATAATGCAACATTATAACTTTATTAAACAAATAAAATCATTCAAGGAACTGAAAGACTGCCGATGGGATTATCGTGAAACAAAGAGCACGTTTAGGTGACGTACTTCTAGTACTTAGAGTTGCAGGAAAACGTTTGGAGTTTTTTTTTTTTTTTTTTTTTTTTTTTTTTTTTTGGTCATAATATGACCTCTGCCTCTATCGAGTTCAACCCTGCTGAAACGCTGCTATTTCATGTAAATCCTTCCCGTAGCTTCTCAGTACCTTGAGCTTTTTGATTGTTTAAGCCATCTTTTTATGTGAATTTACTAGGACCTTTATATATTTATAGAATATTTCCAGGGCGGGGTAAACTATATCCTTACTTAGCATGTCACATTATTTGTACGATTTTTTATTTATGTTTTATCAGTAAATGACATTCTTACTATATACACCGGTTCCGGCGGTTGAGTGCTTACAACATTCGTACATCCGGGTAGTTTAAGTAATGGTTAGCCCAGTGTCACGACCAAAGCGCTCAGTGCGTTAATAGAACATGAAATAGCTATACTTCTAAACCCAGCGATTCAGTAGTGATAGAAGCAACAGAGGCAAAGGTCATATGACGCCAAAAACTCCATAATAATAATCCGGAGTAAGGGTCATGAACCTGATTTCATTTATAAGTTGCTTAACTAAGTAGGTCATTCCCTTTCTTCAGTACTAGTGAACCTGATGTGTATACATCTTATCTGTTATTGAGCATGTGTAGAAACTGACAAGGTATTTGATTATTCAAGATATTTGTATGTTTGCTTTTCTATTTCAAAAAGTTAAGAAATGCTCTGGGAGGAACCTAACTCGCCATCATGCAAAATACTTGTGAACGACTTTAGTTAAAGTACATACATTGGAGTTTCTAATGCGAAGCGCTACTTTTTTCTTTTTACAGGAGCAGATCTTCATGTATGTTAAATGTGTCGCTGTTCTGATTAATAAATGTAGCAGATATTTTGTTCACGCTTAAAATGGATGTACCCAGTGCAAAATAATGGTAAAAGAAAACATGTTAATAAACAATAACATATTAAAGGAAGTTACGGTTATGATTAAAACGTCTGTGTAACACAATCCTTTCGTATTCATTAGTGCATAAACGCATTGCATGGATACGCACTAAGCGCGGAGAGGTACAGTTAAATCGGCGGTGGAAAATATGCAAATCAGCAAAGTCAGCAAAGCCTGTTTTAGATTTCCAGCTACTAAAGACGACGGGTAGCCGCCGTCTAATAATATGAACTTAAGGCAGTCCCTAAATGACTGAAATACTTTTGGTCGACACTCCAGAATGAGACGTAAACCTACGAAATCAACGAGCACTTCCCGAACACCTAATCTACATGCTGATGTATAATTCCACACATTGTTCAATGGGAAATAAACATACACTTCAGATTGATTGGTAAATTCATATATATATATATATATATATATATATATATATATATATATATATATAGCTCATGAATATGTAAATATCTGTTTTGGACAATAAATGACTTCTTCCTACATATATGTATTTAAAGAAACCAATTCACTCTTGTTTGACACAAAATAGTACCACAATAATGTTCTAATAAGGAAGCTATGCCACATCGAGTAATGATGAATATTGTCGTACATTTCGGTATATGCTTAATTGTAACGATTCTAAGTCCACTGGTTATTGATATGTGATATAAATTTTAAACAAAATAAAACGTGTATTATTTTAACGACAGAAGTTACGTGATGTTGAACGGTAAATCGTCAGACTAGTATTTTTTCTGCCAAGATTCACCTACAATGTGAACGCAGAATCTGAATCTGAATCTGATACAAATACGTTGTAGATCCCAATACTGGGTTTTACACAACGGAAGAAGAGCCCCGCACTATTGGCGGTGGCTCTTTAAGGCATTTTGAATGCCTCAACAGAGCCAGCATGCACTATATTATCAGGGAGATGATTCCAGTGAATCACAGTGTCCACAAAGAACGAATTTTCATATTGTTTAGAGTTTGATGATGGTATTTCCAGACCCTTTAAATTTTTGCAAATGCGTTTTTCTAATATATTTGATGTTTCGCAGCCATTAAATTTTTTTGTTTTTATTGTCCTTTTAGGTCTGGTGAATTTCACAAAATCTGATGCTTAGGCGTCTGTCTTGTAAAGTTTCTAGTTCAAGTTCTTGTTTCATTTTTTTCTTTTTATGAATCTTACTGCCCTGTTTTGGATTCTTTCTAGTTTGTCTATGTTGTCTTTCTGATAGGGGTTCCAGATGGTAGCCCCATATTCCATTATTGATCTTACTAGTGTAATGTAGGCTGTTTTTCTACAGGTCTGTGGTACATTTCTGAGATTCCTTCTTAAAAAGCCTAAAGTTGAATTTGCTTTTTTGCATACCTTGTTGATATGTATATTCCATTTTAAGTCATTTGAGATTTGTAGTCCAAGATAGGGATTATTTTGTACTTTCTGCATTATGATAAAATATATTGGTTTTTTTTTGTTGATTGACATGATATAGCATTTTTTCGCGTTGAATTTCATGCCCCAGTTTGTTGCCCATGTTTCTAGGCTATTTAGGTCCTGTTGTAATTGGATGTGATCTTGTTCTGATTTTATCATTCTATATAGTAGGCACAAGAATAGGATTGGCCCTAGTACTGTGCCTTGGGGTACTCCTGAGTCTACTGTTGTTTCGCTTGATTTTTCGCCTTCTACTATTGTTTTCATTGTTCTATTTGTTAGGAAATTTGTTAACCAAGTGTGAAGACTTCCCTTAATTCTGTAGCTGTCAAGTTTGTGTAGGAGTTTGTCATGTGGTACTGTATCGAAGGCTTTTGAAAAGTCTAATATGGCAATATCTATTTGTTGACCTTTGTCGTGATCTAGTAGGAAGTCATTTAAAGTTGTGATCAGTTGTGTTTCGCAGGAGTACCCAGACCTAAATCCATGATTTAAGTTTGTCAGTATTTTGTTTTCTTCCAGGTGGTTAAGTATGTGTCTACAAATAATATGTTCAAGAGTTTTGCATATGACTGAGGTTAGTGAGACAGGTCTGTAGTTTTCTGGCAGGTGTTTATTGCCTTTTTTGAAGATGCTTGAGATGTTTGCATCTCTCAGTCTTTTGGTAATTCTCCTGTGGGGTTTTTTTGTTATCTGGGCCAGAAGCCTTTGATGGATTTATTTTTGATAGTAGCTTCTCAAGTCCTTTCTGTTCAGTTTTTATTGGTTTGATGTTTTTCTTCACTTGTTTTTTCATTTCGGAATTTTTTTGTTGGTTTTAAGAAATTGTTTGAGTAGTTCTTCAGCTTTTTCTTTGCTATCTGTTATTAGGCTGTTTCCTCTTTTGAGTGGGGCTATTCCGGTTGATTCTTGTCTTTTAGATTTGACATACTTCCAGAAAGGTTTTGTGTTTTTGTCTTTTAGTCCTTCTAAGATGTTTGTATTTATATAGTTCCATTCAGATCTTCTTAGTTCTCTCTTACATTCTTTTTGGAATTTTCTGTAGCTGGTCCAGTTATTTGTTTTCTTTGCTTGGTTGTAAAGTCTTTGTTTCTTTTTGATAATTTTCTTTTCTTTTCTCCTGATCCAGGGGATATTGTTTCCAGATCTTATTTCTTTTTGTGGTTTGTTTTTGTCCATGGTTACTTGCAAGGAGTCTTTAAAAGTGTTCCATAGTTTTTGAACATTTTTGTCTTCATTTTTTTGATTTTCTATTTTCTCATTCAGTTTTATGAGATCCTTTTTTATTTCATCCCAGTCTGCTTTTTTGTATAGATAACATTTTCTAGGTTTTGTCTTTTGGTGATGCATCTTTGCTTCACAATCTGATATTATTATGTCGTGGTCTGAGATTCCTGGTCCGTTTACTGAGAATTTTGTCATATTTGGGTTTAAATAGCCCTTGTTGTATTTCTCTTTCTGGTCCAGTTGCTGTTGAGTTCTCCCACTGTATGTTGGGACAATTAAAATCCCCTGTTAGTATGATGTTTGAGTTCTTATTGGTATCTGCTATTTCCAAGGATTTTTTTAATTCTTCCAAGTGTTTTTGTTCTCGATGTGGCATGTAGAATGATCACACTAGGAGGTCTTTGTTGTTTTTTGTTTTTATTTTAACCCATTCAATTTCACAGTCTGTGATGAGGGAGGTCTGTTCTACTGATGTTATTGATTTTTCTACTAATATGAATACTCCCCCTCCTAGGGTTCCTCTGTCATTTCTGTATACATTGTAGTTTGTAGGGAAAATCTCACTTGATTTAATTGCGTCAGGGGTTGGATTTTCACCAGGTTTTACTCCTTTTAGCCATGATTCAGTTGCACATATGATGTCAGGTTTAAGGTAGTGCACAGCTGTTTCAAATTCTTGTTTTTTGTCCTTGGTGCTACGGCAGTTTATTGTCATAATTCTGAGGTTTTTCTTGGCTGGGGCTTCATATAGGTTGCTGTTTGGATGTGACTTGGTCGAGTTGATACTTACTTCTGGATTGTTTTTTACTGAATTTTTATGTTTTGGGCTACTAGTCTTTAGTGGACTGAAGGCGGATCTTATGGAGTCCATTGTTGAGTTATTTCTTTGCAATGATTATCTTTCTAATAATTCATAGTCTTGTGTACATAGTTCAATGCAAGATTTATGGTGCCATATGTCACATCCGTCACAGCAGACCCCTTGGCAATCCCATGTAACAGGTATCTCGCATAACCCGCAAGGGTATGTGGTTGGTCTGTTGCATGGTCCTGGGTTAAGTTCTATGTCCCCTGCCAGAACCAGAGCTAGAAGCAGAATTTTTTTTTCTTTCTTACTTTGTATTGGTAGTGATATTGGTCTTCTGCCGGTGCTGTTCATTTTACTATTGATTAGGTTGTTCAGCATATTTTGATGTTTTTCAGATTTTGTTGTTTCTTTATTGTTGCTTGTCACTACATGTAAAAGTAGAATGAGGTATAAAGTCAACATTTTGTCTTTTTGTTCTATAAAACTACTAATCCGTTTAGTTGATGTGTCAAGTATAGTGGTTGAGTATAGTGCAGAAGAAACTGACTCTGTAATTAGCAGCTGCAGAGTTTTTTTTTAAAAACCCCCCCTTTTTTTTATAGCGCGGAAAAACCCGCACTGACTCCCCAGGTCACACAGTTATTAATTAAAGTAATGAAAATGTTGAATAAAGTATTGAAAATGTTGATTAAAGTTCTATGATTGTCTGACTACTGTGCAACAGCTAAGTATAGCGCGGAAATACCCGCACTGACTCCACCAGTTGCACAATTGTTTATAAAAAAAGGGTCAATAGACACTGGGACGATGTAATTATGGCTGGTTTACTTACTTAAAGTGATGGGTTAAATATGAACAGACAGATTGAAACACTGCTGGAGGTATAGAAATAGGAGCTGTAATTCTATCAACAAGGTATTTAAGTTAATAAATGTATAATCCAAATTGGTTTTTCAAAGAATAATAAATGAAATCAGTATGGCGTCCGTGCTACGATCGAGTATTCAGAGGTGATGATGGGTTAGTTCAAGACTTACCAGACGAAGTAACCCTACAAAAAATGTTTTTTTATCATAAAGTTATGCCAAAAATATGTTTATATTCAAGAAAAAAGTATTTAAGGAATTTGTTTTTCTAATTAAACTAATAATTAATTGAATTTTAGTGAGAGCTAGAATTTTCCCTCCTGTCCTCTTGCGCATGCGTCGCTCGATCCCATGACGTGAAATCTCAAAATGCAAGAAACATGTGAAAACAACAACAAACAAACAAAAACCGGCAAAAGTGGTGTGTGCGTGTGTGTGTTTCAATTAAAAATGCCTTAGATATATAAGTTCTATTGAACTTGTATGATGAACACTTAATTTCTACCCCATGTTCTTAATCGTAATTATCTATAATAGGGGCGGGATTGTACTATAACAATGCTTGTGCTCTGTATAACAACAATATCTCTGTTTTGCTACATGTATATATTTACCGTATTTAGCCTGACTATGCCCGATTACTAAAGGCATTTTCCCAAATTACACACACAATCAATGAAAACACACCTAAATTTACACTCAAAGTGGCGCTCCGTTATGAAAAAATTAAAAAGTTATGAAATATTATAACTAATGGTATCCTATTACGCAGAAAAGAAGAAAACTGTTACAATAATTATTATATCCTCCTATATGAACATTGTTGTTTATTTTCATATTAAGAGTAAAAAAGCTGTAATGTATACTTAGCCGAAATTAATTTTCTTATCAAGGATTTAATTAAATGACCGGACAAAATATCATATATTCCCTTGATATGTGTATGTAGGCCTATACCTGGGTGAAAAATAAAGATATGTTGATCTTTTTAAGAGTAAAGACGACTTTCCTATTATGTTCTTTCATAAAGTTGTTAAATCAAATCAAATGAAAGTATCTGTGTATGTTTTTAAGGATCATATATGCTAATGACACAAGCTAATAATTTCTTATCAATTAGTCATTCTTTTCATGTTTTAAAAATGGTGTCAAACATTGCAAATTAATCACTTCAAATAGTGAGTCTTTTATCATTTGAATGTAAATTACATCAACATATTGATATATTGCACACTAAAAGACGGTTTTCAACATCGTCGATCTTTTACCAGTAAGTCTAAACCATTAGTACTTTTGATTCTTTGATTACGACATACCGGAAGTTGCCATTATAACCGGAAATGAATTGGTATCTAATGTAAATAATGTGAACATTTTAATTTCACAATTAATTTGCGGGAAGCTGATAATGTCAAGCATTTAATAAGATTTAGGAAAAGCAATCGCTTTTAACAATCGGTTCTCGAGATTGACTGTGTCTCCTCTGAATACCATAATACTTTTAAAAATGACGCAATGTGAGCCAGGAGGGCTCTTGCGACTTATTTTTTTAAATTTGTAACCAATTCATCCAAGATGTAAGGACGCCAGAAACATACCTGTTTATCCGACATATACGTGCCGAAATTCATGAGTGCCATATTCTCGATATTGCCAAGTAATTCAGTGTTGCCAAATTTATATATGTAAAAATCCGATCTTGTTTAACTGTGAAAAAACAGCCAAAAATAATTGTTGATATGACTCTCATTAGTATGACGAGGATACAGTATTGCGTTATAACCTGATCATCGTGTTTCACTTAGAATCCACAATATTAACAAAATGTTTCGAGGTCCAAAAGATTTTTCAAAACTTGATTTGAAAAAATTCGGAGGACACAAAGATGAGGTGGGTATCATAAATTCATTATAGACATATAATAGCTTCAATTAATCTATATTTCTCGTGATTATGTATGTATATACACATGCATTTCAGTCACAAAGATTTAAAGTGGTCTTTAGCAGGTAGCTTGACCAGATGGTACAGCATGCTCCATATGCCTGAAAATGAGTGTAGTTCCCGTTTCAAGTCCTAATCAGGAGCTGCACATTTTCTTACTCATTCTCTTTTCAGGCCAAATGACGGGACCATTACTTGATTAAAGTTTGTCTTAATATCAGTGTGCAAACCATACTTTTTCCAACATATCCTTAAATCACGGATATAAATAATCTTCAGGTACCAATTCATATTATAAAAAATGTAAGATTTTTTTATGACCTTTCCTGGTAAAATGTACAGGTCCTACCAGGGAACTATCCAGAGGTATTAGTATTAGTTGTAATCACAATACTGTTTCCCACTATATATATATATATATATATATATAGTTTTCTTATCAGTTTCAACCAGACAAACACTGATTTGCTTACAAAATGTAATAAACTGTTGCAGTAACTAAAAAAAATCATTTTAATTACAGGTCAACTGTGTGGCATTCTCATCAGACTTCCAAATAATGGTCACTGGCTGTGATGATGAGCGTGTCCGTGTTTTTAATGCGCAAATTTACAGGTGAAAAAATATTTTTTTAAAAAAAATCTAAGAGATATTTTTTTAAACATAAACCATCAATGATAGATAATAAGCTATAGATTTAATTTCTTTTTTTTTAAAGGTAATAATCACTGATTTAACTATCACTTAGCTTCTCAATGCTGTGGGTTCAAGTTTTGGTATTACTAGGATCATATTTTGTGTCACCTGCTGTAAGCAGAGGTTACACATAGGGATCACTTCTTCATCGGTGACATGTGTTCCAAGGAACAATCCTAGTTTATGTGAGGAAGCCTTCTGCTGGTTTGTGATAGGTTCTGTCCAGATGCCGCTGTGCACTCGGGGTTTTCTGCTACTTGTAATTAGCTGGATGTTGCTAGTCATGAAGTCACAAAAACAATGAAGTCAGAAACAGCAACTGCAATATGTTTTTCAGAGATCTGTTTGTTCTGATTGAAAAGAGAAGTCGATTTTCTGTTGATTTTAACTTTGAATTATTTATAAACACTGTCATTGAGTTTTGCCAGTCTGTCAGTGTTATAAAATGTATTCTGTATTCTTTTTTAGGTGCTGTGAAAAGTGTATGTATTGCTGGAGACAGCAAAACCTTTGCAAGTGGGTCATATGACAAGACTATCAGAATATGGCGAATGAAAGATGGGGAACTGTTGCATATTTTAGAAGGTAAAAAATTATGTCTTATTTGTTGAGAAATCTGAAATAGGGTTTTATAGAGCTGTGATAATTCACAAAAAATCATGAAATTATAGAAAGACCCAGTTAAGCTTTACAAAATTTTCTTTATAAACTAAACTATCACTGTATGGGGTATACAGTAGTTTTTTAATCATCATGATTATAATGTGCCCTTTAACATTTTTATACTGAAGAGTGTTCTTTTCTCAATATCATACTTTTGATACAATTATTATCATACCCCCATTCTACATCATCACTCGCATCCTGACATATACTCACAGTACATTAAGTTTGGTAACTGTTGTTGGTAATGCTTTCACACTTAGAATATCATTTATGATAAGACCAATCAGCAGACAAGTGCAGACAACTGTGTCAAAGCCTTTGTAAGAATTATTGCCCTTTTTCTCAGCTATACACGGGGGTATTCATCACATTCAGTTCCTGTTGCCATTGTTTCACACTTTTTACTAACTTTGACTTTCACAAATTTATTATGAAGGTCACACAAAGAGTGTGGAGGTGGTGGTGTACTCGCCTGATTCCAGTCAGCTGTGCTCAGGGTCCTGGGACAGAACTGCAATACTCTGGGACGTGGAGGTACCATATAGTCATCATTACTTTCTTTTATAATTTTGACCTTAATAATTTACCTCTTACATATGGTGTGACACCTAAGTAATAACTTAACCCTTTACCTCATATAAAGATGGAAAAAGTGGCTGATCAGTTTTTTTTTATGCCCCCACATCGATAGATAGGGGTGGGGGCATATTGTTTTTGGTCTGTCTGTTTGTTTGTCTGTCTGTTTGTCACGAAACTTTAACCTTGACCACAACATGAAAGTCCTTCCACCTACACCCTCCAAACTTCACTTAATGAGCTCTACCCACCAGGTGACCTTGACCTTCAAATGACCTTGATCTCCAAGATCTAAGGGCCCCCTGCAGGGGCATGGTGTTCATTCGAACATAGTGCTTGTTTTTGTTTGCTAATACATGTATTCTGTATAGTGGAGACAAATCCATTTTTTCATATGCTAAATCAATATTCAATAGTCGAAATTTGTACATGAAGATTCATGAGGTATATGGATAAGTTGATTTAAATAAGCATTTCTAGGTGCTCAGCTAAAATCATCTGTAAAGGAGAATGTTTCAGGCAACAGTGGTTTTGACTAATGACATTCCATGAGAAATGCACCTTGAACAATATAATAAATTACATTTTTTTTGGTGTTTTTTTTTCAGAATGGCTACCTTCTCAAGGTGTTTGAAGACCATGAAAACCTAGTCCAGTCTATAGCATTTTCTTACAGAGGCCATTATCTGGTAAGTCCCATAGCTTTAATAAATTGAAAACAGATTGTGCTGATGTCTTGCAGTAATTGATCAATAGAATGAGCAGGGCATTGGCAAATGACAACATATAGTCTTCTACTGTAAAATCATTAATTTTCATTGATATTATGTACCTAAGGGAATTTTGTGGGTACATTTAATCTTGGATTTATGTTGTAGAAAACGTGTGGTCTATGTAAGAGGCAAGTTTTTGTGGGGATTAATACATGTGGATAAAACCCCCATGAAATCCACAAAAATTAGTGACCCATAAAATAAATGATTTCACAGTACAAATGTATGTAATGTTGAAAGAACATGTATGACAGGGGTATGACAACTTTCATACATGTGCACACTTTTGAACTTTTTTTATTGACCAACATTCATTCAGATGAAAATTGACATAAAACAAAGTTTGAGATTATGCATTATGATCCAAAAAGAGAAGACTATTAACAATAATTTTGTCCATGAAACAATGTAATTTTCTCAGTTTGCCTGAGAAAATCCTAAGAGATAACTACTACTATTGTTCAACTCTACAACTTTTGGATCCAAAATCGGGGCCGCCGTGGCCAAGCGGTTACAGTCGTGGACTACAAATCTCTCAGCCCCTCACCGCTGTGGGTTCGAATCCCAATAGGGACTTCGGATTTTTCATGTGAGGAAGCCTTCCAGCTGGCTTGCGGTAGGTCGGTGGTTCTACCTGGGTACCTCTGTGTACTCAGGGTCTTCCTCCACCTGTAATTAGCTGGACGTCGCTATATGATTGAAATACTATCGCAGCGACGGTAAACCCCAATACAACTACAACTTGGATCCAAAATCAATGTTCACTGCCACTTAACTATGTGTTTTGAACCTATAGAATGTTGACAGGCTGTTAAATATTGTATTTGTCACAAATATTTTAATATAATTTCATTATCTGCAGGCCACAGGTTCGTGGGATTTCACAGTGCGTGTGTGGGTGCTGCGCAGTGAAGACAGGAGGGATAGGAGGGACAAGGTGCAGGTGTTGAGGGGCCACAAAGGGAATGTCCATGCTGTCACCTTCTCAAAGGATGGAATGCTGGTAAGGTTCAGGTTTTGTTTATCATCACTCTCTTAAGCATTATACAGCATACTGTAATGTATATAGATAATACTAAAGTTTACTTAAGAATCAAAGTCTGTGTTTTGTGAAGCATCTTAATTTGAGGTTATGATAATTTTCATTTGCAGTCAAAAAAAAATAAGTTACTAAGTTATGGCTTATTTACATCTCAAAATTCCATTTTAAAGTCAATTTTGAGATGATGTGTTCATTCTTGAATTCCAAAAACAAATAATCTATTATACTATAGACAAGTATGATATTCTTAACTTATTTAATCTAGTAATGTTAAAACATTTTTGTTTTTCGATCAATTTACAAAGCAAATATTTCCATATAATGATATCTTCAAAGTTTATAAAACATATTAACATGGTCATCATTTCATTTATTACATTTAACCAAAATTTATTTGCTTATCAAAAGATGAAATGGTAAAATTCCTGTTACAGCTCTTTTGTCTGTATATGTACATAACATTACACACAGTATGTCACAATCCCACGTGTAGGTCATATGTTGTGTTGCGTCTTGGTTTAGATCACTAGACACCAGTTTACTGTCATAATGTTCTACCCAGATATGTAGTAGGTGAATTTGCACTGGTACCAAAAAAAACCCCAAAAACTTTGTTTGGGAGACTTAATAAATAAAACAAGCAACCAGTACATTGCATTTTGAAAATGAAGTTATCAGTATAATTTCCCCTTCATGAGATATACATTACAAATTGTATCTTGTACAAATTCTTATGTTCTTAATTTTCTTAAACATATCAATTCTGTAACTTACTGGTATTGATAAGTTAATCTAGTCTTATACTAGTAGCCACAATTTAAACTCTTGGTTTATTCAGAAACAGTAATGATGGACAGCACACTGGGCCAAACATTTGTACTGAAAATTGAAAAAATTCTAAGCCGAGTCCAGGAATCTACTTTATCAGTAAATTTTCAAATTAACTTCTACAGGCATCTGGTTCCTGGGACTGGACCGTCAAACTGTGGAACCCCAGGAACGGTGCCCTACTTCATACACTGATAGGCCATGATGGCTGGGTCCAGGCTCTCTCCTTCTCCCAGGACGGGATCTATGTGGCAAGTGCCAGCGATGACGAGACGGTCCGTGTCTGGGATGTTGTGACGGGGAACTGCATCAAAGTACTTGAGGTACTGTTTCACCATGTAGCTCTCAGACATGCCTATGTCCATTCACCATGTTAGACCAATATAATGTATGGAATTACATTTTGACCAATGAGATTGCAGTATTTTTCAAAATTTCGATCGGTTTAACTCGTTAAACCACTTGGTTTAATGGGTAACCTAGTATATACGACCAATCTTTGTGCGCATGAGTGTAGAGATGGACTTGGATAGTAACGTCAAAACATAATTCCATACATTAAGTAGGTTAATGTTTGTTATCGAGGGTTTAACAAGTTAAACCCTCAATAATAAACATTAACCTATACTAAATACCAGACTGGTCTGAAAGCAGGTCTCAGATATACATGTAACAGGTTTAAGATTACTGCCTTCTCATATTCAAGTCTTGATGAGTTGGTTGAGGACTGAAAGATCCCAATGCTTTAGGATGATTTGGATTCTGGCCAGAAAATCCTCATGGATCAATTCTGTTTTGAACCATACACCCTTTGCAATGGGATCTCTTTTTGATCTAACCCAACAGTAGATTCTATTATGAACTACAAAATATTGCATCAAACCCTTCTATCATTGCAACCCCTTTACAGTGTAAACTGTCCATAGCAAAACCTGTTCATAATGACATCCTGTATCATCCGACACTTTTCGTCGGTCCCATCGTTTTTCCTATTCAAAGTCTGTTTAAATAATCTGACCTTAACAATACCTGTCTTACCTGTAATCCGACATATGCTTTTGGTCCCGTTAGTGATAATTGCACTATAATTACACTGCTTTATCCGACACATCTGCAAACCGTTACTTTTCGATGTTGTAGCAATTACAATGATGTTATTGTTATTTAACTGTTATGATAAACTTCGCTCATATGTGTACGAGGGTCATCAAGAAATGAATGAGAGTTGCTTAATTACGTAAAAACTACAAGTGTTACTCACAAAATCTCTTCATAGTCCCTTAATATAATCTCCCGCGGATGCTATGGTCGACTCCCATCTTTTTGGCAGATCCCAAACTCCCGTTGCTAGACAACCTTTGTTGATGTCCCTTATGACTGCGTTCACGGCGACATATAGTCCATTCAAATCGTCATATCGGACTCCTCGTAGTGGTTCTTTAAGTTTTGGAAACAGGTCGTAGTCAGGGGGATTTAAGTTTGGTGAATATGGCGGGTGATTAAGAACTCCCCAGTGGTACCGCTCGAACACGTCCCTAACAACGCCAGATTTGTGCGGTGTGGAGTTATCATGCAAAATTAATGGCATCACCTGTAAAGTTCCAATCATTTGTGGCGTATCACTGATTGAATAATTTTAGTCAAATACCACTTACAGTACTCTTTATTAACCTTGCTTACTTGTGGAACTCTGTGTGTTGTCATAATGCCGTAAATATGGTAAGCGAATATCATTTACATCTTTGGACAGTTCGTACTGCAGCGATATTTTACAGGTCTTGGCGAGTTTGGAGTATGCCATTCAGAGCTTTGGCATTTCAATTCTGGCTTAAATAACCGGATCATGTTTCATCGATAGCAACCACTCTATTCAGCATCATTTCACCTTCCTCTGAATATCTATTCAACAATTCAGTGCAAATTTGAACACGTTTGTCTTTTTCGGTTTTTGAGAGTGTGTGCGGCACCCACCATGCGGCGATCTTTCTCATGCCTAAATTCTGCGTCAGAATAACATGAATGGAACTCTTACGTATCCCCCGATTCATATGCAATTTCTTAGCATGTAAATCGTCTATCAGAGTTGAGAAGTTGAGTAACAATTTTGGTCTTATCAGCGTCTGTAACTGTCACCTGCCTACCAGAGGAGGGCTTCTTGTAAGACTCTTTGCCGTCCATTATTGAAATCCTTCACCCATCTACAAATAGTGCTAAATCCAACTGCACGTCATGTCAACCTCCTGGAGTGCATGAAATATTTCGCATAAATTTCTTCTCGCATCCGCCATTTCGTTGTTTGATATGACGTCATCAAAAATGACGTAACATCACGTTATGCTTATTAACACGTGCGCTTACGCGCAAAGAGTTAATTTAGTTACGTGCCAAGTTTTGTGGCTCTATGTTGTTTCAATCAAAAGTTACCAACTAACTCACATTCATTTTCAGATGACCCTCGTATATGTAGCTGCCTACTACAGGTGCTGTTAAAACAGGGCTCTTTGAGGTACACTGTAATCTCACAAGCTATGTTGAATGTTATTCTTCATTTGATATCAAAACATCAGTTATGATATTGTTACCTTAAGTTTTTATCATTCCATAGGTGAAGTCCTTTTAATTTCCATTACAGATGTTAGGCTAATATTATTACGAGACTCTGTGAAGACCTGCATTTAAATTATGTTTCAGGGGCAGACAGACATAGCGTGCCACTGTGCCTTCACCCCAGGAGGGGCCCTCGTGGCGTCTGGGGCTGCAGGGCTTACTCTGGCCCTTACTTGACGCAGGACTACTCAGGGGTGGGGCTGATATTGGAAGATTGTGGATAGGAATGGTTTGGGCAAGAGATGGGAAAAAAATGTGGTGTTGGAGGGGGGAAGAGAGTATGGGTAAGGAAGGGGTTTATTGAAAATTGACTGAATATGGAAAATTTGAAGGAAGAAATGGACATGTTGGGTTTGCAGATTAACAATACATATATTTGGATCTGCAGATGGAGCAACAAGTGAAAGAGGCGTCAGGGGTTTTAGAGGGAGATTAATTGTATGTAAATATTCAAGTACAAAAAAAAAAAGTGCTTTTTTTTGTATATTTTTTTGTAATGTCTTTATTTAATAGATTTATTTATGTTCTTTTTTGTATAATAAAAGCAGCATTATTTTAAATTCTTGCAGACTTTTTCTTTTATTCAAAACAGTAAAAAAATGAAACAATAGCTTATGACGAGGCTTTGTGTTCACAAGACCTTAAATTGGCATTTTAGAGTTTTATTAGCATCATTCACAATCAACAGATGCAAAGAAAATATGTATCTACAACACAATTTAAAGAAGACAAAGTTATATTTCTTAAAAACAAAACAAGGTCAGTTTTTACCATATACTTTTATTTGAGCTGTGACCATCTTAACTACAAATATTCTCTTATACAAATCTTACACATATTACATTAATGACTTTCAAAAAAAACTAAAACAACAAAAGCTATAACCAATCTGAGTGTTCAAACTTCCTATGAGTAATCCATGGTTTTCACAAATTCTACTGCAGCAGAAAATTGCATCCACCAATATTGCTCCTCTCCTTGGAGCCGGTTTTCAAAGAAACTGTTCACATACTGTATAGTGGACAAGAGACAGGGCGGGTTGGCTTTAATGATCACAAAAATGAACACTGGCATAAAGTCGTCTGCTGCGGGCACAGATTTCTCGTTGGCCATGCTGAGGAGGTTCATAATGGTCGTGGCACATCGCTGTACACAGTAAAGCTTGTCCTTTGGTGTCTGTAATCATGCAACATACCATTTCTATACTTTGAGCTCTGTATCTTTTTCTAAAGTAAGAAGATTGGTAGATTCCCCGATAACATATTAACCTCTTTTACTCTAAGTACATATAAAATATTAAAGAGGTCAGTTACAAAGCACGGAATCTATAAAGTTCTGGATACATGTACATCATAAAATTACTGGACACAAAATATGACGTTTTCTTTCAGTTCTTACAGAAATACTATCAGTATTTTTAATTTTCATCCTTTACTGACATTTTTCCAAAATTATACCAATCATGAAGTAATTTACTCAGACATAATTCAACAAACAGATTATATGTCTTAACCCTTTCCCTCATAAAGACTCATTTAACCCTTTCCCTCATATACACTCAATAGGTACCACATAAAGCCTGATCTGCAGAAAGCCAAACACAAACCTTACCAAATTTAATTGTAATTTAATTACCAGACCACTGAGGAGCAGCGAACAGCATAAAACCTGATCAGCCTGCGAGTTACTCGCAGGCTGATCTGGTTTTATGCTGTTCGCATAGGTCTTTTCATGGTATCCTCTATGAGGGAAAGGGTTAAGCATTAACTTTATTTATAATAAATTTAAATTAACCTTAGAATAAGGGTAAAGTTTACCAAATAATTTACCATATAATTACAGAAATGTTTACCAAATACTGTTAGGTCGAGTTTACCGAGTACTAAATTCAAAATCACCTTATAAGCATTGATCATGAATATCTCCCGCTGGGCAGCAGGCCAGGGGCACTCCAGGTGGTACATCTTGGGGATCCGCAGGTCCTTGTGCTCCGGACTGATGATCTGGCTCAGGGTTTTAATGTGTTGCATGAATAATCTGTCGCAGGAAAAACAGTCATGAAAAATTGGTTTCTATCTGTCTAATATCAGACAACATCAAATGAAGTAAATATGTTTATAAGGACAAATAAGATATTAAATGGAGCCTAATTTAGCCCTTCACCTCATGAATATTCATGTACAAATCTGACTCCATGAATATTTTTTTACTGAACTTAAAATGGTTGTATAAAGCGATGGATTTATCTTTATTATGCAGACAGTATAATTTGAGCTTCACTATTGTAAAAGAAAACAGAAGATACCTTATCAGACAGCTCTTTGTCTGATCTGGGTCTGCTTTGTTTGCCAATGAAAATGTGTTTATGATTAAGATAACCCAACAGAATCCTAATCAAATTAAGATTGTCAGGCAGATCCTGAATGAAGAAGTGTAAAATTGCCTTCATGACTTCTGTGGACGAGAATTATACTTTCAATTCCGCTTTGTAAATAAAATATCAAAACCAGGGGTGTCACTTTAGGTGATTAATGCCCTGCTACAGCTTTAAGACTCGCCAATATGCAAGATTTAGAACATTTTTAAAATGGGTACTGTGCATTATCCCTCTATAGCCTGTACTTCACTTTATGAAAAGGGGTATAACAAGCAGATAGGGAAATCTCAATGAAAATTATCACATCTCCTTGATGTGTTTTAGTACCTTCTATCAATTATATGAATAGTTTCAAGTCCAAAAGTAAGAAACGACAGTTTACATACAAGGGGCCGGACATTTACTTACTGGTCTCTGTGTATGTCCCCGTCTCCATTGGGAAACATTGCGTGGGTGAAGATTCGCGACATAATGTATCGCTCAATAGCTAGCCGTGCATCGTCCATCTGACTTTCGTTGGCAGCTGCAGGGAAAACCACACACAAACATGAACTGTTTTCATTACCAGGCTAAAACACTTCAATTGATGGATTCTGTTTCAGACCAGGACTTAATGCATGAAGAATTTGTTAAAATATTTTACTACTGATAAGAACTTGATTTGAACTCCAAACCTTGATTCTTTAATTAATATGCACTACAGAGCACAAAAAAATGACACCCTAACTATACCGTCCTGATGGTAACACATTAAGATTTAGTCACAATACCAGTTACCACCAATCATTTGTTCACATACTGAGACAATGGCAGTGTAAAAGACTCATCCTTTTTAATCATTCAGAAATGATGCTAACAATAATATAAAGTCTATATAGAAAAGCAAGCATTCTGAGAGTATTGCTTAGGAAAAACTAAATCCCCTACTGGCAAATAGAAAACTAAGAACATCCCCCCTCTTCGAATATGATCTATAACTCATGGTGGTAGACTCACATACCAAATATTAGATCAATATCTGCAAGGGTTATGAACAAAAGCCTTGAAAACTGATACATGTATTTTAAAGAAATTTTTTAGTCCAAGGCCGCTAATTTTTTTGTCAAAAATCAGTGGAGCAGAACGAAATTTGAACTTGATCTGTAACTCATGGTGGTTAATTCACATACCAAATATAAGATCAATATCTACAAGCATTTAGAAAAAAAGCCTGGAAACGAATGGACGGAGTGCAAACCTATAGTCCCCTTCAGCGATGCTGTATGTATGTATGTAGGGGACTAAAATAACATGCTCAAGGACAGCAGCAAGCTGTAAGGACATACAAGGAAGGGGGTTTCTTACCATGCCATATTATGTCTTTGTTCATGTTCTGGTACAGGAACTGTAGGTATCTCTCTACCAAATCAGTCTGCAATGTACACAATAAAAGAGGGTAAATAATTGAATTTCACTTTACATTCATAGAAAAAACATGTTACAGTTTGTATTTCCACTTGAGCTGGTGTGAAATTAAAGTCCCAAAGCAAGACAGTTTGTTTAGATAGAAGACTACCATACCTTCTTATGAGACTTGGGACCGAAATAATATAATGATACCACAGAGCATAATGATCAAATAATAAGGGAACCTGTTCATAACACATTTAACAGTAAAACTGTGAGCCAAGAATGTGTCTGTATATGTAAATGTCAGAAATGACCATACCTTCTCATCAGAGACGGTCAGTTTCTGGAACTCGCTGATGAAACTCATGGTGTGTTTCTCCCAGCTTTCCAGGAACAGACGGACACACACGTTGGTCATGTGCCGGTTGTAGATCTCCTTCTCACTAAAACAAAACACACATGCATTTATGTATCATTGTCATACATGTGACACTGCCCGTAAATTTTAACATAACACGATCAATCATATTACATGGTCTTTCATAATACACTGTCCTTCATACAACATTGCAGCAACATTATCCTTGCAATAAGCCTGTAAGTCCTTGAACTACCTTCTTTCCAGTACCATTTTTACACATTTTGTGTGTTGTAGGGGAAATCAACTCTGAGAGAAACATATAACTTCTTGATAAAATGATATCCACAGGAAAGTAATGAACATTTTGACTTTTGTGACCATCTTATGAAGCAGTAAATTTCTGCAGTCTAATGAATGACCCCGTGGTAGAGTTTATCAAATCAAGATTTAAAAGTTGTCAATTTGAATCTCTTTTAGTAGGACTTATTGAGGGAAATAGTAAAGTGCTAAGAACTAGCTTTGAAATCAATATATGGAAAGAACTTTGAACTAAGTAGTCTATTGAGAGGTCATTACCGTTTCATTCTGTTCTGGAGTCTCTTCAAGTTGGACAGAGTTGTCAAGAGTCCCTGCTTACACCTGACCAAGTATGACACGTAACTGGACCTGCTCCTGTAGTCCTCCTGTAGTGAGCGCACCAGCTTTTTACACCTGCAGTGTAATAAATGTGCCAGTACTGTAAATATGGCATCAGAAAAAGTACCAAGACTAGAAAGAAGTCTCCAATAGGTATCTACCCACCTGCACAAAATTATTTAGAACATGCAAGACGGAAAAATCAGTACCTAACAGTAAGAATGCAGACATGCCTTCCAAAAACATACAACTAATTCAGCCAAAACATTTTCTAAATTTCACAAAGTTGGTGCAAAATACATTACATTATCACTACTATAGTATTACCGTGGGATTTTCATCTGGCAAAAATTCCTTTCATGAATATTAATCAGCTTCTAGCTAACCAATGAAACTATACATAGTGTTTTGATAGCTCTTCCCTGAAGATACAAAAGCTGACTTTCAAAATCCGAACAACTATATGCAATGTGCTATTTCATTGGTCAAATGTTCATCCTGCCTCCGCTACAGATCAAATGAAATTCATGTATACAAAGTTTAGCTAATAAAATAACCCATGGTCGTTTAGGCAGCAAAGTGTATTGAGCAAATGTGGGTTGACAATGCATGTATTAAGTCTAGAAAGACTTTTTTGATTACAAAACTTCTAAATCAAAATAGTTGTTTAATTTTGTGATATCAAGAATACTGATAAGCCAGGCTTGGGACTTAAATCACATTTTATAACTATTTTAAAACAATTAAGATCCAGTGTATCTACTTACCCATTAATATCAAACTGACGAATGCACCTGATGACCTCATGTAGCTGTGCTATAATGTCTTTGTTCTGAAGGTTAATAGCCTCCGACAGCTGGGTCCGCAGCATAAACAGAAGCTCGTTGTTGTCACGGTTCACTGATTCTACTTCCCGTGGACTATACGACACCGCAGTTGATACGCCACTCTGCAACATCACATACAGTAGTGTACTATTGTAATGTATGGCAGACAATATAAGAATTCTAGCATGAAAACAATACCTTTTACCTCATGAATATTCATATACAATTTTATGACATCACGAATATCAATTTACTTAACTATTAATGGCATTTGAAATAATGAGTTTTTCTTTGTCAGAAGACTGGGTAAAATATGAGCTACAATTTTGTATGAGCAAACAGAGGAGACCCTGATCAGACAACTGAAGTAAAATGAACAAAAAAGAACTTTTTAATTATAACACGAGTGAGATTATTGAAGCTAAAGTTTGGTCTCTAACTCACTGAGCTACAGGACTGTTTTCCTCTAATGACTATCAGAAGCAAAGTCTTTTTCTTTGCCCAAATGTATGAGTTTAATAAAACTACAGACAGAAGGACTACCTGGAAATCTGCTGAGCTGAGTACAATTCTGAGTTTGCGTTTAGCGTCAAGGAATGCCAGACAATTCTCCAGGTTGTTTGGGTCGTACAGTGGACTGGTATCGTCACTCTCCCGCAGTGTCAAGCGGCGCTCTTTCTCCGAGGGCAGAGGTTCAGTAGTTGGTGTACTTGTCAGTATAGACTTCTTTCGATACTTGGCCAGAATATCATCTGATGTTTCTGTAATACAATATTAATGTTCATGTCTTACCCTCACTGATTTTAATTGTTGATAATTGTTTGCTTGGCACATTAGTGATTCACAACACAGTTTTAGTCAGTATATGATTACTACAGTGCTGCCTATATTACATGTATCATACCACAGACATAGGCAAGATATATCATCTTACACCAAGCCAACCCGTCCTCAAACTACTCTTATTATTGGTGTGTGTCAAGCATAAAGGAGATATACCTGCAGCACATTCAATAACCGTTTAATAACATTTAATAAAGTTGTTCACATTAGCTAACAGTTTCAAGTTGGTCCTTCCCTACATTCAATACACTGTGATATAACAAGGGAGCAAAAGTTCACATTAGCTAACATTGAATTCTCTGAATGCAGGGCAGTGCACACATGGATGCTCTAACCATTCAGCCACTAGGATCAATTGTTTTAGTTTGTTTGTTTTACATGTGACCACAAATGAGGTACAGTTCATAATAATATTCAAAG
>CM037793.1:33491392-33505042 GCA_021229015.1 Solen grandis | reverse complement strand
TGCCTTTAATTTAAATTTTGCCCGCTAAAAATGTTTTTTTTTTTCCCAAAAATTTTTTTTTATCGGTTTTTTTGTTTGTTGGGTTTTTAAAAACTTAATTTAATTTTGATTGTAAATGGCCAAAAAGGGAAATTGTATTTTCTGAGTTATGCCAATAAATTTTTTAAAATTGACATGTGGATGATACTACACCCCGTAAAATTTTCCGGGCATCGAGCCAACCAAACCCCGGAACTTCCCTTGTTTTTTGAGCGCCAAGTTTTAAAGGGGGCTATTAACCCCCCCCGTTCCATATTTTTAAAAAATTTGGTATGTCGCGGGGCCGGGGGGTCGAAAAACCCCCGCCTCCCCCCTCCCGTTTGTCGGGGTTCGTATTTTAACTTTTGGGAGAACAGTATGGCGAAGTAAATTTTTTTTGTTTATTTTAAAACAAATATCATCAATGGTGTTTTTGTTTTTTTTTGAAAGTTTGAGTATCATGTGTATTGAGTTCATCATTTGTTATCGAAAAAATTTTTTTGTTACTGAAATTAAAAGTTTTTATGATTTCATTTCATTTTAATTTCGATGCCAAAAGTTTACATTTAACCCTTTTACGTCATTACTTTCCTCCCTTCGTTTTGGACGTTAAATTTGTTTTTTAAAATTTTTTTGTAATTTAAATTTCTTTTTAAAATTTTGGTGTACGGTTTTTTTGTTAAAAAAATTTGGGAAAGTTTTAATTTTCAAGTTTAGGTGAAAGTAAAATTTTTTTTTAAAAAATCAAAAATAAAATCGGTATTTGACAAAGATATATTTTTTTGGGTTGGCTAAGGGCTGTATAAAAATTGGGTCCCGTGTTTTTGATGCGCTCTAGGAACCCCTTCAAAACGTATCCCTATAAATTTCCAATTTTGAAACGTTTCCCCTTGTTTTAAAAAAAAAGCAAGGAGTTTTTTTGGGTTTTTTACTATTTTTTTGTTTTTTTTATTTTTTTTTTTTAAAAATTTGTTTATTTATACATTTAAATTAATTGATCGTTTTTTTTTTTTTTATTTAAATAAATTTTTTTAATTAATTATTTTTTTTTATTTTTTAAAAGGGGTTTTTATACCTAGGTTTTATTTTTTTCAGGAAGATAAAAGAATTGTAATTTGAAAGATACGAGCCCGAATGATCAGGAATTTTGGGGTTTCGGTTTCGCGAAATTTTTAAAAATTTGGGGGTTTGTTTTTTAGACAGAAATAGGCTTCCAAAATACAAAATAGGTGAGAAATGTGGCAAAGATTTCCAAAGCCCCAATTACAATTTTCGGGCCCAAAAGTCAAAGCTTGTTAAAAGCAGGGAAATCAATTTTTAAAAAAATTTTTTTGGAAAAGGAAAATTTTTAAATTTTTTAAAAAAAACCCCAACCAATGAAAATCGGCCAAAAACCCCAAATTTTTTTAAATCCAAGTAAAAAGTTTTGGTCATTTTGATTTTCTAGGGTTTTAAAAAAGTGACTTGTTTAAAAAAAGAAAAGAGCTTAATTTTTGTACCGGGCCCAAAATTTTTTTTTTAGCTTGGGGGTTTTTTGCTGGTTTTTTTAATAAAATTTTTGGTTTTTTTTTTTTAAAATTTTTTTAAAAAAAAGTTTTCCCAAAGGGCCGGGTATTTTTTTTTTTTTTTTTTTTTTTTTTTTTTTGAAAATGTTTGGGGCAAAAAATTCTTTTTGCCTTTTTTGTTTTTAAAGGAAGGGGTTTTTTTCAAAACTCAAAAAATAAGAAAAATTTTGAAAAAATTATATTTTAAAAAAAATTAAACTTTTTTTGTCAATTTAAGGGGTTTTTAAATGTTCCCTTTTTATTTCAAGTTTTAATTTGAAGTTTCTTTTTTATTCCTTTTTTAGAATTTTTTAAAAATTTTAATTTAAGGGGGGGAAAAACATTTGAGGAACCCGGTTGTTTTAAAAATTTTTTTGGGGTTTGTGTTCTCATGTAAAAAGAAACGAAACCGGTTGGGGTTTTTGAGTGATTTTTAGGTCCGCCTAAATAATTTTTTTAAATTTTTAAGCTTCTTTTTTAAGCTTATATTAATTTTTTTAATTTCCCAAACAAAAAAAAATTTCCAAAATTTAATCCACAAAGTTTAAAAAAATTTTTTTAAAAAAAATTTTACAAAACTAAACAAATTTTTAAGTTCATTTTTTTTTAAAAGCTTTTATCATTTAAAATAAACAAAAACCTTTTAAGCTTTTTTAAATTTAAACGAATTCCCGTATTTCCGCTTTTTGGTTTTAACATTTGGAAAATAGGGGAACCCGCGACTTTTTTAACTTTTCCCCCAAAATTTTGACTCATTTTGAGCACCAATTTTTTAAAAAAAGCTTGATCTGCAAAAAAAAGCCAAAACTCAAACCTTACCAAGTTTTTTTTTTTAAAATCCCCAAATTTTTGACCAAATGAGGGCAGCGAACAGAAAAAAACCTTGGGTCGCCTGCGAGTTTCTGCAGGCTGATCTGGGTTTTTTGCCCTTTGCATAGGTTTTTCATGGTTTCCCCATTTTGGGGGAAAAGGGGTTTAAACCTATTGGGAACGGGTCCTGTTTATTTAAAAATTTGGGGAAATTTTTGAATTTAAGAAAAAAAGTAAATTTTTGGGGGAAAAAAAAAATTTAAATTTTTAAAATTTTAAAGATTGGTTGTACATTTGCAAAAGCCTTTAAAACAGTTATTATCATGCTAATACTGGTTTAAAAAAATTCTTTTAAAGAAAAAAAGAAACTTTAAGTTTCTTTTTAATTTTGCTACAATTATATTTGTTGAAATGATATTTCATGATTTTATTATTAAGAAAAGGGAATTTTTCAAAGAAGGAAAAAATCACGGAAACGAGCAAACTATTTTAAACTTTCAAACTAATTTCTATCAATATACACTTGCCAATCTTAAATCAATATACAGCTTACTGATCTAAGCAATTATATATCATTACAAAATCAAACAAAACCTATAAAAAAAACATTTAATTTTTCTATTTAACTTAAAATCAATTGACAGCTTACCACCAACCCTAAATTGATACCAATGCAAAAGCTTATTAAGATTAACTTATATCAATATACAGTTTACCACTCTATAATCTGTCGCAGTCCCATGTCGATGTAGACGTCTGTGGCGGAAGTGACATCACAACTGGGTCTGACACCGATTCTTTATCCGCTGAAGACATCCTTGAACAGGTCTTTAAAATTGGGACCCTGAAACATCTGCAAAACATGGCGCTATGTGGAGCATTACCAAAGTTACCATTTTATTTGCAAATACAAATAAAAGTATAAGCTTCGACGTTCCCAATCTCATTGAAATCAGATTTAGTATGCTAACTGGATCTGACCACATCGTATAGGGGGTCGTCTCATATTGACCTTTGTATAAGCCAATCAAATCGGCGGCTACAGGATCGTTCGGTATAACCAGAGGGAATAATCACATTCATCTCCCATTAGGGTAGAAAGAAGTGTAAGCAACCGGGTAGCTTATTCGGTAGGGAAATTCCTTCTGTAAGCAAAAGCCCCCGGGTTCGAGTCTTTTCAAGCTGCACATTTTTTTCTCCCCCAGTGATAAATGTTTTACCGAAGTCAGTTAGAAACGCGTTATTTAATTGGGTTAAAATCGTGCAATTGTTTATGCATATAAATTACTTTAAAAGTCAATCTGGCGTGAACCCTAATGCGATGTTGTCAGATCCTAATCGCGGAAAGTAGGGGGACGAAAATTTTGGGATATTTTTTTTAAAATGAGATTGCGACGTTCCTTAACCCTGAATTTTGATAAGGAGAAGAAACGTTTGCAACTGATCTGAAATAAACATTTAATTTTCTCAAGAAAATAATGAAATCGACTGTTCATGTTCACAAGTAAAATACCCTTACCTTTCAGCAACTTTACAGGTATGTTCGTATATTTGAATCAGATCTAACTTGGTGAGTATTCAGAAAACTTAAAGAAAATGAAGTCGTGTTTTAGAAATGAATACAATGTATCATCATAATCAATGAAAAAGAATGTTATATATTTTGATCCAAAGTCTCCGTATTCGTCTATAAAGACTTTTCTATCTAGAAACAATTAATATTGTTCATTATAACACACACACACACACACACACACACGATTGATATTTTGAGTTAACGTATGAAGGCATCTGGGGCCGCCGTGGCCGAGCGGTTACAGTCGTGGACTACAAATCTCTCAGCCCCTCACCTCTGTGGGCTCGAATCCCGGTAGGGACTTCGGATTTTTCATGTGGGGAAGCCTTCCAGCTGGCTTGCGCTAGGTCGGTGGTTCTACCTGAATGCCTCCGTGCATTCGGGGTTTCCTCCACCTTTAATTAGCTGGACGTCGCTATATGATTGAAATACTATCGCAGCGACGGTAAACCCCAATACAATACAATACTGATTTCTATTAAAGGCGTTTAAACGTGTTTTTTCTAACATAAAAACATTTTTATCTCCATTTGTAGCTTATAACGTTAATGTATTCTATAAGTTACAGATAAAAATACTGTCAGATATGCATTGAAAATACAAAACGGGCATAAAATATCATTTCTGCCCGGACCAAAATATATACAAAAACTATCCCAAAACTGTGATTTTTTATATATTTTTTCTAATTTTATAAAAAATGTCAACGGACAAATTCCCTTTATTTTTTCTGAGTCAGTCCTCTGATATAATTGCTTTTTGAAAATGTAACAAAAAAAACATACCTCGCCAGTTGTTGTTGTTTTTTTTTGTTGTTGTTGTTTTTTTTTTAACTAAAACTGCTTTTTTATTGAAATATTAGCCAAATTTGCATATAGACACTAAAATGTGACTTTCTGTACCTTCAAAATTTGGCAAATATACTTTTATGATATTCTTAATACTTGAATCTTAAAATTTGGGATTTCTTCTGTCATTCTACTTATAATAAAATAAATGATAAATTCAAAAAGAAATTTTACCAAAATCAAAATCAGCTGTAACCCGCTGGCCACATGGTCAGTACGACGTTATATGAGACCATATCTCTCGCTCTCTCTCTCTCTCTCTCTCCATCAGTTCATTTGTATCGAGAAAATTAACCAATCGTTATATCATGTCGAAAGAGGCTTATCATCGAGACTGTTAAAAGCTCGTTGCCAACATGAGCCGGATACCGTCTGTTGAAAAATATTCCATTTTTCGATCCCATAGAGTGGAAAAATGACCGTTTATCTAGGGTAGTCCAACTACAAAGTCAATATGAGGTACAAATCCCAAGCCAACAATAATAACACCAATAATATTCAGGAATATGCATATGACATCATTAACCACCGACATGCTATCATATACGGCTTATCATTAATTCAGTTCCTTGTGGACTATACAACAACACTAGAAAACTGTTGCTCGTTACGTCAATGATAATCACCCATACCCTCATTAAGCCGCTCAAATGTTGAATAAACTTTTTGTCAATACTGCAGAACGAACAAACGTACTAAATTTATTACTATTATTATTATTATTTGAATTTCGATGTCAAATTTTACATGATGTTGATTTTTCTATTCGAAAAAACAAAAGCAGGACGAACAGTCCCGGTGGCCGTGTGGTAAGAGCGTCCGACCCGGAATCGGGAGTCGTGGGTTCGATCCCCAGTCGCAACATACCAAAGTCGGTACTGGTCTAGCTTCCTTGCCCGGTGCTCAGCATATAAGGGTAGTTCCAGGGCTGGTTTGCCCGATGTCAGGATTATGTGACTGGGTGTGATTATATACGACGTAATACTACATTGTGGCAGCACTATATATCTGCCTCAAGTAGCCAAGACGAAGTCTCCAAATTACTGAAATACTGTCGGTGGGACCAGTAAAATGCACTTTGGTCTAGTGATGATGAACCCGACTGCTGATCTGAAGGTTGTGAATTCGATAACCGTTTAGAGCAAGGATTTTACCGACCTTCCCAGGCGCCAAGTACTGATCCAACCCAGGAACCGTCGAGGGGGTCTAGTATAAATTGTAAGAAGTTGTCTTCTAATCGACGTAAAATAAATATCTTTACGCTCATTGAACACACTATCAAATATAAAGATTACATTTAAATCTATTATTAATTTCACTTATGAAGTGAGAATGCTATATAAGCTTTATTCAATTCATACATCATGGATAAAAACTATCAAACTTCTTTAAGAACACATGTAATTATACATCTAAAGCGTTCAGAGCATTAGTTCTTATATTGAAAACTTTTTACAAAACAGTGCTAATCTATTTAATATATTTTTATTTTCATTTTTTTTAACAGTTCAATATATGTACACACTGGGATTGTGTATGTAAATCTTTGAAACATATTTTTTTTCTTAAATCTAAATATTTTGGACATATAATAATAAAATGATAGTCATCCTCTCTTTTTTTTTTGTTACACAAAGAGCATTTTCTTAAATTCCATTCTATGTTTTGGTGACGTCCAGTTTCAATATTCAAGCTATGTGATGATAATCTAATTTTTGCCAAAGTATTACGTAACGCAGGATTATCCATAATTCTCAAATAGGGTGTTATTGAAAATGATGTTTTGATTTCTTTATAAAGATACAGTGGGGAACAATTATTCATATCTAATCTCCATTTAGTGACGTATATATCTCTTAGCCTATCTCTTAATATTGGAATAAAAATTGAAACATCTACTGATTCTGGGTATAACCATACCTCATTTAATCCTGACTGTTGTAAGATATTTCTAATGTTACCTGACCAGTTCTTTTTTCTTTTGTGTTCACTTAATTCTTTCATATTATTTCGTATTAATATATTCAAAATACAGTTTTGTGATTTTACAGTATCTAATTTTAACCAATATCTAATTATGCGAACGTGTTTGATTAATGTACAGAGGAAATCTATCCAATTCAGAATATAGCGATAATGTATTTGTTGATCTCTTAACATTAAGAATCCATTTGCAAAATTTCTTGTGAACTATTTCAATATTTTCATATTTTCAGCATGTTGATACCCCCATACCTCGCAGTTATATTCCAGTATAGATATACAAGTGAATCAAATAAGTTAAAACATTATATCAACAGGTATATTCTTTCCCCGCGTAATATTCATGTAAGAGTTTACAGCACGAAGTGCCTTTCCTCTTAGAGTATTTGTTGCGTACTTAAACGACACCCCACTTAACATCACAATACCCAAATAATTAAACTTATCAACAATTACAATATTTCTTCCATATATGACCACTTATAGTTTTTATTTAAGAAACCACCTTTTCTGAAAACTACAATTTTGGTCTTTTCTATAATAACAGTTAACTTCCATTCTAAGCAATATTTTTCTAATTCAAAGATAATTGTAAACCTTCTTCAGTTTCCGAAATAATAACTGCACACCCAAACAAAAAGGGTAAATAGTTTTTTTGATCTATTGAGACACCACTTTCCAAATTCTTGTGAAATGATTCCAAAAGTCATTTAGGAATAATAAATAATATCGGGGAGGTGATTAGTTAAGCATAAGGGGCAAATTCACAGTTTGGCATAATTCGTAATGACCCTTCAGGCAGATTTCCCCCAAGCGGATATTTTTCAGCTATAAACTTTTTAAAACGATAATCATTTGTCATTACACAGATCGTTTACTACTCACTTACATTGATGACTCGTGAAGTGTACTCAAATATTTTTTTTTCATTTTATTGTCGCTATATAATAAAAGCACACACATCCCAAGTGTCATTTAGAAATCAAAACTTTTTCTGCGTCCTTAATTATTGATCAAAGTATTTTCCAATTGCGTTTTAAAAAAAAGTAAACCATTTTTTTCAAAGGGGTATTTTGTAAATTTGCAGAATTTTTTTATTAAAGGGGGAGCTTTATACTTTAGCAATGCATACAGTTGTTCTCAGTCTCTCAGATCTGAATGCACATGCCTTATTATTTGTTTTCTCACTTGCTTCACTATTTCAACGTTGATTTCTATAAAATCAGCAGTGGTTTGTCCAGTTTTGGTCGCTCATTTTTTTCCCTTTTAGGGGCGTTTAAGAGGATAAAAAAATACTGAATAACAATCGAAAAAATCCGCTCGTAGGGACACCAATTAAGCATTCGGGATCGAAAATCAGTATATTGTGTCTTACAAATTATTGTTATAGATTTTTTTATCTCTTTTGAAAGAAAGAAACCAGGGAAAAACTAATGAAAAGACCTAGAAAACAAAGTGGTCCATGGTCTTCACATTTTTGGACTGTTTGACAGATTACGACAATACAAAGAAACTACTGCATTATTTCTAAGATATTATTTAAACTCAAAGCACTCCCCCTCCCGATTTTCTATTTTTTATGGGTCTACACGACAAATAATCGTACAATCCTTTTTGAAGGGGCTTTGATGTTCCCAAAGGGGAAATATCGTAGTATCATCATCACATCATCACATCAAACTTCCTCCGGGGCAATAAAGAAACTGTTTTAAAATTATCATAACCAAAATCAGATATGACTTTAAAGGAATCATGTATATGCGTGCTTGCCTGAGTGGTCCCCTTTATCTATACACCTACAAGTGGCTTATTCAGACACTTAATTATTACACAGGGCTTGTTCCATCAAACAAAGAGAAGTCTAAAAACTCCTTAATTAATTTTTTTTAAATTTTGTTTGAAACTTTTAAATGTAAATAATAATTAAAATTTTGAAACATTTTTTTTTAAGAAAAACATTTGATACTAATTTTTTATCCGATAGCAAAATTTGAAAAAATATGCTTAAAAGTTTCTTTACAAACAAACCCGACGAAAAAAAAGACCGACAAATTTTTTCCGCGGCAAATTGCGCTTAAAGAAAAACAAATTTTTGACGATTCTAAACAAATCACCGACTTTTCCCGACTTCATCAAAATCAGTTTTACAGTCTCTTGTCCAGTAACAAGGGTCAAATTCAGGAAGCACAGGGTCAGGGAAGAACGTTTCAGAAAACAGAAAAACAAGCATGAGACAGATTACTGAGTTTCGTTCAAATGTTTAGGTTATAGATTTTGCTAAACCAGAATCCTTGCACGGAGAGAGACTTTAAGGTAATCTATCCATCATGAAATCGTGGTCCATCAAGTGACCACGGAATTTTATAGTAAGTGCAAAAAACCTATAAATTCAATAAATTGAGCTTGCATCTGCCATGAAATATTTTAAGAATTCAATGAAACATGATTTTGCTTTTTTGATGGGTGGATTACCCAACTTGAGATTCACGTTCACAAACAAAGAGAGGGGAAATTAAAACACGCCACCATATAGATTCATGAATACAATATTTTTTCTAAATAGTATACCGATTGCCCAAAAAAAAGTATTTTGTTTTATTCTAAAAGGTTTATTTTTTTCTGCGATTTTCTTTGCGGAAAAATTTTAAATTTTGCTAGCTTAACTTGCTTACCAAATACATTTAAAATCTCAATTTGAATATTGTCCACTGTTAATTTCCATGGATTATATTTTTACTGGATTTGTTTACCGTGAAAAACATATACATATATAAATATATAATTTCCCGCAGAAATATCCAGGGACATATAAAGTGAAAAAACTTATATCATAAAAAACTGACCCCCTAAAGATATATAAATATTTCGTTCAAAAGAAATTCATATTTTTAAGAAAAATTTCATACAAAAAAATCTGGGTTTAAAAAAAAAGCAAGACTCAAGCAATTTTTTATTATTATTTTACAAAACCCGAAAGCATGAAGGCAGTATTATTTTTAGCATTTCCCCGTGCAAAATAATGTTTATAATTGGAAGCCATGATAAAGCATTAAAATAGCGTCTACCATAAATTCCCCTGCTATGTTCATCATTTTAGAAACTCGAACCCCGTTTTTCCCCGGCGCCAAGTACGGTTTAACCTGGAACCGGCCCCAGAGGGGTTTGTAAAAAGTTGTAAAAACTTGTTTTCCCCAAACGCGTAAATTTGGGTAAAAATAATTATAAAATAAAAATAATAATAAAATCTTTTTTTATAGAAGGGACCATAAGTTTTCAAATATTGTAACTTTTTTACACGAGGCCCTTTTGAATAAAAAACAATGTTTTACAATGGGATAAAAAAAAATAAAATAAAAACAAACAAACAAAATAAAAACAAGTCTTAAATTCTTAAAGAAATCATTTTGCATTTTTAATGCAGATGACGATGGTAATGATGAAAATGACATAACAAGTAAAGGAAAAGGAAGGGGAAAATTGCTGCTTACATATCATTGAAAATATTTAAATCTGTGAGCAAAAAACCCAATTTAACATCAAAAACAAGGATAAAAGCGTAATATGTGTTTACTTTAAATAGCAAATAAATTTTGTACATATCATTCGGACGTTAACGCATATATAAAACACAATACATTATACCTCGTTGTTCAGAGATGTCCTTGCAATTTTTTCGGCGTAGCTGTAAAAATTTTTCGATTTCAACTCGCCCCTTTAAAACCCAAAATCAAATGTACGCTAACAGCGGTAAATAATTCTAAGCTGAATAAAAGGACTCCGTTTTTGGGTTTTAAACGCATCTTTAAGGACTATAAAATTACTGTAAATAAGGGGTGCACTTGTAATATCATTCAGCTTGGTTTTTTTAACTTTTTTTTTTGATGTAAACATGAAAGTGATTTCAGTAATTTAAATCAATCCTTTTCCATCAATTGAGGAATGCTACTTTTTGAAAAAAATTTAAAACAACAAAAAAGATCCACCCGTGTTATGACATAAAACCCTTTAATTACAAGTAAAATTGAATTCTTCCGCCTGCCGAGATGCTCTCATTGAAAATTAATTCGCCAAAACCAAAACAACTAATAACTCTTTTTATCAAAATTTGCATATGCAATAATGATATGAACAAATATCAAAAAAGCCTATTTACAGATAAAATTTTTTGAAATTACCGCTAAAAATAATTATTTTTCATAGAAAAAATACGGGAACTATTTCTAGACGTACAAATTTGTTGTGCTCGGTCTTTCGCGCGCTTTTCCTCGGAATGTTCTAGAACCCTTTTATCAATGAATCAATGCTTTAAGGTGCTGATCTTTAAAGTATATGCCTGAAAAAAACTTTTTTGATACAGTTTACAACTGATAAAATCAGACCTAAAAAAGCTTTTGTCAGTAAGAAATAAAAAAAAGGGTGAAAAAAAAATTGTATGTCCTAACTACAACGACAGATAACGCTCATTACATGAACAGCCCCGGGAAATAAATTAGGTTTTTTGCAGCGGATTATCATAGATTTTTTTTTAGTTATAGGATAATTCATAACATTTCCTGCTTTTTAAAAAAGAACATTTGGGAAAGGGACTCTGAAATATTTGTTATTCAAATCATTTCAAATTCGATTTTTAAACAATTTTTCAAATTTTTTTTGGTGCAGGTAAGCCTGTTTTTCGATAATGGTCATCGTGTCTTTTGTATAATAAATCTAGTCATTCTTTTCTGTACCTTTTGTTTTAAAATATATAACATTAAAAATTTAAAAATTTTACTTTTTTTTCACTTTTCCCGTTGTTGTACACATCTCGTGGACTATTTTCTTATTTGCAAAATAAACCTTGTTAAAAAAAAATTTCCCCTTCATCATTGTTCACTAACCCAAAAATTTGACATGGGTTTTTTTCAATTTTTTTTACAACAATTCGTTTATAAAACCCATCATAACATTAGAGTCTTTGAAAGTGTTTTTTCATATATTTCCATTTTAAGTTTCTTTAAATTTAAAGGGTTTTTTATCATGAAGGGAAAAACTCGTTTTTCTTTCATCCTACGCCGAATATCTTTTTTAAAAAATATTTCTTGTTTGACATGTTAATAGTTTGACAAACTTTGGGACAAATGATGAAACATACTGATTAAGTTCCGATACCCAAGACAAGAAAAAATAAATTTAAAAATAAAAAATTTAAAATTTAATTAAAACAATAAATACATTATTCAGTTTTGATTTTAATCTAGCTCATTTAAAAATTTGGTACATCAGATTTTACCAAAAAATTTTTAGATCAATGATACGGTCCCGTTAAATTATGTTTGTAAATGTGTTTAGGATTGTTGTTATAAAATTTGAATTCATTTATCTCAAATTGATTACAGGTAACTGCTTCGCATAAAAAAGAAAAAAAAATGATTGAAGATAAATGATCCAAACAAATAATGCCTTTGTTACACATGTGCAAAAAAGGTTTGGGCATGCAAAATTTAAAGTACATTATTTTACAGTCTAGGTTTCATGGCCCTTTGGGCACGTTCAAACCCACTTTTTAAATTTTGCCCCTGTTCCTCCGGCTTTCAAATAATTTTTCGTTTCCCCATAAAGGGGTCTTTTCCCCTCCACTTATGGCAGCCCATATAATGATGCCACGGAAAATTTAAAATGCAAACAACTTCCTACTGTATTTGCTTAATAAAACAAAGCCTCTCTCTCTCCCTCTCTCTTTCTCTCTCTCTCTCTCTCTCTCTCTTAAACAGTGGTAAACAGTGTTTAGCAAGTTTGTCTTCAACTTAGTCCTATTAATATTCCGTCGCTTTGTGATATTTTTTTATAAAAAAGCGACGGAATATAAATAGGACTATCTTCATCCCTTTAATCCATAATAAATAACATCATGATGTTAGCATGGACTGCCATGAGTCATGGAGTGGTATTTATATTTACTCTGTTCATTTTCTCTGTCCGAAGGATGGGACAAATTTTAGATCAATTTCCTGTGTCACTATTTCTAGCTCTTCATATTTACAGATGTTCTCTTTAATTTGAGGATGGTTAACTGTTTACGGGCCAACAAAAACTGAATAAAATGTGATTAGATCTAATGAATATAAAGAAGAAAATAAGTTATCTTTAAATCTTTAGAATCTGAAGAACAGTATGAGCACTTACCTTCAGTAATATTTAACAAAATAAACAAAATACATGATATCACGAATTACATGTTGTTGCCTGGGACCGTTTGGAAAATTTAAAAGCTCAGAAATCATATGTATCATTTATTCCTATAACTACTGAACTCCTACATTAAGATCACCTATAAATTCAGTAACTTTCAATTGAACGATCAGATGATTAAACTAATCCACGTACTAAAGGAGCGTTATAGCACTCGGGTGCTCAGATGTTTATCGGCATAATGATGAACACATCTGATGGAAAGGGGAACCAGGGTACCTGCAACAAGGGCCATAAAGATGGGGCGCCGTGGTCCAGTGGTAACATATCCGAATATGGATCTGAATGGTGTGGATTCGAAGCCGTAGGGACAAGGATATTTCATGCCGTCCCAGGCGCAAAGTACTGGTCCAACCCAGGAGTGGTCAAGAGAGAGTGTGGTATAAGTTGTAAGAACTTTTTTTTTGATCGACGTAAATAAAATAAATGTGAACTAAACATATGCACATGTAGTTATAGCCGTTACTCTAGAGGAAAGGGATGTGCTTCATAAGAAACAAGAAATATCTTTAAAAAGATATTCGGCGTAGGATGAAAGAAAAACGAGATTTCCAGTCTTCTAGAACATTCCGAGGAAAAGCGCGCGAAAGACCGACGCACAACAATTTAGTACGCTCTAGAAATAGTTCATATTTTTCTATGA
>CM037793.1:33441292-33491292 GCA_021229015.1 Solen grandis | reverse complement strand
TGAACAAATAGAAGAAAATTGTTCCAAAATATCAAAACAATCAAAATGATCAGAACAGTGAAGCTCTTGTCAATATCATATTTGTTGAAACAATGAGATGTGTTCAACTTTATTAGTGTATTGTTTCGTCAAGAACATTTAATGTGATAGATATGGTTGCATTTTATGATGCATATGTATATGCTCAATGTCCATTAGTTTACAAACTTAAAATGTCATTTTATATACACCTATTGTCATTGGGAGATACAAGAACAAATTAGAATAATATAGATACATAATTTTGTAACTGACGTCCTAATGAATCACGAATGACTCAATGAAATATGAAAACAAACGAATTAATTAATTAATGGGTTTGGTTGACTTAAGGTATAATTCATTAATTTCTTGGGTATACCTTGACGGGAAGAGTTCTGATGATTTCATCTAAGATATTTCTCGAAGATTCGTTTGTTATTCTCACATTCACTGCCATGCTTCCAATGATGATGGGTTTTACATTGAAGAAAACTGGGGTTGGCGATCCGGACTTTGCCTACACGCGGTCATAAACGAAATAATATTACGTTTGAGTTATTAATACAAGTCATTCGTGTATATATTTCCATTTATTAACAAATGTATTTCAGTGTACTTCTAAATTGTAATTTTGTCAAAATATACTCAACAACTTTTCTAATTGGTCACCTGATAATTTCATCAAAATATCACAAGGAAAATAAGTGTATGAAAATCTAATGTATTTAAATTAAAGAACTGTTTATTACAAAATAGAAATCATAGGTTTAATTCACGATGTTTTTGTTGGCAAAATCCATGTATACCTCAAGGTTATGTTCATGGTAACTCAATTGTGATGGTTTACCATCAATATATTCACCAGTATTGAAAAATATCAAAATCAAAGGGTGACCAATTAGAAAAGTTGTTGAGTATATAACCATATTTGATTGATAACATAGTGGACATTGTCATTCGATACATTTAATCATCATTTTTTGTTGATCTTAGATATCACTCAGTACGGTGTCCTGATCAGGACACTTTCATCCTCTCATTTCCAACAAACGCCAACACGATAATAATCACGTTGTCGCACGCCCCCCCCCCCCCCCCCCCCCCGCAAAAAAAACAAACAAAAACTGGCGAAGTTTTAGGGCGATAATAACCGTCTTAGTCTTTCTAAAATCTCAGGAGTTTGATTCAACCTACAACAAGCGAAAGAGAGCACGAAGTTTTTTTACAAATCCTCGCGAGAATTCGTAGAAAATCGCTTTGTCTTTCGAAGTTCCTCGTCAAAATAAGCCAACGTAACAGAGCGAAAACTCATGGTTTTTTTTTTGTTTTTTTGTTTTTCTTTTATAAATTCGAGGATTTATAATAAATTCGCGCGCTCTATTGCTTGTTTTACATTGAATCGAATTCCCGATACGAGATATAAGAAAGACATGCGAGGATTAAAGACACGTAGCTCAATCTTTCATAGGTATAAATAATAGTAGATTCGCGTTCTGGAAATAGTTGTGAACATAGACTCAAGGCTCTAAATTCCTCGGGTAAATATTCGTGGATTTAAAACAGCCATGAAATCAAGTTAATTTAATCCCCGCGAAAACTTTTGATTTTACATATTTTTAATTCTTTCTCATAACAAACGCTGTGTGTGTGTTTTGACAAATTTCATGTTTTATACCTGGATTGGTCATAAATTTTAGAGGAAGACAAATGAATTTTTCAGACGTACATACAATAATGACCATTCGTTATCGGACATATCCTTCATATCATTCGTGTATTTTGACCTTTCCGGTATGGCATAATTATAAGATTTAATTTTACAGTTAAACCTGTATTAGCAGCCACCTGCATTAAGCGGTCAACCTGCATTTAGCGATCAATTTTTATAAATCGAGCTATAGCATTTTGTTATATATTTAACCTTCATTAAGCGGTCAACTATGTTAAGCCGTCACTTTCTATTGCTCCCTTGACTGACCGCTTAAGACAGGTTTGACTGTATAGAGAATTTATAGGTAATCCACCGGAAGTTCAATTTATTTTGTTACTGTATATTTAATTGACGGAGGGGGGCCAATCTTCGTTGGTTCTCACGAAAATTGTTATTTAGTACACCTCTTTTTTCCACAACATTAATTCAGCAATATATTTTACAAGGAAAATGACTCTATTTTTTACGCTATTTAATGTTAACTAAAGTTAAGGATTTCTCAGTATCTGAAGTCATAATGTACTTGTAGACTTGTCGTGTACATACGAGGATACATTTGGACAAATCTCCCGATACTTCAATTTCATTGTTGCTAGCATCCACAGTGATACCGATGAACTCTGGACTAGTGAGGTTGTTCTTCAACTCGACTGTCACCTGAAAAAGTGAATAATTTGAAAATAAATGATCATATATCGAGTGACGTACGAGGTATAAGATGTCGTGCAATCTATAATTAGAGACTGTGACATCACTAGCTTACACTAGTCTCTATACTAGACCGTAGGATTCACCCAAAAACCGTCAGATTTGTTAGAGAAACTGCATAAAATGAGACTTAAAGAGAAGTTCACGTTTTATCTTTGTTGGATAGGAAACCTTTTATTTAAGTCTTTAAGTATCATATTCTTCAAAATATCATCCCATCGACAGTACTAGTTCTTTGTTGTTTTATTCTGACATTGGATCAGCAAGTTCTTGAGCTACCTATATGTGCTGAGCGTCAAACAAATGGGAGAAATGTCAATTCCATTTTAATGACTTTGGTATGTCTGGACTTTGGATCGAGCTACATATGTGACATGGAAGCACACACAACCACCCTGCCTCAGCACCATCATGTCATTGACGTGTGTGTTGTATATATGTGTAAGAGATACGTGTGTGGTGTGTATGTGTTATAAGAAGTAGCATGGTCGGAAAATTACTATATGCTTCTTATGCACTAGTGAAAACGGACTTTCGACGACGGAGAGCTAAACGTGTGTTGTATAAGTAAGTTTAGTATTTACTATAGAGACTTATACAATATTAACATATAAATATGAAGACAATATGATATACATAACATATAAAATTGTGTTGTACATGTGTGCATAACATACACAGTTGTGTTGTACATGTGTGCATAACATACACAACTGTGTTGTACATGTGTGCATAACATACACAATTGTGTTGTATTTGTATACAGCTGAGCCTGCATTATGCGGTCAACCTGCATGCAGCGGTCAGTTTTAATAAATCCAAATAAATTATACTAGCATTTTGTTATATATTTAAACTTCATTTAGCGGTCAACTCTGCTAAGAGGTCACTTTCTATTGCTCCCTTGACTGCCGCTTAAGACAGGTTTGACTGTATAAAAAACGCTTGTATGTATACGAGACACACGTGTGTTGTTTGTGACGTACACACAGATCCTCGTGATGGTAGTTGAAGACAATGGCTTGAATGACGGCAATTTCACCTCGCACGATGGAGTATGGCAGTTGAACAGTCACAAAGAATGGAAGGAAAATCGTCAGCTAAAATTAAAGGAAACTATAAGTCACATAGATAAAATTACTGTTTAGATTTTAGTCGATTCATTATTGTCAGTTTAATATGTAGTCTCCACACTAACATGATCTGCTCTGGTAGCGCAGATTTAGCTGTTTAAAATGTTCGAAGTAGTAAAATTATTTTTAATATTTAAATTAATTTTTAAAAGAAATGTATGTCGGAGTTACAGAGAAGTATCTCGTAAATTAAAAAAATACAAGTAAACAAGAAATTCATACGTTTGATTTCACAGAAGCGACTCCTAAACCAGAATCTGGGTGTAACGCGAAAGCGTTGGCGACGAACTCCGTTATCGTGTCAGGAACTTTCTCATTAAAAAACACGTTTCCATCTCTGCAATTAGAACTTGAATAATGACGCACATTAAAACTGAACAGGTGCCCTCGACTGCTGATTTAAAATACATGGCTTCGTTCGTTACAGTGGACATAGTTTTATCTGGATACATAATTTATAAATATGCATGTACATGTATTTTGATCTCTGATGGCAATAAAAAAAAAGTACTGGTCCAATCCAGGAACTGCCGAAATGGATAATATAAGTATTAAGGAATTAATTCCCAATCAACGTGAAAGAAATACTGAAATTTTAAAGCATAAAATGTCTTATTTGATAACTGCACGAAAACAGGGCCAATATCTTAAACAAGAGTAAGAATAAGGAACTCGTGTTGATCAAATGTTTGATGATCTGATTATAGAACACTAGCCATGTCCTATAATGGCTAAAATCTTGCTCCAGGAACCATAAAATATGTGATTGTATGGTTGTTTGGGTTTAACATTCCGCCGACAGTAGATTAGTCAATTTGGGAATCTTGTCAACATTAGACAGAGATGACGGTTTCACTATCTGACAGGATTTTATTGCATGGTGTCAACCAGGACTGGAACTACCCTATTATTCTACGCGCCAAACAAGAAATATATACGTATACAGTCTTTAATCTGCTGCAGGGGGTCGAACCAAAGTCTTTCCTGTTAAGGGACGGAAGGTCTAACCATTCGGCAACCGGGACTGGTGATGTATGAACTTCAGTTAAGCAATAAGTAATAACGAAATAAGAGATAGAGTGTCTTAGGTAGTTTAAACTTATTTATTTGAGCGTTGACCGGGAGACAGGTCTTAACATATTGTATTGATCCTTCTTGATGGTTTCTGGGCTGGACCAGTACTTTGCGCCAGGGAAAGTCATGGAAAATACTTTGAACACACAATCTTCGGATCCTCATTCGGGTTCGTTACCACTGGACACGAAACTCTTTAGAGTTTCTTATAAAATCATTTTATTCGGCATACTATGACCATTCGTCCATGTAGTGTTTATTTCCCTTCAATAACCAGCTACAAAGTTAAGTGACTGTGTTGTATAAATGAACGAAATGGCGCTATTTGTTCTCGAATTTAATAACACTGGGTATCTTTTGTTTTTTGATTTCTCGCTAATTTTGAACCCTTTTAAAGAAGATATACATGTATATATATAATGCAGAAATGCTTTTAGTGACAAAAACCTTGAAGGGAAGTCCTGTCTATGATGTAATCAATCAAGTTGCTTCACTTACCTCCGGACCCTACAGTATGAAAGTTTGTCTAAGGTAGTACACCAGCTATGGTTTGACGGTGTGATAAGGATGTCCATTTGGACAAGAACCATAAAATAACAGTTTGGATTACAGTAGATATTTGCTTTATTGCAAGAAATAATATTGTTTACAAATATGGCGATCGAGTTTGAGGTTGATATAAAATATGAAGAGAAAATTTGCGGAATGATTTCAGATTTAGTTATTGTTAAAAAGCAGTTCAAGTACGCCGCATTATTCAGAGGTGATACTTGAAGAGAACTGTAGATAACTTGAGAGTGTAAGGTGATAAATATGTCCACATACGTGGCTATTTCCGACTCCCAGATCCATGTTTCGGGGACATCTCTTCTTATTTGGCCCTGTGGCTCTGAACCCCCCAATGCGATCATTTCACTCGCAAACCTGATGCTATCATTCATTATTACTCCGTCACCAAATCCTCCTCCTACGACCGGAGGTTGCTCCACTGAATACAAACAATCAGTTAATATAGAACAGAAAAAATGGCAGTCTAATCGTTTCTAAAAAATTATATTATATTTACAAATATTGGACATGAAATAATATTACTTATGATTTTTTGCAAGGGTAGTGACATTTACGTGATCGTGATGTGGGTGAAAACACATGAGTCCAAAATACTTTTCCACATACAACGTCAAACTAATCTTTGATAGAACCATAGTTATATTGATGGAAAGCCTGAGCCGCTACGCTATCTAATTACTTTCATATATTTCTTGACGATACATTGTTTAAAACAAGAACAATTCATTTATTCTCATTAAAATGTGTTAAAATCGAATGTAAAAAAATGTTAAACGTATTCAAATACATGTTATATCATTTCCGGTCTCAAGAGTTACTTAAAACACATAATCGTATTCCTTTTAAACTGATTATTTTTTTAGAAAAGCATATCGAGTAGACGGATACATTATATAACTTTTATACCAAAACCGGACCATGACATCACTTGATTTTACCAGATTACCTTCAGTAGCATAGAATATATAAGGACGTTAGCTGACCCCACTGGGGGGGGGGGGGGCTCATTTTTCATTTTAGCATTTATTTAAAGGACCATGGGGTGACCATTTGTGCCAAGAAATAGAAGAAGAATTTTTAAATTTTCTATAAAGAGTATATAAGGAAACTATCCGATCCCTAGGGGCCTCTTTTTTATTGATCATCTCATCTTAGCAATTTAATAGATTATGGTGACTATCTGTGCCCAGTGAAAGAAATTAATTCTGACCATTGGTTTCAAAGATGAGGAAATTTTTTTCTATAAAGAGTTTATAAGGAAACTAGCCGACTGCGGGCCTCATATTGCAAAAGATCGTCTTTCTTTTGGCAGTAATAATAGAAAGCCACGAGATGACCATATGTGCCAAATAAAATCAAATTATGAACATTGGTTTCACATGATAAGCGATTCGAAAATTTCTACATTGATAACATAAGCTTGCTAACCCCTAGGTGACTCGTTTTTCAAAGGATCAACTTTGCTTTACCAATTATAGTAGAAAGCTATACGTTGACCATTTGTGCCGAATGAAATGAAATAATTGGCTTTTTTTTCTTCTTTTTATTTTTTAAACAATGAAATTCTGTTAATCAGAGTTCTGCATGGGCCATCTTTTGGTGAATGACCATCCAATAATTATGTCAAGTTTCAGCCATGTCTACTAAGTGGTTTCAGAGGAGACAACTCTCAGAACAAATTGTTGACGACACACGGACAGAGATCAGATCAGATCATGCACATTGAATGGCAAGATAAAAACGGATATATACAAGATTTCTTACATTTCCCAAGATTAAATCTGTAGAGGTTGCAGTCCGTCAGCACATATAGCTCGGCAATCTGGTGTCACACAAAGTAGGACATATCAGCTCTATACACATCATGCAGTGCCAGAATATCTGATATTTGTGAATTATACACAAAACCAATGTCATTTAGATACTGACTTTGTTAAAAGAAGATGTTTTAACAAGGAATCGTGGTGTTTTAATGCCAATTATATTATAATCCATTTTTTTTCTACGCGTGTTTACTACATAAATATAATAGGTTTTAAGAGATAAAAATCTTTTGTGAAAATGTAAAAGTATTGAACAAAATAACTATGCGTAAATTTATAAATGATAAGATTGTATAATTACGTTGAATATGTCCGAGGCATCGTCCGCCGAGAAGACCCAGGGAAAGGATCCCCATCCACGGAAAAATATCCCGCCATTTCCGATCTGGTCCTGGACCTGTAACACGTGTCATATCCTTCGTAATGACATCTTGTCTGGACATGTGAATTTTTTCTTGGTATTTTCATTCTTATTGATTATTCAGTATCAATTTGCTATCAATCTATTTTTATTTTTCAGAGTGTATTAAAACTTCCTATCAGTTAGCAAGCATTTCTTTAAAGATAAAAGAAAACTTGATGAAAATTTGAGTTGCTACAAGGAACTGAAATGCATGTTAATGTTTGATCAGAAATTTTAGCCTTTGTTAAAACATTCCAGTTTAATACTAGAGGTGTTTCCAGCTGAAAACTATTTAAGTTGAAACAAACAACCGCTCATATGGTTTACCGGTCAATGTAGCCGAGTGGTTAGAGTGTCCGCCCTTGAATCGGGAGGTCGTGTGTTCGATCCCCGGCCGCGATATACCAAAGTTGTAAAAATGGTACTGTTATAGCTCCCTTCCTTGGCGCTCAGCATATAAAGGTAATGCCAGGACTGGCTGGTCCAGTTTCAAGATAAAATGATTGGGTTTGGTATCATGCCACATGGTTACGGCGTGATACTATAGTGTGGCAGCAGTACATCTGTCTAAAGTAGACATCGTCTCCAAATGACTGAAATACTGTTGGAGGGACGTTAATCCCAATAAACAAACAAAATTGTTCACGACTTTTAAGCGTGATAAAAAGCTTGTAGATTTTTTTATCAACATGTGATCGTTATATCCATCTACTCTCTCTTCTGATGCTGTTTCTTCAGCAAAAAAACAGGACCCTCCTTAGCCGTAAGACCTAAAATATGGCCATAATAATCAGAAAATGATTTCTAGTTATTACAATAAAAGAAAGAAAGAAAGAAGAAGACCGCTGAAAATGTCAGTGATGACTGTTCTTACCCGTGAGGGAGTGATGTCGTTTCTGTCCCCACCTAGCAGCAGGACGCTCTTGTCTTCCGCCAGAACACTCACTAGAGATCCAGGATCGGCTGTCACACGTAGTTCGACTGCAGATTTTGGCTCTACGGATTGTCCCGGGTTGCCAAACTCAATTGTTACCTGTTTATATGCGTTACATACAATAGTTACTGACTACAATTTCTTAACTTGATTTCGCAGAAAATCGCTGATGACGTCAATTATTTTGGATTTTGGTTTTATGATGAGAGACTGCATAGTAGTTTCACTGTAAACTTAAATCAGATGAATGTATCTGATTTAAGTGAACAATACTCCTTTGTATTCTATAATAATATACCGGTATAAAACGTGTCTTTATAAAAGCAATGGTTAAACAAACAAACACACACAAAATGTATATTGGATATATATGAACAATCTTTTACAGAAGTGTTATAAATGGCCAATTGCCAATAAATTCTAAGTTTTGTAGAATAAAAGTTTCTTGTTCGATTGAATATGGTTCAGACGGAAGACTAGAAAGTCCTCACCTTGTTTTCAAACATGTCCTCTATGACAAAATTGAAGCCGTCTGCAACAATCTCGCCATCGGAAGCCCTGACGTAGTAGGCGACAAACCTTGCAGATGGTATCATATCACGTGACATAATTATGCCCACCTGCCCTGGGACCGTGGTTTCTCCCAATTCAACAATGCGGCTTTTTGACATGACCTAAGTACGGACATATATTTAAAACGTTCTATTTAATCAAAACTTATATAAAAAAGACGTATACGTTTTTCTGTTGTCGTTCTTTGAGTAATTTATTACGGTTTACCTAACTTTCTATTCAAGTAAAATAAAATAAAAGTGGTTATTTTCTCGAGAACTCATTTATCAGAATGCGTTATGCTAGATATTAATTTTAATTTGCGAATAAAACCAATTTTAAAAACTAAAAGAAAACGTCAGCATTTGTATAAAAATAAGCACTGTTTCCGTTTCTATAGTAACAAATATCGCATTCTTACAAGATATTTGACTATCACTGGACCCTCGCTACATGCTAATTTCACTTGCATTTCGTCACCTATCTGGAATTATTATAAAATGTAATATAGATGATATGTAATGCCATCTGCAAAACACAACAAGAAATATACAAAGAAATATAGAAATGGGTTTCCTATTCAAATTTTGGCCCATATGGCTGGTTGTTTTTGTGTGTTTCTTATTATATAATTCATAAAATAATGTATGGCTAACCGGCACATTATAGAGAAACTGTCATGAATTGCCCAAGAGCTTTAGCCATTCCCTCATTTGTATAATACATTTATCTGATTATACACTGTAGTATTATTTGTTTTTCCAAGTCAAAACACATACCGTAAAGTTTTCTTTTCTTTCATTTTACAGTCATATTCAAAACGTAACGGAATATTTACAATGTATAAATTGAAAATATATATTAATGGTTAAAGACTAAAGTTTTAAGATTTAATGACCACATTTTCTAATAATAATCATCGAATGCTAAAAGAACTACCGGCACACATCATCATGCATGCACATTACAAATATGCATGTACATCCAAACCAATCTGATTAACGTCACTTCGTTATGCTTCGCTGCAGCGTAGTATAGCGAAGCGTCATTAAGGAGCTGATTTTAATCAGATTGTATCAATACATATTCATAACCAAAGCGTTTTACGAATTATCTTGCTTGCAAATTATGACGTTAAATTGTCATTTATAATTTTTCTTTCGACAACTTATTTTACCTTATTTAATGACAGTTGTATCATCATACTGTTATGACGTCATGATTGCACTTATCTATACTGTAATAAATATTTACTTAAATATTCGAGCAGTGATAATGCAGCGTATGGACGAATTATCACGTCAATGATACAGGGTCAAATAGAAACTGTGACTATTTTCGCATTAATATTTACCTTAAATGGTCCTTTTTGCAAAGATTCTGCCTTAAGGAAGATGTCAGATGGTGACCTAAAACGTCGGATTTCTTTGTTTACCTTTTCACCTTTGAACTCCGCCTACAATGAATCAAGTAGTGAATACGTCATATATGATAAAGTAAATACCAATATGTGTGTACTATTGCTATTTAATCAGACGCCACATGCGTTGTTGCTTGTTTGTTGGTTTTGTGCGTTTGTTTCTCTTTCTTTTTGCAAAAATGGAAGTAATGTTCTAGTGTATCTTAAGACATGGCTTTTATCTTATTAAAAAAGGTAAATTAGTTCATATTGTTCACACTTTGGCATCCATGTTCAAACATAATTTGGCTGCCGATTTATCTATTTTTCAGATGGCTTATACATTACCTATTTGAGCTAAAATGTATTTACCAGTCCAGGTCCCCGATCGGGCTGTCGTCCACCCGAAATCGGGAGGTCATGGGTTCAATCTCCAGCAAGACATACAAATACGAAGAAGGACACTGGTTCATTACCTAAGGCGCTAAATATATGAGGGTAGTTTCCGGTCTGGTAAACCCAGTGAAGCAGCACTTTAAATATGTCTCATGAAGACAAAATGTCCTAAAATGACTGAAAATAATGTTGATGTGGCGTTCAAAAAGAGCAAGACATGATTCTTTAAACATACTAGAATGAGTCCAGTGGCTGCTTTTCCCGGTATTTTCAATGTTTTCTGTGCAGTTCCGTCATCTTTTATTTTGAGTTTTATTGTTTCCATTGAAATTGTTTCCCCGTCAAGGAAAGGGGACACAACCGTGTTATTATCTGGTTTGTCAGTTAAATAGGTCACAGTGAGGAACACTTTGTCATTTTTCTTGAAAACTGGTGGGCGGCCGTCTTGTAGTGTGACCCTGACCTACAGCAAATGGATAAACAGACATGTGGAGTACAAGTATATCTCTATATCTTGAAATCATTTCGATAATCATGTATGTTCTAAGGAGGGTGCCTTTATCCTCGAATATCTATCCCAACGAAAACTGATCAATAAGTACAACTCTCTTTGCCATGAATATACGTATTTTGAACTGACTTTATTACATAATCCAAGAAATTAAATTTCATATAAAAATAATAATGCAAGTTTTTCAAAGGCTCACACGCAAACCCACGAATGACAACACGGAGATGGAAGCTACAGCGGTGAGACAACTTAATGGTAGTAAGTAATTAACTAGGACCATTCGAGTTCTATGGATAATTCTTGATAGAAAGAAATATCAAACGTGACCACCTATTGTTTTAATTTAAACTTATTTAGCAAACAAATACAGTCTTACAACTTATACTAATCCCCCATGGTTCCTTGACTGCACCAGTACTTTGCGCCTGGTAAAGTCATAAGAAATCCTTGTCCCATATTGGACAACGAAGCATGAAAGAAAATAATCATTGAGAAAAGGCTACGTATATACATCACATAAAGGAAAATCATACGATGGCCGCGAGGTCAAAGATTTACTTACCAGCACTTCATAGTCACCTAAGTCGGGTTTAAAATTATCCGCCATGTTTTGGTGGAACTCGATCTTGTACGGCTGGCTATGGTAACGTATCGTCTGCTCCACACTGAGCGTGATGCCGGTGATGGCCTCCGTCATGTTCACGTGTACCCGTAATGTCTCGTACTGAAAGTTCCGGGTCAGGCGCTTTAGACTGTCCTTTGGGATGTCAAATGTCGCCTCGCCATTTATCTAAATAATTCATGAGGGAGGTTGGTGTCAAGAAATATTTTCATATCAGAAAGCTTTAGAGGAGTCTTATCTCAAACACTCATTCAAAATTTGAAGTCACAGCTTAATTCACTAAACAGTTCTGGTTCTCACTATGATCTATTATAACGAAAATGAAATTCTTAATTGTTATATCATTCAGTAGCTATTCAAACAATATGAGAAATATCCCAATTAAAATATATAAACGAAATAATAACTAAAATTTTGATTAAATATATTGTATGTTAAAAAATGTGGCATATGGACCCCACTTGAAATAAGTGCACTATCCACGTTGATGAGTTATGCGTGATAATAATATCTTTGTTTATGATTGCATAATTAATAATTATTGACTTCATAGTTTATGGGGGTTTCGTTTAATGGGTTTACGCTTGTCAATCTGTAATCGTATTGCCTGAAAAAAATTGAATTGAACCTTATTTGTTCATTTATTTTTATATTTAACTGAATTCATAGATGTCACTTACTACTAACAGAAGAAAAACTTTCTATATTTCCATGTGTGCACGTCGGTAAGAAAGTGACCTTTTACATGTTTAAATGAACATTAGATTAAATTGATAGGTTATGCAATAGCAGCTACACTGGGGTATCACTATCAATGATAGTGTTATACTGTTTTGAGCAATTCACCTAGTCATGAATGGCAAAAATTCTCTCAACAGTAGGGGAAAAATGTTGCTAAAGGCAAACACTGAAAAGGTCCCTCCATGATATCACAGTTCTGAATGGTAAAACATACGGGTCGTTCTGTGTAGATGGCCCCGGGGTCGAAGATGCCGTATGAATATCCCTTGCTGATGGTCAATACCATGTTGCCCGCCACCGGCCAGCCATGTGTGTACCTGTCGGAGACATCAGTCTAGGTCCATAACCACTCAAATACTACTATAGTATTGTACAAGCATAACTGTTAAGGGGGTGGGGGTGGGGGTATTTTTTCAATAAAACACATTTCAATTTTCTGGGTTCTATTTGTTCCATGTATAAAACTGGTCGATCTTTTCGAAAAACCAAATGTTTGCCACAGACTTGGGATTACTTCTAAGTCGGATAGAATCGATATAAAACCTATAAAGGCATTTCTCAAGACAATAGAAGCCTACGCTCGCTTCGGCTTTCTATTGTCTATATAAATGTCTTAACACGAACATTGGATTGTAAACAGTTGTACACATGTATTTCGGAACGACAGAATAACGGAACGGTGGACATGGGTTAAACTGTATGATCTGTAGGGACATCAGTAATACTATTACTTACCATAATATTTTAAGAATATAGAACCATGTAAGGTGTTTCATTTAACTGCACATTTCTATAACCGTTAGTGGCCATCTTTGTATGTCATCAAATGAAAACGCTGCATTCTTCTATATTTTTGTGTTACTTTTTTACAGAAGGATACTATATCAAATTTAGGTCATGGTCGCCTTACTAAATGTTTTAGTGTATCATCCGTAACAGTTCGCTATCGCTCCCGTCGAAGTTTATAATTTCTGTTTAATAGTACTGACAGATGAACACTTAAATACACTTAATATCTCAATACAATTTATAGTCGTGGCAGCACTATATCTTTCTCAAATAAATATATTCTCCAAATGACTGACATGTTAAACCGAATATACAAGCAATTAAACATACAAGACGGAAACATACTTAGCCGTGACCTTGACCTTCAGGGCATCATCTGTAACCGTCCCGAAACCCGGCATCTCCATTGTCACCTCGAACTTCGGTAACACTGAACGATAAAATGGCTGGTGAGTTTCATAAATTTTTAATGAACTTTAAACATGAAGTTTAATGAAGATATTTTTAACTTTCAGACACCAATCAGTGTAAGTGACTGCTGATCGGTCATAGGTCTCGGGTTCGAATCCCGTTGGAGGTAAGGATTTATCATAGCCTCTTTGGGCGCAAAGTGCTGGTCCTATCCAGGATAGGTTTAGAAAAAGTTGTAAAAACTTGTTTCCTAATCGACATAAAAACAAAGACATGTAAGCTATTATTTATCATAATTTAAACATATATTGATGCTCAAACTGAACCAACTTATATTTGTGGTTTACATCTTAATAATTCAAAAATATAGTAAGATCTGGGACTCTAAATGTTATAAGGAGTCTCTGGTGAGTTTAACTAGAACTGGCACAAAGGTGATCAAGACCCCAGCATCCCACCTTGTATTCATGTACTGAGACGTGGACGTAACGTGACGGGACGTTGTGTAATAGGACGTGATGTGACGGAACTTGGTGTAATGGGACGTGACGTGACGGGACGAGGTGTAATTGGACGTGACGATACAGAGCATGGTGTAATGGGACGTGACGAGACAGAACGTGGTGTAATGGGACGTGACGTGGTGTAATGGGACGTGACGAGCGTGATTTCTATATAGCATCCATTTCTGTGAAGCGGGAATATAAAATATATTCGTTTCAGGGAAAGTTATTAATGATTACCATATTCCTGGACCTGATAATAGTAGCTTGTCTGTAACCTCTTGTCAGTCTGTAAAAAGTCAACATTATTTATCATAGTGCTTATAAGTAGAGTTATACATTAATTCATTACATTTGGTGAAAAGACTGATAAATACACACAGGAAACATATAATCTACATGCATAAACAAATAACGTATGGCCACGCGTGAAAAGAAAAACATTATAAACAATCAATACCTTATAAACAATCAAAATACCTTGTAGTCAATCAATACCTTATAAACAATCAATACCTATAAACAGTCCTTTATATATTGCCTAAAGCCGGATATCGTATGCGTTTGTGTCGACGGGAACATGTGCATTGCACTCTATAACCCTCCCCCCCCCCACACACACACACACATCCCAATCTCCCCCCCCCCTCTCTCTCTCTCTCGAAATTTACTTACATAATAATAAAATAATGAAAAAAAAAAAAAAAAAGCCTACGTTGTTTGTAATAAGAAGAAAGTAAATTATATTTTGTATAAATCTATTATCCAATTTTATATGGTTTTAAGAAACAGGACTTTTTATATCTTGCTTTTTTATTTCTTTTTGTTTTCTTTGATTAATTAAAGTTAAAATGTGTGTTTATTTCAACAATGTTAATAAACAAACTAAATTTCTAAGCGCGTACCTTCTGTAACATATTGTTGGTACAATTATTAGAATTTTTTTTTAAAAAATGCAGCATTTACTTATTGGAAAAAAAAAATTAAAATTATGAACTAAGCTAAACCTATGAATTGAAAAATCTGTGATAAAAGCAAGCACTTGAAATTTACTTTGGTACATGAACCTAAAATGATTTTATATCTTAAAGATAAAAATTAACACTTTTCCTTAAAAGTCTCTAAATCTGATGAGTGATACAGAAATAATGTTAAAAGAGAAAAAAAAAAAGAGAAAAAAAAGTTAATGCTACTTGGATTTGAACACACGACTCTCAGTTTCAAAGTTTAGCCAATTTATGGATACTCTTTAAGTAGAGCTGATACATTAGAGTTCCAGACCTTTAAGCCAAACTAACGACCTACCGGTGACGTGACCTTGATCTCCCAGGAGCCCAGGACTGGCATGTCAGACAGAGGCAGATACCCGTCTGTCCCCATCAGGTTCTGCACGTTGTTCTTCTCGTATATCTTGTTTTTCTTAGGATCCTGAGTCACAGGTGAAATTTGAATTATATAAGTCTTGTTAATGAATGATATAGTGTTACACAAGATTGTGTACAAAAAGTCTGTAGAGTTATCTGCCTTAGTACCATCCACTCCCGTTTTATTTACCGCATCATGTGTTGACATGTGCATATTAATATCATAAAACTGAAACTCCACTAATCTGCCTTCTCGGTCCAACAATATCTTACCAGGACGTCAATGCTCAGACAATGGACGGTATCTTGCCAAGACATGGGCAATACATGACGTCAATGTTTGGACAATGAATGGTAGTCGTCAATGCTTGGACAATGAATGTTATTTTGACAAGACCTCAATGCTCGGACAATTGACGGTATTTTGGCAGGACGTCAATGCTCGGACAATTAATGGTATTTTGATAGGACGTCAATACATGGACAATTATGGTATTTTGACAGGACGTAAACGCTCGGACAATTAATGTTATTTTTACAGGACGTCAATGGTCGGACAATTAATGGTATTTTGACAGAACGCCAATGTTCGGACAATGATTTAACAGAAATATTTGTGCAAATTATATCTTATTAAATCCGTTCGTGACCTTGTGACTTTAATTCATGAATTCATATAAATATATTCTGATCATAAATCCTGAAAACGACTTCAGTTTTTGAAAGAAAATTATGAATATTTGATGTACATGTTTTTGTGTTCATTGCTATTTTAACTTATTCAAGTTAAGAATATCTGCAATGCAGACATACTTAAATACTTTCAACAGTTTACATATGTAACGTATGGCTGAATATCCTGTTTTTGTAGTTTAATTCCTCCTAAATAACGTACAATATCGTAAAAATATATTATTTTCATGGACTTGATAAATCGTGATTTAACCACAATTTGACACGAGCTACCTGTCAAGGTTGATAGATGAGAACGCAAGGAACCCAGACCTCTACACAAAACATTAGCAAGGCAAGTTAATTATTTAAAATGTTTATCATCTTTTACAAAATAAGCATTGTGAGATTAATTAAAGAGACAAGCACGTAATTAAATAGCTGTTTCCGGTCATATATTTTCTTACATATAACTTATAGGGCGAATTACTGTTGTTTTTTTTATATTCGTATTGCGTTGAACTCAATCAGCGAGATTGAATGTGTTTGATGCAACAAACGTAGATTGAAAATATGTTCTATTTACTGTTATGTTGATAATCTGACATAATTCATCATTTCATATGAAATTTTACTGAACTCTTTCAGAAAATGCTATTAAGCGTACCAATTACAATTTCATGACATTGCTTAGAAAAATTTGATATGAAATGAAAATTCATGTCAGATCCTATACATTTATAGATAAATATATTGTTGTTGATTTACCTTATTTCGTTTCACTCTGTCATACTTACAAATATTTCAATGTTTAACATCGGTGATTGTAGATCCAGCGAGTTGTTCACAGTAAACACTCGGTAACGTACTGTAATGTGTTTTAACATATTCTGTAATTAATCTTCCTATTTCAATATGCAAACACAAACGTATATAACAACGAAAAGCAATGCATTACTTCGTGTTAGCAGAAGAAATTCAGTGTGGAAATTTGTTAAACATATGTTTTTTTGTTTTTTTTTTGAGTCAATTTAATCAGGTAATAAGATCACAAATAACTGAAAGACACACACACACACACACACACACACACACACACACACACACAGCCCTAACATATGATATACAGAAGAGAATTACTTTTTAACAAAAGCATCCGCTTTTTTACAATAGGATCCCTACGGTGGCGTGAAGATGATGGTTATTTTTTACGAAGCACTGTCTGAAGAGGTCGAGATACTATCTTATGGGAACAACTAGATATCTTAAGGGAACAAGAAACTATCTCGTGGGAAATTGAACATTTTTTGTGGGAATGATTCACCACTATCTTGTGGAAACAAGCAACTTATCTTGAAGGAACAAGACCTACTGTTGAAACGAAATACTATCTAATGGGAACTAGAAACTATCTTGTAGGAACGCAAACATTTCTTGTGGAAACGAGAAACTATCTTGTGGAAATGAAATACTATCTAATGGGAACTAGAAACTTGTGTGAATACTATCTTGTTGGAACGAGGAACTATATATTGTGGGAACGCGAACATTTCTTGAGGGAAAGATTAACTATCTTGTGGGAAGGAAATACTATCTAATGGGAACTAGAAACTATCTTGTAGGAACGCAAACATTTCTTGTGGAAACGAGAAACTATCTTGTGGAAATGAAATACTATCTAATGGGAACTAGAAACTTGTGTGAATACTATCTTGTTGGAACGAGGAACTATATATTGTGGGAACGCTTGTGGAAATGAAATACTATCTAATGGGAACTAGAAACTTGTGTGAATACTATCTTGTTGGAACGAGGAACTATATATTGTGGGAACGCGAACTTTTCTTGTGGAAACGAGAAACTATCTTGTGGAAATGAAATACTATCTTGTTGGAACTAGGAACTATCTTATGGAGATACTATGTTGTGGGAACGAAATATTATTTTGTGGGAACGAGATATCATCTTGTGGGAACGAGATACTCTTACTTATCTTTTGGGAATGAGGAAATATCTTTAAAACCTTACAACGCAAAATAAACGCGACTAGATTGTTTTTGGTTTTTAAACCCAACCAAAAAAAATTGCAGTAGTTTAATAAAACCAACAGGAATTCTGTGAACAAAGGCTATGTAGTAACATTGCTATGGTTCCATATTTAGTCACCTGTTTCGCCTGGTTTATATATAACTTTGTCTGTCTGTACGAAAATGATATCTGACATTGGACGCCCAGAAACGTTCGTTTCGTTTTTGAATATGACTGCACCCGATCCCTCCACCGTAACTAGGTAGCTGCCCCATGTGACGTCATCAGGAACCTGACAACAACACGTGAATAATGTAATGATTACATTTTATGCCACCATAGAGTGATATTTGTGTTGTAATAGTATTTAAAACAAGAAAGTCAGTAGAACTGACAGATGCTCCCCGAAGAACGTCATTGTTACAAATAAGGCCTTGGTCAATGGGTGGGAGGATATGTTGAAATCCCCATTCCTAAATCATATCTATTCTCCTCATCAGATGAGATGTTTTACCAACTCTAATTTGGAGACTTAGTAACAGTTTACTATTTAATATGATAATACGTGTTACTCATCAGATCTTTCATCGATTTTTTTAAAGTTTTTATACTACTAAAAATTAAGTCATACATTTCAATGTGTGCTCATATCAAGGAGGTTAACCAACACTCTTGACATATGACTGGATATTTGAAATAGTGTATAATGGCCTAAACAACAATTAGCTGACATGATTATGATTGACATTACTAGCATATTGAATTTTGTGGGGTTTTGTTTAAATGATATCTCCTGTTAAATTAGGCAAATGACATGAATATTAGTCAACAACATGGCAGTAGGGGCCATAACTCTCTTAAAAATTGAGGAACCAGGTCACGTCGACGATATGCATATCTACTCTTGGTAATAAAGCTTCCCATAAAGTTTCATTGAATTCAAGCCATTAGTTCCTGAGAAATAGCCCGGACAAGAATCATGCAACATGATTTATAGGCCAAAAAGTCAAGGGGCCATAACTCTGTGAAAAATTTAGGAATCAAGTCACGCCGACGATATGTGTATCTACTCTTGGTAATAAAGCTTCCCATAAAGTTTTTGAATTCAAGCCATTAGTTCCTGAGAAATAGCCCGGACAAGAATCATGCAATATGTACTATAGGCCAAAAAGTCAATGGGCCTTAACTCTTTGAAAAATTTAGGAATCGGGTCATGCTGACGATATGCGCATCTCCTCTTGGTAATAAAGCTTCCCATAAAGTTTCATTGAATTCAAGCCATTAGTTCGTGAGAAATAGCCCGGACAAGAATCATGCAATATGTACTATAGGCCAAAAAGTCAATGGGCCTTAACTCTTTGAAAAATTTAGGAATCGGTCATGCTGACGATATGCGCATCTCCTCTTGGTAATAAAGCTTCCAATAAAGTTTCGTTGAATTCAAGCCATTAGTTCCTGAGAAATAGCCCGGACAAGAATCATGCAATATGTACTATAGGCCGAAAAGTCAATGGGCCATAACTCTGTGAAAAATTGAGGAACGGTCAGCGACGATATGCATCTCTCTTGGTATAAGCTTCCATAAAGTTTCGTTGAATTCAAGCCATTATTCCTGAGAAATAGCCCGGACAAGAATCATGCAATATGGAATATAGGCAAAAAAGTCAATGGGCCATAACTCTGTGAAAAATTGAGGAATCGGATCATGCTGACGATATGCGCATCTCCTCTTGGTAATAAAGCTTCCCATAAAGTTTCATTGAATTCAAGCCATTAGTTCCTGAGAAATAGCCCGGACAAGAATCATGCAATATGTACTATAGGCCGAAAAGTCAATGGGCCATAACTCTGTGAAAAATTTAGGAATCGGGTCATGCTGACGATATGCGCATCTCCTCTTGGTAATAAAGCTTCCGATAAAGTTTCGTTGAATTCAAGCCGTTAGTTCCTGAGAAATAGTCCGGACAAGAAAAGTGTGACGGACGAACGGACGGACGGACGAAGCGGCGACTATATGCGTCACCTTCGGTGAGCATAAAAATATTATTTAAGGCAAAAGTAAAAACTGTCGAATAGATTCGATATAATAAAGTAGTTAAAATTCCCTTGATTTAAGGTTAACTCCAGGACGAGTTGCCCGACATCAGAATGGCGTGACGATGTGACAGCACAGTGAGGCAGCTTTTTATCTGTCTCGCAAAGACGAAAGTCCCCATATGACTGTTCAAATCATTTTCAGTGGGACGTTAAGGGCGTATGTGACAGATAGCCACATTTTCTATATAGACATAGAAGGAAAATTTAAACTCTTCAATAGATTTTTTTAACTTTGCATGATTATAGAGAATCATAAAAGAAACAGTTTTAAAGAAAAAAATGGAGGTCATCGTCCTACCTGTTGAGTTATCTGCCCCTGAATGTGATATTTTAGCACTTTTAGGCCAGACTCAAGGGCAGATAACTCAAATAACGGCAAACCCACCTCATAAGGTTTCAAAATCAATTTTTAGTACTTTATTCCGTCTCTGTACAAAATTTTAAGAAATTTTATGCGACATATTTTATACTATAATCACTCAGGAAAATATACATCAATTTTCCTCAAACTACCTCCCTCTTTTTTTTAAAAAAAGAAATGTTATATATTTACAGTTTTGCACATAACGGAACTTCTATAAGATCAATTGGTTTCAAATTTTGCATAATGACTTGAAATGAACTCACAATTATTAAAAAGAAATAATAAAACGTATCAGTAAGATTTATTTTGAGTTATCTGTCCTTGAATATGGCTTCTATAATCATGCAAAGTTTTTTTTTTGTTTTTTTAAAAGTCTGTTAATCAGTTTAATATTTCCTTCTTTGTCTATATAGAAAATGTAGCAATCTGGCACATACGCCCTTAAATGCAAGTGAATGTAATATAAAGTACTGTAAGTATGTAAATAAAGTTGCAGATATAACTTAACCAGAAATGCGACTATTAATTGAAACAGCTATGACTTGTGTCCTAAATGATACGTCATAGATTACTTGCGTAAAGGTATAAGACATTGTGTATACGGAGGCTCATTGTGAATTTCATATTCACTACTTAACAAATAGATACAGTCTATTTTTTATGTTGACAAATCATTCCTATAAGATTTTACAACATTTTAATTTAGGTTTTACCATCACTTATAGCATCAGGGAAATTCACGTTTATAGGAGACAATTTAAATACAGATAAACAACGTCATATTACCTGCAGCGTAAGTGTTACAGACAGTACATCTGGAAAAAAGAGAAAGAAATGAAATCAATTTAGCGTTTGCACGATAATGAATCTTACAATGGCAATTATAATGTGCATGTATATTACAATATGTTAAACTGTAAAAAAAAAAAAGCAATAATGTAGGATTGATATATACAGCTACGCACATCTCATAGACCTTATATTAAGGGTGTTGGAATCAGCCTGTCAGTATTACTCATACGTTATATATGGCGGAATATACATAACGATACTGAACAAAATGATTATAATTATCTGTAAAAATATTAATATTTCTACTCTCTCCTCTCTCTCTCTCTCTCTCTCTCTCTCCTTGAAATGATCAACCATTCGTTTAATATATGGAAATACTTTATAATAAAGATATGTAAGTGTAATGTCTGTTTTAAAACAATATGAATCAATAGCCCGGATGGTCCAGCTTATGTAAGAGCTTATCGTGGTCCTTATTATTATAATAATAACCTTATTTCTCAAATCCTTCTTTAATCCAAATGCATAATATTGCCTGTTGTGAACCTGATGTGTTTTGCCTACTGATGAAATAAATCTATCTAGTAGGAGTATGGTAGTTTAGGGATAAAAATACTGTGATAGACAATTTATTTGTAAACATTGGTTTAATGTGGTGTGGTGTGAAGATGTGTGGTGTGGCTTAGTGTAGTGCGGAGTAAAGACGTACTGTTTGGTGTGGGTGGTATGGTTTGATTGTGTGGTGTGGTTTAAAGTGGTATGGTGTTGTTTAATGTGGTGTGATGATTTGTGGTGCGGTGCTTTGTAGTGTAGTGTAATTTGGTGTAGTGTAGTGCGATGTAGCGCAGTGTAGTGCGGTAAAGATATATACACTTTGCGTATTGTGAGTTGATCTCGATGAGGTCATACTTCTAGCAAAATGTTCACCTGCTATCCTACATTACAAATACTTGTTCAGATACACGCATTTGTATAATTAAGTGTGGTGTTGTGTTGTGCGGTGTGGTGTGATGCGGCGCGGTGTTGTACAGCGTAGTTCAGATACCAAGAATGAAAGTTTAACATTGTAGTGAATGGGAAATAAATACTATATAAAATTTATATTAAAGTTAATGATGAAGTTGTTGAAGTAAATGTAAAAATTAGCTCAACGCAAGGTCTAAAATATGACCATAATAATAAGAAAATGATTGCTAGCCATTACAATAGAAGAAGATAAATGTATTTACTCGATACGCTCTCGGTGGTCTGAGAGAGTGTGACGTCTTTCTGAGTCAGCTTTGCCGTCACCGTCTGACGCATGACGGCGCTCGGGAACTGAACAGACATCACAAACGTACCCCCGGAGTACATCAGACGTGGCACAACAACCATATACGTACATGTGCTGCAGGTAGAACAGGGTTAGGTGTATCACGTGGGTCAGTTCATGATTGATTTGTACATTCTGATGGTTCAACGAGGTATAAACTACAATGAGCCAATGTAGTTCATGCCGCGTTCATGTCATGAAAATGCTCATACGCTCGCATACGCAGATATACGGTAGGGTAGGTAAGACATGGGTCGTATGTTTCATTCAGACTGCCATTCATTGGTGTACGGTCTTATATGGAGAGGCCGAAAAATAATTTTGAACATGTTAAAAAAATTCAGCGTAGACGAGCGTAAGATTTGTATGTTTCGAATACGATCATCATACGTTAACGCTAGAGTGACGCTTGAGGTACGTTACTCATAGGGCATGTAGGTGGTCAGTAAAGCTGGCATACGAATAACGTACCAGTAAACCACGGGAATCCAACAGAATAACATGCTCTCTAAATTGATATAGAAATTGCTGGCCCGTCAAATGTAACAGCTGCGACAAGAATTAAGCTTATATTTTAAGTACACATGACATGTGGCAAAAAAAAAGTAAAAAATCATGGTCCAGAGTTAATGATATGTGCCATGAAATAATTTGCGTAATTCGCCCATAAATACATAAATAAAATCCGTTTTCAGTAAAAAAAAATAAAAAATACATTACACCGTAGATAAATTACATGGTAGTTTCTGGCCCGACAAACAATACAACAGCTGCAATAAATTGATCTTCTATATCTTGAATATCAATCAGTATTCCCACCTCAGTAAGTTCTTATGAAAATAAAATGCGTGGAAGCACAAGTGACACATGACAAAAAAAAGAGAAAATAATGGTACCGAGCTGATGAGATTTACCAGCAAAGAATTCGGCTATATTATACTTAATAATTTAGTAGAAAAACTCATTAATTCAAAATGATTAGTCACTGTGATCAAGCCAGTGCCCAAGCATTTTGTAACAAAATTATGCATTTAGTTTGTTTAAGTTATTCATTTAATTTGGGTTCATAATCTATAAATGTCATTACATATGATATAATTATTAATCGACGCGACGCGACAAGTCAGGGCTCAAAGCAAGATGTGTTATTCCTGTAAAGCTCCCACTTCTAGTCTTTTTTAAGACGCTTTAAATTAACTTTATTCTTTTTAATTAAAAGTGTGACAATATTTTTTGTTTGTTTGTTGGGTTTAACATTCAACCGACAGTATTTCAGTCATTTGGGATGCCTACTTAAGAACAGATATAGTGCTGCAACACAGCAGTATCATGCCATAGATATGTGGGTGCCTGGATAGCGAAGTGGTAAAGCGCTTCGCTTCTCACCCAATACGTCCTCGGTTCGATTACTGGTCACGTACGTGAGAGGAAAGAGTGGTCGCCCGTCCAGACACGTGGGTTTTCTGTGTGTTCTCCGGTTTCCTCCCACAATTATGACCACATACGCCGCCATCAGAGCCATCGAGAGTGAAGTTGTGAGGACTTGTTTCTTAATCGATGTAAATAAATAAGATTAAAACTTTTTAATAGATACGTGGCATGATTCCACACCCAGTCACATTATCCTGATTTCGGGTTAACCAGTCCTGGAAATACCCATATCTACTGATTGCCAGGCAAGGGAGCTATACTAGTGTCAATTTTTACGACTTTGGTATGTCGCGGCCGGGGATGACATCCACAACCTCCCGCTCACGAGGCGGATACTAACCACTCAGCCACCGGGGATGAAATGAAAGTTTCAACCAAGGTTCATAACCCCTTTTAATATCAGGTCGATAGTAACCAAAAACGAACTTGACCTTTATATTGATATCATATGATAAATATGCCACCTCATACGCCATAATATTTATGTCACAAATTGGTCCAGAACTTATCTTGGTGAAGATTTACTACTGATAATTATGAACACTGCTAAAAAGATGAAACTAAATCTTCACTGAAATAAATGAATTGCAGATGATTTACATAAGTATATGAAAGTTTAAATCAAGTAACACTTTCAGTAATATACAACCAAAAGATTATAAATGTTTCATGTTCAGCCGGACAATATTTACTTAACACAGTGTTTAACCTCGTGTCTACTTATAAGCAAAAATTGTGTAATATTTGATACAAAAGAGATACTTAGAGCTATCAGTTGGACTATGCTTCCGTAACACAATGTTAAGAGAATTTAGGTTATGACCTTTTGAATTCGACCTTTGAGGTACAGACCCCAAAATCTATAGGGTACTTTTACTGGTCATAGGTAACTATTGTTTTATGTCTGAGACTAGTCATAAGCAACAACCATACCAAGATTGAAATTTCAGGGTCAGATACAACTAATGTTATCACTCGGACAAGATTTTCATATGAAATATGTTGACGTGTGACCTTGACCATTGAGGTATTGACACCAAAAATCAACAGGGGTCTTCTACTGGCAATAAGCAACAATTATATTAAGTTTGGGACTTAAGGGTCAAATAGAACTTAAGGATTAATCCCTTAATACCCAGATTCCATATCTTGTTACTGGTAATATTTCTATGAAACTTTGTCACTTTGAAGACATCCAAAAATAAAAATGTTTCACTGAGGGTTAGATGTAGGGGAGATAATCTGTATTTAAGTAAACATTAAAGTCTATGGGAAATATACAATTTCTGTGAAAATGAAAAACTGAATTTAATTTTCGAGGAAAACTCACGGTAGAAAGATGCATTATAATATGATTCTGTTTCAAATATCATGAAAGCATCTAAACTGTACCGTAGAAAAATGGAGAAAGTCACGTTTCTGTAGTTTTCAGTGCAGATAACCCATGACAACAAAATTATAATGGGGAGGTAATAAAAAAATTATGTCATATGTCATTACATGTCAGTTTGCCTTTAAATTTTCCATAGCTTGACATTTTAAAAACTTGTATTGTGTAGTTATATGCACGGCTTTGATGGAATTGATGGCTTTTATTTGGCATATACCAATCGGACAAGATTTGGTCTACCGACAGAGCGACCGACGGACCGACCGACATGTGCAAATGATTGACCAGAAACGATAATTGAAATATACATGGACTCAGTGTGACCATACCACGTGCTATATGACGTCATTTTAAGCTAAAATCGTTTAGGAAAAATATATATGTAAATATTTTATTTCTTCACCAAGTTTAATGGGATAGATCGCAAGCGAAGCGGAAAACTGTGCCCTACACATAGGTTTCAGTGATGTCAGATGTACAGTTTTCTAACATTCGAGAATACCTTCCGAGTTCGTGAAATTTTATTTGCTTACACGTAAAGCACATAGCTAATAGTGTTTTCTCGAATGTTTGGTTAGCATTTGTGTGCGTATAAATTTGCATTGATTTGAAGCACTAGTAAGTAATGCAGCCGCCTGTTATAACATTTCCATAAAGCTTTCAAAATAATAACTGCTTCTTAAATAAGAAATCCTCTCCAATCATTTTCACTTTCATTGTTTATTTTATTGCATATCTATATACAACAACATGGCCTCGATACTGACTGAAATTTCCATATTATAATAAATGTTTTTAAATAAATGATTTGATATTTGCCCTCTTATCCCTACTGAGGCAGTCGTGTTGACCTGATGCTACAGGCAATCATAATAGGGAGAAATAGAAAGTTGTTTGTTAAAAAAAAAAAATGTTGTCTGCGATTCCGAAAGTAAGAAATAAAATGATGTCTGCAATCCCGAAAGTAAGATATAAAATGTTGTCTGCAATCCTGAAAGTAAAAAATAAAATGTTGTCTGCAATCCCGAAAGTAAGAAATAAAATGTCTGCAATCCCGAAAGTAAGAAATAAAATGTTGTCTGCAATCCGAAAGTTAGAAATAAATGGTTGTCTGCAATCCCGTTAGTGAGAAATATAATGTAGTCTGCAATCCCGAATATAAGATATAAAATGTTGTCTGCAATCCTGAAAGTAAGAAATAAAATGTTGTCTGCAATCCCGATAGTGAGAAATAAATTGTCTGCAATCCCGATAGTTTGAAATAAAAGGTTGTCTGCAATCCGAAAAGTGAAAAATAAATTATTTTTTTCGAAATAAATGATTGTCTGCAATCCCGATAAGGAGAAATAGAAAGTTGTCTGCAATCCCGATAGTGAGAAATAAATTGTCCGAAATAAAAAATTTTTTTGCAATCTTGATAGTAAGAAATAAAGGTTGCCAGCAGATCCGAAAGTGAGAAATAATTGGTTGTCATCACGATGGTGAGAAATAAATAGTTGTCGAAATAAATGTTTGTCTTCAATCGTGATAGTGAGAAATAAATAGTTGTCGAAATAAATGCGTAACCACTTTAATATAATTTAAGTTCTTGCTTCAGACCTGTCTGTTTACCGAAACAACGTTACGGGTTTTTCCTTCAGCTGAAATCCCCGAAATAAAGTAGGCAAACAAGTACAATTTGTGCAAACGAACATCGTTATATTGATGCATTAGTTTCCAACATACATTTTGAACATAATGTTTGCATGCATGGATTAAAAGCATTAAAGTTTATAGGACTAAACGTGTTACTTGTTAGATCATAGACAAGATTATTGCTGTTCATATCACATAAATGAACTGAAGAAATTAATATATTGAAAATAATATCTGAATGCATAAATACCACACCTGTGTTAATTGCTTAAATTGGGCCGGTTTTTTTTAAAAAAGGTTAAGGAAATAAGTGAATTCGAAATTTGATAGGAATATTGAAAATACCGGTTATGTCATAATCAACTTTTAGTACATATGCAAATGTCACATAATTAAATACTTTAAATGTCTTCTGGGAAAATATGTTTAGTGTTGAAAATATGGATTGAAGGCACCTTGTTTAAAACTAGCATGCTATACTTAAGCCCGATCAGACTGAAAAAGTCACAGTCCAATCATGTTTTAATTAAAATCATTGAGTGCTGAAGTAGCGAGGAATACAAAACCAGCTCATGTGATACTTAGGTTTATGTTTATTTGGTTTCATACTGATCGCAGATAAATATTTTTATGCATTTTTAAAGGATCGTGATTTGAAATTTATAAATATTGCGCAAAGATGTTTCCTGATATACTTGATCTAATAGAATAGAATTTAAAAGATGATAAAATCTGAAATATATACAAACCAGAGACAGGGAGGATATATACATGTAAATACAAAAACAATGATTTACAAAAATGGTCACCACTCGCAACAGTGCGAAATTCGTCGAGAGGAGTGTTCATTAATACATTAGCAAGAAGATTCCTTTTAAAGACAAAAAAAATGTATTTCAGGTCAACATCTGTGTATACAACTTACGATTGCTTTTAGTGTTGTAATCTCAGGAAGAACCCTGTGTAAAGGATTATGCAAATTAATCCTTCCCATCGGCTAAATTATTACTATGCACATCTTTGGTCATCATTGAACTAACATGACTACATGGTTTACTACTAACTACCAAACTCATATTACGGCAAAGGCGTGTTGCAATCTGAGATAGATCATGCACTTTCATGCACCAGAGGAGATGATGATAAAATGCCGGTTTGAGAACAAAAGAAAATTCGGCTAACACAGATAAAGGAAGGGAGGAGAACTCTGACGATCAAACGGCGATTCTCACAGTAAGATTTATTTCCCTTTGACCGTTATTCAAACAAAGGGTGTACTCTGTCGGTCAGGTGATTTTACAGTGAGATTTATTTCCCTTCGACCGTAAGAGGAAGCGGTGAAACTCGGACGATCAGGTGATTCTTGCAGCGAGATTGAACACCCTTCGACCGTACTTGTTCCGATATTCAACCGCGATATTTTTTTAAAGACGACCCAAGCATACTACTGCAAAGACGTTTATTTATAACGGTGTCTAATAGTTTTCACAAAAAATAAACAATAAAATCAAGGAATTGTGATGTTTTTTTTCCCTTTGATCGTACCGTTCTTCGCAGCGAAGGTTCAATCCAAATTAACCATATATCAGTAACATTTATATAGAGCGCTCATAACACAGGTCTATATTAGTGTTTTAAATGTCGAATAATTGAAAAATGTTCACAGTAACATCAAAGTGTTGTACATAAACAGATCTTTCGTTGTACAGAGAAAAGCCAATGGATAAAACGGTCGATGATAATCGTGTAGCACGCGCATACTACGATATAGGTAGCGCGAGTGATTATAGGGTAACGCACCTCAAAATGTCGATAAAAAAATAAGATTTCGTTGTGGGCCCATATGTATTTTAAAAGGGCTACAAAATCGAGCGCCAAACGTCGCTATAATTTCGACGTTGGTGATATGGTAAGAGTATCCCTAAATAGAATGATTTTTCAACGGTCGTATAAAGAACAATGATCAACGGAACTTTTTAAAATTAATACTCGATTTCGTATGCGGGGGATTCAAATGTATATCCGAAAGGACTTCCACGATAGTGTTATTAAGGGACGGTTCTACGAACCCAAAATGCAAAAGTACAGAAAGACGAGAATGCTCTATTTTTGATCGATACAATTTCGAAATCTCGACGGCGCGGTGAAATAGAGTATTTTCTCCGATTCCAAGGTTGGAATGATTCCTTTCAATTGGTGGATTTCGAAGAAGGATGTTGTAGATATTTAACATGAGTTTTTATATGGTCGTAAACAGTGACTTTTGGGATTATAGTGAATTAAATGAACCTTGCTCGTTTTCAACATCTACCAAAAGAGAGTATATATCAACGAATCGTGGACAGTAGCTCTTGTTGATTTTGCCTATGTACCTAAAAAGTCGAAATTTTGACAGAAGTGTTTAGTCATTAAACGATTATATATTTGCTCCGATGTATGCGCCGATTCCTAGGTATATAACACCGTTCAACCGTTACTTAGAAGGGTTATTTTAGGCGGCTGCGAAATACGTATCAGTATTAGAGACCTAGAAGATAGACCGGCAACTTTCCTTAATGAATATGTGACGTTGGCACTTCATTTCAAGGCTTACCCGTCAAGGCGTCCCACACCCCGTCTCCCTTGTGGTATATTCGGAGAGATCAGGATATTTTGGAATAACAGCCGCTCGCGATGTTATAGTTGCAGACTCATGAATACTGAGCAAATAAATTATTGTTTAAAATGCGATATGGTCTTGGCAAAACACGTGATAGGCGCTTTTCCCGGAGATTATGATATAGCGAAGAATATCGCAAAGAGCAACGGTTGCATATCAAATATTGATCCACATGGCAAACCCGGTCGTCATTGGGTAGCCATTTTCAGGACAGATGGCAATCATGTGTAATTTTTCGATAGTTTTAGACATGCACCTTCTTATTATTTCAAAACATTTTATGAAGACTTTCGCAATCTTAACATAATTTGTAACAATAAAATTTTACATGGCAGATCTAGAAATGTGTGTGGACAATATTGTTTATTTTATTATTTTTTTCGCTGTAGGGGTTATTCCCTGACACAAATTGTTAATACGTTTACGTTCAACACATTCGTAAACGATCTCTTTGTGTATTATTTTACCATTGGAACATTTCCATACTGTTTACTTCATCGCGCCTCCATTCACAGGCAGACTTGTATTTGTAAAATGACACTGTAACATGTTTTATTTGATTAAACACATATTTCTGTAGCACATCATTATTCAGTACTGTTGCACATTTCTTTTTTTTACGTTAGTAAAATTACTATTTAATTTGTTTTATATTATGTTTGTTTGGCGATGTTTACCGTCGCTTCGACATTATTTCAGTCATATAAGTGACGTCCAGCTAATTACAGGTGGAGGAAGATACCGAGTCCACAAAGATACTCACAGCACCAGATCTAATTCAGATCTACTTTTTTAATCAACCCAGACCTGATCGATGATCCCATTCAGGTGCAACTGTACATTCGATTTGTAATGATAGTGAACTTCAAATCGACGACGAGAGCAACAACAACGGTAACACTGAATAATAAATGTCAATTTCATATGAGTATATATTATATCACCCTTCCACTTTGCATGCATAAAAAGGTACGTTCACGATGGCACATTGGTGGGAAAACGAATCGTAAATAAAATTTAAATGTCCCACATCTGTTATAATATGTGGTGCTTCCAATTCCGGAAAAAAACATTTTTCACTATGCAATTATTACAACATACCAAAGCTATGTTTGACATATGCTTGAACAAGGACGCGTCAGTCGTACGATTAGCCTTAATGTGCATTATTCATTTTGTTCAAGAACTTACGTGACACGCAACAGGTGAAAGTGTTTGGGAGACAGATTTATGGCCCAGGAAAAGGTACGTTCAAGCTACAAGTAGTAAGTTCGCATACATAGTAGTTTACTTAAATTCACAGAGAACGGACGAAAAATATCAGTTGTATACAAGAATTGTACCTGGACAGGATCCTATCATATACTTGGATAAAAATGCGAATTATTAAAAGCATCGAAGCATATTACTATTATTATTTAGGGATGCGCTTGCATTTTTATGACGGACATATAAACTGTAGTGGTTCTGCCACGTTTCGGACCTTACGACCTTTTACAAAGATAGGCATACTAGTGAAATAATTTGGATACATCGGTTGTAATTATGAACGATCATTAAATCCGAAACGTAGCGGAACCGATACAGTTCTTTTTTAAATAAATCGCAAGTGGAAATCATTTATAATATTCATTTTATAAGTTTATTGCATATAAGAATTTTATCTGGAAAAAAAAAATATCATTTTATTTGGATTAAAAAATATACATAGGTAAGAGTATTGCAACATTCTTAAACCTTTTAAGGGGTGTGTGTTCTCAGTGACGCATTCTTATGAAAACTCTTAACAGAGAGCAAGTTAAAATTTTTGTGGATGTTATTTATAGTAATTTTTTTTAATCAGTTGTATAAATATAACCAGGGAAGTTCATATTATTTACTTGGATAAAGATGCGCATGGATAAAAGTATTATAACATTCTTAAACTTTTTAAGGGTGTGCGAGGATTCTCAGCGACGCATTCTAATGAAAACGCTTATCAGAGATCGTTGCACGCACATAGGCAGCGCAATTAAATGGAGTTTGTGTGTTAATGTAGAAATGGTTCGTGAAAGTAATGATGGGGAATGTGATACCGCTCAACCACATTTTCGAGCAATAGTTCCGATTGCTCATTGAAGATGGCTTTGACAACTTGAATGACAATATCAATAGCGCACCGCATACGATGTTTAAGTCTTTCGACGAGTACATCGCCAGAGGTTCAGGATGGACGCTTAACAAAATTATATTACTTTGTATTGAGACGGTAAAATATTTCCCCTTGAAAGGCAGTTCACATTTTCAATTGCCGGACGGTTTAAGAGAATCAGTGATCAATATAAGAAATAAAGATGACAAATGTTTTATTTGGAGCGTTTTGGCTGGGATACATCCCCAATCGTCCATCAAACACAGAATTGGGAAATATAAACAATATGAAAAGGATTTAACATGACTAACATCAAAATGCCAATGACTATTGATAAAATACCCAGATTCGAAAGACAAAATTTAAGTGTAACAGTTGTTGGATACGAAAATAACAACCTATCCCCCCTTTATATTTCCAGCAATGTCAAAGCAGAGAAACATGTGAACCTACTGTTTCTTAGAAACGATACAACATCTCATTACTGTGTAATTCCAAATTTAGACAATCTTTTAGGAAGAACAAAGATAAACGAGCACAGACACAAATTTTGCAGACGATACTTTCAAGAGTTCCGTTCGAAACAGAAACTTGATGAACATATCGAGTATTGCAAGGAACACAGCGCCCAAAAAACAGTTTTGCCCAAAAAGGATGAAGATGATGTGCTGAAATTTTCAGAATTACGTAAATAAATGAAATGTCCTTCCGTTATATACGCCGATTTCGATTGTAATACAAGACCAATGAACTTGTTATCCGAATTCCAATGTATCAAGCACGACACATGCGATTAAGTTTGAAGTTTGCAGTTACAGTTACAAGGTAGTCAGTACTTGTAGCAAATACTCAAAGGAACCCAAACTATACAGGGGGGCGAATGCAGCAAAACGTCTCTTGAATGTCTTATTAGAGAAGAAAAAGGTGATAGAAGAAATACTCGAAAATAATATGCCGATGACCATCACAAAAGAAGATGAAAAGTCGTTTCAAACAAGTCATTCGTGTAATTTGAATATGCAAAATTCATCCTTTATTCCAATTATCGAGCATAATTAAAAGAATTTCGACGCATTCATAATACAGTAGGCAATAGGGCTATTTAAATCTCAAGATATAAAATGTATTCCGAAAAATATGGATTAATACATATCGTTCTCTCTAGGTAAATTACAATTCATCGATTCATATCAATTCATAAATTGTTCACTCTCCCAAATGTTTGAGAATTTGGCGAGCTCTAATGAAAAACGGTTAGCCTGTTTTAAGCATTTACATGCTCAATTCAAAAACAGCGAAAATGCAAAATTATTGTTAAGAAAAGGGGGGTATTGTTACGAATATGTTCAATCGGAAGAACAGTTCAAGGAAATGAATCTATCGCCTAAAGAGAAATTTCAATTCTTGCACACGAGAACACACAAGTGATGCAGATTAAGAATTTGCTCGGCTTATTTGGGAGAAATTTTCTTTGAGAACGATGGAAGGCTTCCACGATACTTATTTATTATCAGACTGTCTTTTATTAGCCGACTGTTTCGAACAATTTCGAAATTCATGCATGTAAAATTATGGCCTAGACTGTACGCATTTTAGCACAAGCGCATCTTTAGCATAGGCGGCGGCATTAAAAATGAGCAAATGTCATTTACAATTACTTTCAGATCCTAATACGTCCTTTTTTTAAAAAAAAAAAGGTATTCGTGATGGTCTCTCAGTTGTCCCAAAACACTTCAGTTTCGCGAACAATCCATATTTCCCGGAAACGTATAGGTATGAGGAGACGAATCGATATATATGTTACTTAGATTGTTCTAATCTCTATGGGAAAGCAATGTGCGATCTATTACCTGTCAGAGGATTTAGATGGTTGAAAAGAAATGAGATCAATACATTTGATCCGTTTAATGTAACTAGCGAAATGAAAGGCTATATCTTAGAGGTTGACTTAAAGTACCCACAGGAATTGCATGATTTGCACAACGATCACCTCGTTTGTCCAGAAAATGAAAAGGTTTCTGATGATATGCTGTCCAGCTATTCTTCTCAAACTTGGAATTAATGTAACACTTACTCTTCAGCAAATGGAGAAGAAACGGTTAAAAAGAGATTACAAACGATAAAATTAATAGCAACTTTAAAAGATAAAAATAATTATGTTTTACATATTACCGCTCAGCAAATGTGTATGAAACTGAGATTGAAATTAGAATAAATACATAAGGTACTTGAATTAGGAATCACTGGGCTTTCAACTAACACGTCAACATGTGAATTGCTAATGTATTTAAATTATGAGGATCGAATTAAAGCCAGAACTCCTCTAGAAGCAGTGTCTTCGTAATTTTCAAACATTGTTCTAATTAAAACGGCTTTCGATAAACTCGTCAAGCTCGATGGTTGAAAGATATCCATTGTTTCAGAAATAGGACTGTATCTTCCAAAAAAGCTGTATTATTTATTTTTTTATTGATGGCTAGCTGAACTTTTTTTCTCAGGTAATGATTTGGACCAATTATGGTGGGGAGAAAATACTTACTTCCTACGTGTATGTGTAGTGAACCGCTAAACCGGATTGTCCAGTTCTACAACACTAGCAAGTATATAACAGACAAACATCTTACCTGAAGCGACATTTTTACTTTGTATTACAAACATATCTCTGAAGAAAGATATTGTAGAAGACAAGTTAGTAGGAGCTAAAGCGAGGTTCGGGAGACAAAACAAAAAGGGGTTATACGTCAAATATTACGCTGGGTGTACGCACATACACCTGCGTAATTTTAAAAATTAACAAGACGTTCTCCCTAGGCATTGACGAGTACGAGGAACTCCTCGAATTGTTGATAGATGCAATCAACTAAATGGATGAATTTTTTCGAGAGGAGGTATGGAGCTGTTTTATCCTATTTATACCGATATTTTATCATCTAATTATAAACTTTTAACAATTATTCATTTTTTTTCACTGTAATATTGATAATTCTGATGATGATTTTCGACATAACTATTTATAAAGCGTCTATGTATTTATTTTCAAGGATGTCGATAACGATGAAGACAATGCGGCTGCAGCCGCAAAAGTAACTGATGACGACGATGACGAGGAGGAGAGCAAGGAGGGAGAGGAGGAGAGGGAGGAACTGGTATACATCCGGAGGTAATTTCATAAGAATATTTTTTATTTGAATAAGATTTAAATGCGTTCTCTTTTATATACATTATTAAATGTGTCGTCTGTATTCTGACAATACCTATATTACGCTTATTTGTTTTAGTATATTGATTATTCCCTTGAAATTCTTTCTTAACAGAAAGGTGAAGTGTTTGTTTATTATAGGGCCATCCCTAAAAACTTATCAAAGCATCACTTTTATTCTTATCCAGTTTTATTTGTTTATTTATTTTCAGATTAAGGAGCCCGCGAGTGAAAGAAAGAAACGTGGTGGAGAATGTTCAGACGTCAAAAAGTAAACGAAAGTTGTTTTTTTTTCATTAGTATGTAAGAGCGTCGACTTTTATTTATGTAAATGTAAGTTTAAACTTATTTATTTTACGTCGATTCGGAAACTAGTCCTTACAACTTATACTAATCCCTCTCGACGGTGCCTGTGTAGGACCAGTTCTTTGCGTCTGGAAAGGTCATGATAAATCCTTGCCTCCCTACGGGGTTCGAACCCACGACCTTCGGACCCGTAGTCAGGAACGTTACCACTGGAGCATGTTGTCGTAAATATTCATTTATTTCCAATTAATATTTTAAATAATATTTCTATCATTCTGTATTCCTTAAACAATCAGATATTTTATTTTTTATCGTTCCACTACTACAACTATTTATAGTTGTTGTTGTTATTTATAGTTGTTGTTATTTCAGGACAATGAAGAAACGTAAACAAAAAGGTGTCGAATACAGTCTGTAATCATCAACAAGTGGCATGTTTGAAAGACAGGATAAAAAAGTGTGTGATATTAGATAGTTTATCAATGACTATTAGTGTGCCTCGATGTTTTTTTAATTGCAAGCATGTTTTTTACTCACAAAGTCTGTTCTGGTACCGCGATCCGTGTTGTAGAACGGCTTCTGTATTTCAAAAGTTATCGCCCTTTGTTTTATGTTTGCCATTTGTAGTGCAAAATGTGCATTCAAACTTTTTGACCAGTTATTGGCGATGCATTTCGTTAATCTGTTTCTCTCGCATGATGTAAGTGAACTTTAACTTCTTTTAACGTGTGTGTATTGATTTACATAACTTTTTGTGCTAAATTCTGGAAAATTAATGTGTAAAACGATTCCCGCTCGTTTCGTTAGAAAAAACTACGGAAGCCCATTTCTGCCTTCTGTTATTCGTCAGCAGTTTTGTTAAGAATAACATGTAGGTTCTAATGCTATAAGTTTAATTTGTAATAATTTTATTGTGTTCAATATAACTGTAAGATTGTTTTTTGTGTCTTTTCAGTTTTTTACTCTATGATTGGGAATAAAAGCCATCAAACATCACTTGTTTTGGTTACTCGTCCACATCAAGAGTTATATTGACTGCATCGCGGTAGTACAGTAAAAAAATCGTTGAAACATACAGCGATGAATAGCATGCCACAACCGTCAACACTGGAACCTGTGGCACACGCCAAAGACCAGGTTCAACCCCCTGACCAGGAAGGGAGACGCCTTAGAACCCTTACAGAGAAGGGTGCTGATATATATAGGACTTCATGTGAAATATATTGCAAACAACTTAATCAGGCATGGAAAGAAATTGAGAACATTCTGAGTAGTGCCTCTGACTGTCCCACAGAAATAAAATCTTTGAATGCGTTTGAAGAAAATCTGACACAGTGCCAGAACAAGTACATAACGTGTTGTGACAATTATGAAAAGTTCCTTTTGAGTACTTCCACGCAAGATGCCAACGAAAAACTTAAACGTCACATCGAAGAACGTTTAACAAGAAAGAACATTGTGTCTAAGGTTATGGACCAAATTATGACTTTGAAACAAGAAGCTTTAGAAACATTAACAGTTGGTTCGAATGCCTCAGGTAGATCAAGCAGATTAAGTAACAGTAGTTCTGTGGCTCAGAGAAAACGGGCTAAAGCAAATGCACAACGTGCCAGACTTGAATTTGTAACGAAGGAAGCCGATATGTTAAGACAACGCGCAGAACTTGAAGCAAGTATGAAAGTGTTAAAACAATAAGAAAATGTTGCTGCCGCCGAGGCAGAGGCACAAACGCTTGAAAACATGATTGAGATAGAACCTATTATAGACTATGACAACACACTCGGTCCAAATCGTGTAGAAGCATATGTTAATGAGCAAGCTAGATCAGTGGCGGACTCTGGTTTACTGACACCTGAACCACGATTACCTTGTGCTCCTCCAACACCAAGAGACATTCAATTTGATTCTGATAAGATAAGCAGCCATGAACATGACAATGTGGTGATGTCGCTTACACAATTCTTGTTACGAAAGGATTTGATCTTATCCCGGTTAACAAACTTTAGTGACTTACCTGAGCACTATCCAACATGGAAAGCTACTTTCGACAGTGTTGCAAAAGAACTAAAACTTAGTCAGTTTGAAGAGATGGACTTACTAGTCAAATACTTAGGTCCAGTATCATCGACTTACGCAAGCTCCATTAGGGCATCGAACATAAACAATCCTGAACGTGGGGTCTCGAAAATGTGGGAAAGACTCGAAGATCGATATAGTCGACCGGAGATGCTTGAAAGTTCTCTGAAAAAGCGCCTCTATCATTTCCCTAGGCTGACCGAAAGTGACTATCGAAAACTCTATGAACTCAGTGATTTGTTATCTGAAATTGAATTGGTGAAGGAAAATCCGAAATATGCAGCCCTTCTCTCTTACTTTGACACGTCAGCAGATGTTATTCCTATCATCAGAAAACTTCCTGGATCTATTCAAGGAAAATGGACAACACGTGCGTCCAGGTATAAACAAGAGAAGAATGTTGCATTCCCCCCATTTGCATTCTTTGTGAGCTTTATAGGTGAAATGAGCAAGATGCTAAATGACCCGGGACTTGTCTATGAAGAGCACACACAAAGAAAAAACACCAACTACTCAAAAAGTGCAAACCTAGACAGAGTGTCCGTTAGAAAGAGCAAAGTCTTCAATCAAAGCGCGGAAAGTGACCCAGAGAAATTCTGCCCTCTTCACAAGTCTTCGAAGCACCCTTTAAGCAAATGTAAAGGGTTCAAATTGTCAACTTGGGAAGAAAGACGAAAAGTTCTAAAAGACAATAACATCTGTTATAAGTGCTGTAGAAGTTCTGCACACATCGCACGTGCTTGCCCGGAAGACATTGAGTGTACCCTGTGTGGGAGTAAAAGGCATGCTTCACCGATGCATGTCGACGCTGATCGTGACAAGGCCGCGCCTTCTCAAGGCGGGGAGTCAGGCTAGATTGAAGATGTATCAGCTAAGTGCACACAGTTATGTGGAGAGGGTTTCACCGGAAGGTCGTGTTCTAAGACACTTCTAGTAAAGGTTTTCCCTGTAAATCGTCCTGAGCAAGCAGTTCGTGTGTACGCAACCGTCGACGACCAAAGTAATCGGACGTTAGTGAAAGGTGATTTACTAGATATATTTAGAGATCGTAGCGAATCGGTGCCATACACCTTGTCATCTTGTTCTGGGAACGTGCGTGCTTTTTGCAGACGTGCCAAGGGTTACAGCATTCAATCTTTGGACAACAAAGTGACTTTGAAATTGCCTACCTTGATTGAGTGTAACGAAATGCCAAACGATCGGTCAGAAATTGCGACACCAGATGTTGCGAGGAATTTCTCCCACTTGAATTGCGTAGCCGACCAAATACCTGAATTAGATAAACAAGCTGACATTCAGATCCTTATTGGCCGAGACCTCATTGAGGCCCATCAGATTGAAGAACAGATTGTCGGCCAACCAGATGCACCTATAGCCCAGAGATTAAAACTAGGTTGGACAATTGTTGGTGAAGTGTGTCTTGGCAAGGTTCACAAACCAGACAGATTGAACGTGAAAAAGACTCAGGTGTTGAAGGACGGTCGGACTACTGTATTTGATCCTTGTTTGAACACGTCTAAATTATGTGACACCAGTGAAGATGTTAACGATAATGTCTTCAAAAGAACCCCAAGGGACAATAAGATAGGGTTTTCGGTTGAAGATCGAAAGTTTATAAAGCTAATGGACAGTGAGTTTGAAAAGTCGCACAATGGACACTGGGTTGCTCCATTACCCTTTCGTGACCTGAAACCTAGCTTACCAGCTAACAGAGATATGGCGTTGAAACGTGCGCAGTCGCTTCATAGATCGCTACAGACCAGACCAGACTAAGAAAGAGCATCTAGTAACGTTTATGGGGAAGATTCTTGACAGTGGTGTCGCTGAGTAAGCTCCATCTCATAACGGTTCTACAGAGTGTTGGTACCTGCCACTTTTCGGGGTGTACCATCCAAGGAAACCTGGACAGATCCGGGGAGTCTTCGACTCATCAGCTCCATATAAGGGTGTGTCTCTCAACGATGTGTTGACGTCAGGTCCAGACTTAATGAACGGTCTTCTGGGTATACTCATGCGTTTTCGGAAGAACGCATACGCTATATCGGCTGATATTGAACAGATGTTTTATCAGTTTCATGTAAAACCAGAGCACAGAGACTACCTACGTTTCTTCTGGTACAAGCACAATGACCCTGAATGTCCTCTCATTGAATACCGCATGTGCGTACATGTCTTTGGGAACAAGCCGTCACCAGCAGTTGCGACATACGGGCTTAGAAGGTCTGTTGAAAAATGCGAAGAGTCCGACGTGAAACGTTTTGTGTATGAAGATTTCTACGTGGATGATGGACTGACATCCTTACCAACTGCAAGGCAGGCCATTTACCTTGTACGCAAAACACAGCAGGTCTTGCAAGATGAAGGAAAGCTTCACCTCCACAAGATAGCCTCTAACAGTGCGGAGGTCATGGAAGCTTTCAACCAAGAAGATCTGGGAAAGGAGTTAAAGTCACTAGATCTTGACACTGATGAGTTACCAGTTACCAGAAGTTTAGGACTTGGATTGAATTTGAATACAGACTCTTTTGTGTTTGAAGTCCCTGACTTAGACAAGCCTTTTACGCGCCGCGGATTGCTGTCGACTGTTAATAGTATATACGATCCCATTGGATTCCTGGGACCATTTACAATCATGGAAAAAATACTTCTTCGTGAAACTACAGCAAATGTGACAGACTGGGACTCGCCATTAGCACCAGTTCACAAAGAGGCATGGCAACGATGGAGACAGTCCTTGAAATCATTCAGAAACCTTGAAATTCCACGTATGTATACAGAGTTATCTCTTGACCAGGCAGAAGACATCGAGATTCATACCTTCAGTGATGCCTCTGAGAAGGCTATCGCCGCCGTAACTTACCTAACTGCTAAAACAAAGGGTGTTAGTTCACGCTTCGCCTTTGTGCTTGGTAAAGCTAAGCTTGCACCTACCTCGGGGCACACTGTACCTCGACTGGAGCTCTGTGGAGCGGTTCTTGCAGTGGAGTTGCTGGAAATCGTCATGGAGAATATGAGTATCAAGCCTACAGTTGTAAAGTTCTACACTGACAGCAAGGTAACGCTAGGCTACATATCCAATGATACACGTCGGTTTTACACCTACGTAGCGAACCGAGTAGAGCGTATTCGCAGTTTCACTACTCCTACCCAATGGAGCTACGTGCCGACTCACCTTAACCCTGCCGAGAGTGCCACACGCAGTGCACTGACAGACATCGATTCTCGACTCGATACCTGGCTTCATGCATCACCGGAAGTAGAAGAAATGTGTAGAAGAGGAACTAAGCCACAGTTGTATCATTTGTTAAACCCGGAGTCAGACAAAGAGATCAGATTTGAAGTTGATGTTAGGGCCACAAAGATCGCAGAGTATGACATAAAACGTTATAGAAGGTTCTCAAATTGGACAACGCTTCTGACCGCAATTTCATTTCTAAAACATATTGCAAATAGCTTTAAGAACCGGGACTCTTGCCGCTGATGGCATTGGTGTGACTCATACAAGACAGCTGACAGCTTTCGAGAATCAGAGATTACATTACTTAAGCATGTTCAACGAGATGGTTTCCTAAGGGAAATGAAATGCTTCACTCGTCAAATTCCCCTACCGAAAGACAGCGCAATACTCACTCTGTCACCCTATCAAGACGTCCATGGATTACTGAGAGTAGGCGGACGACTCAACAAAGTCAGGAAACTTTTCAGTTCAGCGGAAACTAACCCTATTATCATTCCTAAAGGCCATGTGGCTGACTTGTTAATATGCAATATTCATGAGAAGGTTCGACACCAAGGGAGATCCATAACTGAAGGAGCAGTGCGCAAAAAACGGTTACTGGATCATAGGAGCTAAACGAGCGGTCTCTGCTATAATCCATGATTGTGTGAAATGCAAAAAGCTTCGAGGACCGATGCTTCAGCAACAGATGGCTGATTTGCCACTAGATAGGCTTACTCCAGAGCCGCCTTTCTTGGGAGTAGGAGTGGACACCTTTGGGCCGTGGGACATAGTCACAAGGAAGACACGCGGTGGCGCAGCGAATAGCAAAAGATGGGCGATTCTTTTCTCCTGCCTCGCGACAAGAGCGGTCCATACTGAGGTCGTCGAAGAACTCAGTAGTTCAGCGTTCATAAACGCTCTCAGGCGATTCGTTTCAATCCGTGGACCAGTCAAAGAATATCGTTCCGACAGAGGAACCAACTTCATAGGGGCCACACAAGACTTGAAGGTCGATGTTATCAATGTCGAAGATCCACCTCTGAAGAAACACTTGTACTCCAACGGTGCAGTCTGGATCTTTAACGCTCCGCACTCGTCCCACATGGGAGGTGTTTGGGAACGAATGATTGGGATCACGAGGAGGATTTTGGACACAATGTTTCTGGAAGAGAAGAAAGGCCTGACTCATGATGTCTTGACGACGTTTTTGGCAGAAGCCTGCGCTATCATCAACTCCCGACCGATCACGCCTGTGTCTAATGATCCGGATGACCCCACCATTCTCACGCCGGCTACACTCTTAACCAGGAAGACAAATAATGAGACTGTGCCCTTTGACAGTATCAGTTTAAAGGACATGTACATGGCTTCTTGGAAGCATGTCCAAGGCCTTTGCGAGGTGTTCTGGAATCGGTGGCGCGAGAGTTACCTTCAAAACTTACAGAAGCGTCGTAAATGGCAGGAACGACAACCCAACCTGAAGGAAGGCGATGTTGTCCTCATGCGAGAATACCAAACACATAGAAATCATTGGCCTCTGGCAGTCGTCGTAGATGCTATGAAGAGCGAAGACGGACTTGTGCGAAAAGTTGTTGTCCGCGCTTCGGTTGACAATAAGAACGCTACCTACACTCGCCCCGTGTGCGAGCTGGTTCTGTTAGTTGACTAAGTGTGAATTCTGATTTACAAGACTGATATAGTTGATAACGCAATGTTTCCTTAATTTTCATCATAGTGTTTTGTTTTAACATTGGAAGACTTTCAAATCTGTATCTTATTTGATGCTTTAACATACTAGTATTCACATTTGTGCTCGCAATTATCATACATACATGAGTACTGAATTCAGGATGTTAAAAATTAATTTAGTTAATCCATGGTATACGTTAGTTTAACTGTAATAGTGATGTCAGACAGACATCAGACGGGGAGTGTTCTGGTACCGCGATCCGTGTTGTAGAATGGGTTCTGTATTTCAAAAGTTATCGCCCTTTGTTTTATGTTTGCCATTTGTAGTGCAAAATGTGCATTCAAACTTTTTGACCAGTTATTGGCGATGCATTTCGTTAATCTGTTTCTCTCGCACGATGTAAGTGAACTTTAACTTCTTTTAACGTGTGTGTATTGATTTACATAACTTTTTGTGCTAAATTCTGGAAAATTAATGTGTAAAACGATTCCCGCTCGTTTCGTTAGAAAAAACTACGGAAGCCCATTTCTGTCTTCTGTTATTTGTCAGCGGTTTTGTTAAGCATAACATGTAGGTTCTAACTAATGCTATAAGTTTAATTTGTAATAATTTTATTGTGTTCAATATAACTGTAAGATTGTTTTTTGTGTCTTTTCAGTTTTTTACTCTATGATTGGGAATAAAAGCCATCAAACATCACTTGTTTTGGTTACTCGTCCACATCAAGAGTTATATTGACTGCATCGCGGCAGTACAAAGTCAATGACATGAGATTTCATTCTGCAACATTTCTTAATAAAATTGAAAAAAAAAAGAAATGAAAAGAAAAGCTATTATGTTTTATCTTGTGTGTGTGTGTGTGTGTGTGTGAGAGAGAGAGAGAGAGAGAGAGAAAGAGGTGCTTTCTTGAAAACATCATGCATGTTTACATATCCACATAAATAGAGGGAAAGAAAAGGAGACAGAGAGAGAGAGAGAGAGAGAGAGTGAGAGATTTTGTCGAAAACATCACGCATGTATACATATCCACACAAAATGGACAGAAAGAAATGGAGAGCGAAAGAGAGTAAATATCTCACATTTGTAGACAGGTGATACCCTTAAAAACTGATTTTTAATCTTCTTTACGGTTTACTGCCCACATGTAACTCTTTTCTCTCTCTCTCTCTCTCTCTCACACACACACACACACACACACGCACACTCTGAAAATAAAATGTAATAATAACTCTACGGTGCTTACATGCAAGGGAGATCACTGTGAGAGAGTTTTGTACGGGGATTAGTTACTTCCCCTTAAACTCTTCTTCGTAAAGATATAAATATACTCGACATTTTCATTTCCGATTTCATCATTTCATCACGCAATCATGTTCTTCGTAATCTTACCTTTGCAATCGCACATTATTGCAAGAGGTGTCTGCACAACAGTTAACGGAGATCAAGATACATGGAAATGCAACTCTCTATCCGTCAAGCATCGCGAACAAAGTCCTTTAAGGATGGACTTTGACAGGCTCTTGGAGTCGCATCTTTGATGGACTCAACGGTCTGAATTGGCTTAGAATTTGAACTACAGACCTGAGATGTACAGATATCTACAGCCCAAGTTTGACGACAGTAACCTTAAATGGCATTGTCTGTCCCCCGCATTTTGAGATATATCATAAATGTATATTATTTTCCCTCAAACAGCGCTGACAATATATCCTTAGTCTATATTGTTTTAATAATAAAATTAATTGGTGTGTTTTCAATAGTTGTTGACATTTTTGACAGAACTGACAATCATTTTCTAAACAAAGCTATTCCATACTATTCCACACGCATATATGATATTTTAGCAATACGGATATTTTGTAGTCTGTCAAACGGGTTTTGACACACTTTAAACATACAATGTTTAAATAAAGTAGAATATGCAGAAAAGCATTTTTATATTGATTATTGTTGTTACTTTCTTATAAAGATTAAGATATGTCTTGATACTTTTCATTGTTGTTCATAATTTTTTTTAAATTTTTTTTTTGTTCAGTATTAGTGTTGTTAGTTTATTTTTCTTTTATTACTGTTAATAGATATTGATTTATTTTAGAGATTTCCTTTTTAAAGCAAGTACTACCCATGTTTATTTTATTGAAGTGTTCAGTATAAGTGTTGTTAATTAGTTTATTTTTTCTTTTATTTCTGTTAATAGATATTAATTAGTGATGGAATGTTGCTCAGTATATTTTATTTGTTAAAATGTTTTGGTGCTATAATTTTTAAAATAAAATTCCTACATTTATCATTTCACTAATTATATTTGTAATTCAATGTTATTTTTTTAAATAAAAAAACAATCCATCACAATCCCTTGATTTTGTTGTTTATTTTTTGTGAAAACTATAAGACACCGTTATAAATAAATTTCTTTGCAGTAGTATGCTTGGGTCGTTTTTAAAAAATTATCGTGGTTGAATATCGGAACAAGTACGGTCGAAGCGTGTTCAATCTCGCTGCAAGAATCACCTGATCCGAGTTTCACCTTCCCTTACGGTCAAAGGGAAATAAATCTCACTGCAAAAAATCACCTAACCGACAGAGTACACCCTTTGTTTGAAAAACGGTCAAAGGGGAAATAAATCTTACTGCGAGAATCGCCGTTTGATCGTCAGAGTTACCCCCCTTCCTTAATCTGTGTCAGCCGCAATTTTTTTTTCATTTATCATCTACTTAGAGGCGGACGATCTGAAAACACCGGTAAAATATTTTTTCATATTTTACTTGTAGCTTTGTTCTTTTGAATTGTTATTATGATTTGTTTTTCAATAATTAGATATTGATATGTTTCTATGATGCAATAATTAAGCATTTCCTTAATCATACTTCTTCCTTTCAACATTTCGTCTCAGCCACGTGATGCATTTTTTGTATATCTGTTATAGATACGTTTAATAAAAATGCCTGGGTATCATGGCATTTTTAGGGTGTCTGCAATCAATACATTGTGCAGTTAATAGCTACTTGCATAAAACTGGTTACGTGGTAAGTCTGTCACCCCTTCCCGGGTAAATGAAACTTTAATTTTTGAAAGGATCTCTATTTAGGATTTCCTAACGGATACTATTATTAACGAAATCTTATTAACTGATATTTAACACTATATTAACTGATATCCTATTGATATTTAAAAACATTATTAACTGATATTTAACATTACATTAACTGATATTTAACACTATATTAACTGATATTTAACACTATATTAACTGATATTTTACACTACATTAACTGATATTTAACACTATATTAACTGATATTTAACACTATATTAACTGATATTTAACACTATATTAACTGATATTTAACACTATATTTACTGATATTTAACACTATATTTACTGATATTTAACACTATATTAACACTATATTAACTGATATTTAACACTATTTTTACTGATATTTAACACTATATTAACTGATATTTAACACTATATTTACTGATATTTAAAACATTATTAACTGATATTTAACACTATATTAACTGATATTTAACACTATATTTACTGATATTTAACACTATATTTACTGATATTTAACACTATATTAACACTATATTTACTGATATTTAACACTATATTTACTGATATTTACTGATATTTAACACTATATTTACTGATATTTACAACTAGATTAACTGATATTTAACACTAGATTAACTGATATTTAACACTATATTTATTGATATTTAACACTATATTTACTAATATTTAACACTATATTAACTGATATTTAACACTATATTTTTTTATATTTAACACTATATTAACTGATATTTAACACTATATTTACTGATATTTAACACTATATTAACTGATATTTAACACTATATTTACTGATATTTAACACTATATTAACTGATATTTAAAACATAATTAACTGATATTTAACACTATATTAACTGATATTTATCACTATTTTTACTGATATTTAACACTATATTAACTGATATTTAACACTATATTTACTGATATTTAAAACATTATTAACTGATATTTAACTATATTAACTATATTTAACACTATATTAACTGATATTTAACACTATATTTACTGATATTTAACACTATATTAACTGATATTTATCACTATATTAACTGATATTTAACGCTATATTTATCAATATTTAACACTACATTAGCTGATATCTTACACTATATTTATTGATATTTAATACTTTATTTACTGATATTTAACACTATATTTACTTAGTTCCTTTCCTTTATTTCACTCATTCCATTTTACAGTAATGGATAAGAGAGGTTATAATAAGTACAACATATAAAGAGGCTCTAGAAAAAATAGAAGTAGTAACACAATAATTGAGATGATTTCACTAATACATTTTGTAAATATATATTCTAATATATAAATAATTCAGTTGAACAGGTGGAGAGTCATTGTTTCACAATTGCCATTTAAAGAAAACAACAACAACAAAACATCAATTTAAACATGTTGTCAGAATATCTTCCAATTAATCATTAGAGTATAATATTACCTTATCTTAGTCAAAATTGATTGTACAAACTTAAATAAATTTATGTTTTGTCTTTTGTTTTTTGAGTTCATTAGTTTCTCTAATTTAAAAATATTTGGGTTTCTATAAAAATAGGGCTTTAGATATTTCTTTCTGTCATCTGTTAAATTATTGCATTCAAAGAGATAATGGAATTCGTCCCCTAATTTATTGACGCAATGTGGACAAAATCTTTCATTTAGTGCGATTCGATTCCATTTACCTATTTCTACCTGCATTCTATGATTACGAGTTCTAAATCTGATTAAACATTTTAAATATCTTGAAGGAGTTTTTATTAAATAATCTTCAAAACCAAATTTTGTCTTGAATATTTTATAAAATGTATTATTGCTTGAGCTGTTTACAAGACTATACCATTCGTTAACAAATAAATCTTTTAATTTTTGCCTTACAGTTAGTTTCAGCCATTTCGGGTTAATAGTCGATTGATTACTCCAAATATTATTCAACCCACATTTAATTAAAATTGATTTAACTGAGTAAATCCATGGATATTTTTTCTTAAGAGATTGGTCTTGTAGGTGTTTTGATTCATGTACGATACTGTTATAAATTTTGGCTGATAGTTTTAAAGGGGTGTTTTCAGGTGATAAATGTAACTTTGACCAATAAGCTATTACCCTAGTTTCAACATCGACTGAAAGGGGAAGTGTTCCTGTTTCTCCATAAATAATGTTATTTGGAGTAGATTTTTTTACATTTAAAATATGTTTTAAAAACTGTAATTGTACTCTTTCTAACACTATATTTACTGAATTTAAAAACTATATTAACTGATATCTAACACTATATTTATTGATATTTAAAAGATTTTTTTACTGATATTTAACACTACATTACCTGATATCTAACACTATATTTATTGATATTTAACACTATATTAACTGATAAATTCAATTCAATTCAATTCAATATCTTTATTTCCACCATTGTATGATGATATGCATAAACATGTACAAAGAGAGAAGGAAAAAATCAGGCAAATAAATGCATAATGAGTAAAATCAAAAGAGAGGTAGAAAGAGAGAAAGATATGCATGTATATTCATACATTACATATTAATATTATATGCATATTTAATATTTTTTTTTAAGTAGTATATATTAAAAATTAATATTATATTTTCAGACAATTGTATCAAAATAGATACGAGAGCCGCAGAAAGTCAGTACGCTTGTCATCAGCTAAAACAATGAAACTTCTGGCACCTAAAAGAGTATAAAAGAAATGATGTTTTTCCAGTGAACAAAGCATACATGCAAGCTCTGCATCAAGATTTACAATATTTAACATATAAACACATCGATCTTGACAAAAGGAAGAACATTCATATACTTGATGCAGAACCACATTGTCAGTATATTCACTGCATTCATTACATTGGCTTATACTATCGATAAGTACTTTGCACCAGAGTCTTGCAATGAAAAGCCGAACATATTTATACTGATTACAATCAAACACAAAGTATACACTTGCCCCTGTAATGGATTGGTGCAACATATTAAACATTTTGAAGTCGTCATCTGATTATGTCCTTTCTTTCCACTGCCTTTCATCCATCGAGTATACTGAAGCTTTTATAAACCTTTTCAATTGAAGTTTCGATGGAAGAGTATCAGGGCGTAATAATACTGAATTAATAAAGTTATGCAATCCAAGAGTACTCAGAATATGACAAATATCAGGGATAAAACCAAGTTTAACGTTTTTGTAGTTCACATATTGGAAATACCTGTGTAAGAAAATGTTTCTGCTAGTACAGTTGTTGTCTAAGCTTAAAATCAAATGTAAGAGATATTTAACACTATATGAACTGATATTTAACACTATATTAACTGATATTTAACACTATATTTACTGATATTTAAAACTTTATTAAATGATATTTAACACTATATTAACTGATATCTAACACTATATTTATTAATATTTAACACTATATTTATTGATATTTAACGCTATATTAACTGATATTTAACACTATATTTATTGATATTTAACGCTACATTAACTGATATTTTACACTATATTTATTGATATTAACTCTATATTGATTGATATTAAGCACTATATTTACTGATATCTAACGCTATATTTACTGATATTTAACACTATATTAATTGATATTTAACATTATATTAACTGATATTTAACACTATATTTACTGATATTTAATACTATATTAATTGATATTTAACACTATATTAATTGATATTTAACATTATATTTAATAATATTTAACACTATATTTAATAATATTTAACACTATATTTACTGATATTTAACACTATAATTATTGATATTTAACACTATATTTAATAATATTTAACACTATATTTATTGATATTTAACACTATATTTACTGATATTTAACACTATATTTACTGATATTTAACACTATATTTACTGATATTTAACACTATGTTTAATAATATTTAACACTATATTAACTGATATTTAACACTATAATCACCATAATTATTGATATTTAACACTATATTTATTGATATTTAACACTACATTAACAGATATCTAACACTATAATTATTGATATCTAACAATATATTTATTGATATTTAACACTATATTACTGATATTTAACACTATATTAACAGATATTTAACACTATATTTATTGATATTTAACACATTATTAACTCATATTTTACACTATATTAACTGATATTTAACACTTTATCAACTGATATTTAACACTACATTAAGAGATATCTAACATTTTTTTTTT
>CM037793.1:33391192-33441192 GCA_021229015.1 Solen grandis | reverse complement strand
ATCTCATACACATGTATTTGGCTACAAAGGATGTATTACAATTTTGATACATTGTGTTTCTTTTTCTCTTCAGTATATTCTATCTACCTGTCTCTCAGTCCCTCCTCCTCTCTCTCTCTCTCTCTCTCTCTGAAACACCTATACCACTGACAAAGAATTCAAGGCTTTTTTCCTTCTTCATCTGGGGACATTCACAGGCATCTTCCCCCCCTGAAAATTTCTTTGAATTCATGCAGTTTTCAACAAATTTGCTATTTACCCCAGTATTTCTCTTTCCCAATGTCAAGAAAATGGTGATATTTCCCCAAAATATATGATCTTACGACCCCTCCTCATTATCTGATAAAAGGGCCTAAAATGAAAGAAAAAATAATAAAGCATATATTCCTAAAATTCATGATATCAAAGAAGATAATGATACCTACAGTGTATACTATAACATCATCTCTATTGCGTATTTCCTCCACGAATGGATTGCCCTTGCTAGGAATTGTAGCAAACACTGTCACCTTTGGGTTTTTGAGTAACTCTTTAACAGTCTGCATAAAACTTTTACTGAACAGTTCCATTTTCCCAATCTCATCTATAACAACTACTTTAGTGCATTCCTTCACCTGAAAGAAAAAAAGGAGATCATCTCATATTAATAAATACTTAGGATGACTGATCAGCAAACCATACTCATCAGAAAGCCCCAATTCTATTGAATTTTTATAAAATATTTTCAATCAAATCCCCCCTCTTCCATCATGATATATTTGTTGGTTTTAATGTCCCATCAACAGTATTTCAATCATTTGGAGACTATGTCTACCAGACAGATATAGTGCTGCCACACTACAGAATCATAACATAGACATGTAGCATTATACCACACCCAGTCACATTATCCTGAAACCGAACCTGGAACTAACCATCATACATGCTTAACATCAAGCAGGGACCTTCCAGTGCCATTTTTAACAGCTTTGGTATGTCACTGGGATCAAACCAACAGCCTCCTGCTGCCAAGGTGATGCCTTAGCCACTCAGCAACCAGGGACAGCCATGTTTAAGATCAAAACTAAACTGCCATTTTCACAAAGAAAACTGAGAAAACTTAATTCACGCAAGGATTAGGTTTATCATCTCTTGATTTTTTATATGGGATTAGATATCTCTCCTGAACACCAAGAGCGTTTTATATGCAAGGAGGGCATAGTGACGAAAGCCATACAAGAAATGATCTGACAATGTGATGAAATGGAAACATAATTATGACCATTACTAAACACATGAACAAGGACACATATCAGCATGGAGGTAAGCCTCAGCTTATTCTGCCCTCACATCAAGGGACTGAACTTAACAATTTATAGCATTATGTGAAATGAGTTTTTCAAGAGTTATTCCCCTTCTTATTACAGTAATAACCTACCAGAGATCTGCAACTCTTGACATAGGTAAAGAGCAAGTCAAGAGAAACTCTCGTAAAGTGTTACCTGTATGATCATGTGACCGTGAGATAACAGGAGATGTGTAAAATTGCTCATATCAATTACAAATATACTGTACTGAGTTTTCTCTTCAATCTACTCAGTGGCAATTAAACCAAATATGTATGTCTCACCTTGGATTGATGATCTCTTTTATAAATGATACTTTAAAATGTCTGTCTGTGAATTGTCTGTAAAATTTCAAGTATCTCAGTGAGATCTCATTCAAATCCCATTCATCTGTTGTTTTCATTGCAACAAAGAAAACCTATTATGTTTGTTTGTTGGGTTTAACGTCCCACTGACAGTATTTCAGTCATTTGGAGACAATGTCTACTTGAGACAGATATAGTGCTGCCACACTGCAGTATCACGCCGTAGACATGTGGCATGATACCACACCCAGTCACATTATCCTGACACCGGGCCAACCAGTCCTGCAAATACCCTTATATGCTAAGCACCAAGCAAGGGAGCTATACCAGTATGATTTTTTACGACTTTGGTATGTCATGGCCAGGGATCAAACCCATAACCTCTCGATTCCGTGGCAGATGCTCTAACCACACTGCCACTGGGACCGGTAAATTGAAATTGTTGTTGTTTATCTACTTATTTAGTACTGACTTAAATGAATCCACAAATATTATGTACTTCAGATGGTATGATTCTACAAAATACTTTCCATCACTTTGAAATATAATTGAGTTTTTATAAAAGTAATGGAGTAATTTAGGAACTGTTACCCTGTCATTTTTTTTTTGGACTGAGTAACAGGCATAGAAAGTGATGAAAAATCATAAAAACAGTGTTTACTTGTAGTTTTGACACCATTAAATCATTATTTCCTTACATATTCAATTAAGTCTTTTCAAAACAAATCCAATTTCAGGAGTTATTGCATTTAATTTTGGTTTGGATAAAAATTTACAAAATTAAGTTCTTTAGATTTAAATTTTTTTTCCCATGGAATTGAAAACATTTGGGTGCATAGCTATTTTTGAATGAGTTAATGAAATATATAAGCAGCTTATGTATTCAATGTTAATGTTATGCATTGGTCGGACAGAAACAAACCAACAAAAAAAAAAAATGCCCCAAATTATCTTTACAATTCAGGGGCCTGTTTCACTTAACTTCATACGATAAAGTTTGATCATAGTCAGAAGTCTGTTGTTCTAAATAGTGTCAACTAATGTCTTGTTTTCCCAATGAAACAAAATGGAAGTTTACACATTTTATTGTATTATACAAATAAGTACATCACTTCTTGTAAAGAAAAAATCACACCAAAAATAAATTTTATATCTATGACTTTAACTTTTACGAAGATTTTTTTTTGGTACAAATTTTACTGAAATAGGCCTCAGTTATTCTAGGTATATCTACGCTTTAATATAAATGAAAATTCCTTGAAAAATGTTATTAAAGTCTTACATTCACTTGCAAGGTAGGCAGTGCAGTCTGTTCAAATGACTGCAGTCGCACATTGTACCTTCCCACTGTATAGCTTCTCCCTGCAGCAGGATTGTCTCTGAAACATACAAATCATAAATAGTCATCTTACTGCCTAGAACATCTTATCAACTAAATGAAATGCATTTTGACATTTTGATCAGACAAGTAAGCAATGTGTCCAAAGCACTGAATGACTGTCGGTAGGATTTACATGATGAAATATCCATACATTTCATTTCAGCTTGGTTGAAATCAATAGAGGCAAAGGTCAAATGAGGCCAAAATCTCCACTTGTTTTCCTGAAAAACTACTTACAAGTAGTAAGTCAGCTAAACTCGCTTTTTGTTTCATGTTAACCCAATGACAGTCTCTCAGTGCCATGAGTTCTTTAATTTGTTTTATAATGATCTGGCGTGAGGTTTCATTCATAAATTGCATAACTAAGGAATAAATGACCTTTCTTCAGTATTGGTGAACCGAATGTATACAATTGCATTGTATTGAAACACTAATTAGTGCAAACTGATACAGAGCAGTGAATACAGCTGCAGTAAATGTGCAAATCAACTATGCCTGCTTTTGGTTGCCTGCAGTCTTAAAGTCAAAATCAATCTCACATACAGCCACAGACATTCTAAGTCTGATAAGGTTTGATTTTTTATCTAGATTGGTTAAGTTATAGTATAAACAGTCCACAGTTAGATACCTGCTGGCTGTCCGAGTCTTATACAGGTTGGGTATGGACATCAAGAGGGCTATGAACAATGCTTTTATATATTGAAAGTGAAATATGCCTCATGGCAGGACATTTTGTTAGGCTGCATGCTTAATTGTAAAACACAAAGTTACAGTTACAGAAATTTGTTTAGTTCATAATTAACTAAGACACAGATTCTGAGTATGAAAGTCATGGATGCAGAACAAAAAAAATATTTCAGAGAACAAAGTAATTAAATAGGTATTCCACTGAAACACTACAGAGAGAGAGAGAGAGAGAGAGAGAGAGAGAGAGATGTAAGTTGTAAGAACATGTACCAAAATCAGTTTAAAAGAACAGTTTTAAATAACAGCAGATTATTATGTTACTTGTTGTATAAAACATGTATTTATTTATATAAATCATACCGAATAAAATATTTTAAACAGTTGAACCCTTTAGCTCATTACCGGTAATTGGTTTTGACCATGATCGTAAGTTCCTTATTGGAGCTTCCTCTGTTTGCTCATACAATATTGTAACTCAAGATTCTATACAGTCTACATGGCATGGAAAATAAATTGTTTCATAAACCATTTAAATATCAGTAAATCCATATTCACCAAGTCATAAATTTGTACATGAATATTCATGAGGTAAAGGTTTTAACCTTACAGCAGTAAATAATAATTATTGATGTTTGATAAAAATTATACAATTGTCAAATCAGAGAAGGACCCTAATCTGCATAAAACCCTTATCAGATTTTTTTCTACTACATGTTATATGCATTCAGGGATCAATCTATATCAACATGACCTAATGTTGTAAATAAATTGGATGAAAAATGCAAATTCTTAATTCTCATCATGCAAAAAGGTGCTAGCTAACCTCTGCTGTTACAGACCTGTCTACAACCCTGGCCAGGGCACCACGGTTTCCATCAAACGTTACGACATCGAAGCCGACCCTCTGACCCTCGTCACGAAGCTCCTCGGTATAGAAACCCTGACACTGCCAACTCATGTCCTCCAACTTCTCGCATACTTTCTTCACCAGCGTCGTCTTACCCACTCCTGAATTTATTTATTTTTTTTTTTTACCTTTATTATCCTGTCAATTGGTGGAAGTAGGTAGGAGAACCATCCCACTCACCACCTCCCATATGCAGATACATACTGAGACTTAAGATGACCCCTGAACATGTTAAAGATGTTTCATATCAACCCCATGCCTGGTTACTGAAATATAAGCATTAAATTCCTTGCATGCAAAACTTTAACCAAAATTTGTAAGTTAAAAAGGGGTCATAATTTGTAATATATTACATCAAGAGTTATCTACCTTGATAGTATAATACCCCTGAACATATTTAAGATGTTTCAAATTAATCACATACGGTACCTAGATACTGGGATTTAAGCATGAAAATACCTTGAATTCAAAACTTTAACCAAATTTATAGGTTAAAAAGGGGCCAAAATTTGTATTAAATTCAGTCAAGAGTTGTCTACCTTGGTTGTCTGATGCCCCTCAACATATTCATAAACTTTCAAGTTAATACCATGAATAGTTACTGAAATATAAGCTGGATAGTAGCTAATCTCTACTGAGATCCGCTCTGGTTATTTTTTTCGTATTGGCCTCCGCTGGCCAATACGAAAAAAAAAAATAACCGGAGCATATCTCAGTAGAGATTAGATAGTAGCTTGCATGCAAAACTTTAACCAAAAGCTGCAATGCCAACGCCAATGCAAGGGTGACTGCAATAGCTCTCATATTCTTCGAATAGACAAGCTCAAAAATAAGTACCATAACATTTCCCATGTAATTAATGGAATTACTGTTGTTTAGTTGACCAAACATTTTGTCTCTCTGATAATATGACAAACTTTTCATTCACTATATAAATGTCATGGTGAAGTAACAGTTGGTCGACAAAATGACCACCAACCTAATTTATGTAACCATTACACAATGTGTACTTCTACCAATGGAAAATGTTATGGTACTGCAGTACTGTAATTAAATTCATTGCGAATTGTGTGCTATATATTTTACATACATTGTGTAATTAAAAACACTGCCATGTTCCCTGTATATTTTACTTGCTGTATGTCAGTAGTGTTTTTTTATTGTTCTCAAACAATCAGTGCAATCTATTAATAATTGTATTTTAGCATTTCTGTACTGTTCTGTACAGTATTTCTGTGCCAACCTGAGTGTTGATTAGGCTGTCATTAAAATACTGCTTTACATATGTGTTATGTCCTGTATGTAAGTAAAACTTAAACACACCTGGTTGTCCAGTCAGTAAAATATGACGCTGAGGATTTGCAATGCGAACAGCACTCGCCATCGTTTTGCATTTCCCTGATCAAACACACGAACTACTATTTACTCTTTCACCGGTAAAGTACTTCCTGTGTCAACAAAGTAACTGTCAAATAATTTCTGAGGCATTGCACTGCTAAATGCAAAGTTAGGTATACACTATTGGCATCGATGGGTAATTCCAATGTAACACAACATCTTGAGACAGCACAGAAAACAGGGGCCTGTCAGTTGTGTAAACACGGGCTGAAAGAAGTAAGTGTGATGGTACAAATTAGTGGGTGGGGCATTTAAAGTCCCTTTTAAAGGGATTAAATGATTGGTCAGATAGAATTTTGAGATGAGTTTTGTAAAAGTTTCAGTCTACCAAAAGTTTAGTGCATTCTTAACTTACAGATAGGTAGGCAAATCTTTCAAGAAATTAATCATCACTACTACCTAAGACTAAAATTTTTGGACATATGGACAGTCAAAAGATACTGATCAGCTTCACACTTTTGTTCTACGGCCCTAATATTTAAGGTAATATTGAATGGAATCAAGGTCATTATCTCTGTAGATACTGGGCATTACTGGTCTTCTAATTTGTCTGAGATGGACCCAATTATTTATGGAACATTGATATTGTACCACATAAATGGAATCTTGTTCATGACTAGAGCTGAAACAAGTCTGTTTCTTATACCTGGGTACCCATCATGTTATTATCATTGGTGAAAAATGGAATATTTAATATTTTGTATATTAAAAAAAGCTATTATGTACGTAAAATAATCCACATTAACCCAAAATTACAATCACACAGACTCTTTTTGACGCATTTGCAAACAGAAGAGACCCATTTAAGAGCTGTCTGATCAGGGTCTCCTCTGTCTGCTAAGAGTCATACAATATTGTAACTCAGATTCTACATGGTCTGCACAGCAAAGAACAATCCTTTATATCATATACCAGTTAACTCTTTCCCTCATAGAGAACACCATGAAAAGACCTATGCGAACAGCATAAAACCAGATCAGCCTGCGAGTAACTCGCAGGCTGATCAGGTTTTATGCTGTTCGCTGCTCCTCAGTGGTCTGGAAATGAGGATTTTGTAATTAAATTTGGTAAGGTTTAACTGTGGTTTTCTGCAGATCAGGCTTTATGTGATACCTATTGAGAGCGTCAAAATGAGTCTATATGAGGGAAAGGGTTAAGGATCAGTTATAAAGTTAGAAATAAAAATGCATGCCAGTATGACTTGTATAAAACTCTTATATTCACTGATAGGTAATATATTCTTATTATTTAGCTATTTTTTTTTTTTTTCAGTTTCCAGATGGGATACAAAAGCTGACCAAAAATCTAAGAATTCTAGATTTATCAGAAAATAAAATAACAGCAATACCAAGTAACATTGGCAGTTTTACACAGCTTAAAACTATAACAATAAATAACAACAGAATAGGTGAGTTTAGTTTTTATTATTATATTTGTAGAGTTATGTCTCTCATTTATCAGCTTAAAGATAAAATGGCATGCAGTGTTAACAGTTTGATCTGATATTATGGCTGTATATTGCGTGGGGCCTCCGTGGCTAAAAGGGTAAAGTTGCTGACTTAAACACTCACTCAGCCCCTCACAGCATGGGTTCGACTCCCGGCAGGGTCATTTAGATTTTTATTTGAGGAAGCCTTCCAGCTGGTTTGCGGTAAGTCGGTGATTCTAGCATTCGGGGTCTTTCTCCACCCATAATTAGCTGGACGTAGCTATATGACTGAAATACTGTCAAAGCGATGGTAAACTCAAATAGTCAAGTCTATATTGCACAACTTTCATTTTGATGATTATACATTTCCATTAGAGTACATTTGTGTTAATTGATGTCTCAATTTGTAAGGGATTCAATTTGTTCTGATCCTGCTGTTTCACATGCAAATAAAAAGTTCTGTCTGACATGCAAAATATGAATATTGGCCTAACTGCAACAAATACATTATCCTAACTGTTAATGTATTTTTGAAAAAAATAAATGTTTTTATTTGATTTTAATCTCATATATGATATTGCCCAGGGAAGATTGTGCTGTCACAGAATGGTCTAGATTTTTTTTTTATGAAATAGAACTAGAAGAGTCTGAAGTTTCATATCAATTCAGATTGTTTTTGGTATAAATTTTTAGAAAAATATCTTTTTTTTTCAGCGGGATCCCTTTTTGGGACCCAGATTATGAAGGATAAACTGCTGTCACAATTAATATGTTTGACTGTTTAGTTTCAGATTATTAACTGTCTTTGCAATTTATATGTTTGGCTTCTTCATTTCAGAATCTTTACCAAATGAGATTGGGAGTTTGAAGAAGTTGGAGACCTTGTCTCTGGATAACAATCTGTTAAGATGTCTTCCAACTACATTGAGCAATCTCTCACATCTCAGAACTCTTAACCTCTCAGGGAATGGGTTTAAAGCATTTCCCCTTGAAATCTGTTGTCTTGAAAACTTAAACGTCGTGGACTTGTCTAGAAATAAGATAACAACTATTCCAGAGTCTTCAAATGTGTGCTATACCATAGAACTGAATCTAAATCAAAATCAGGTAGGTTTGAAATTACATGTAATCTCATGTGTGTGTGTGTGTGTGGTGTTTGATAATAATGATATACATCATAATATTTATATGGTATTTATTTATGAATTAGAGTTTCGTTTTGAGTGTATTTTCATAGAATAATGAAAGTTGTTGCTATATTAGCATAAAAGGCTTGTAGAGTGCATTAATCTGTGAAATGACACGAAAAATGACACTCTCCATCCATCCTAACATGTTTGCCTGACTGCCAAGTTTAAAAAAATAATACAAATGTGTCAGTTAATTGTCCCCTACTGGCATGGCTGAAGGGGACTATAGGTTTGCACTCCGTCCGTCTCTCAGTTCATCAGTCACACACGTTTCCGGGGCCTTTTTTCTAAACACTTGCAGATATTGATCTTATATTTGGTATGTAAGTCTACCATCATGAGTTACAGATCAAGTTTGAGTTTGCTCCGGTCCAGTGATTTTTGAAAAATTACAGGCCTTGGACTTAGAAAATTTCTTTAAAATAGCAGTTTTCTGGACTTTTTTTTCTAAACACTTACAGATATTGATCTAATATTTGGTATGTCAGTCTACCACCATGAGTTACATACTTGTAGGGGACTTAGTATTGCCTAAGCAATATTTTCAGAATGCTTGTTTTATTACACTTTAGGATTCTTATGACATTGTTTAATATACATTATTTTTAAAAATATCTAACCATGCATATATCGGAAAATAATACAAGCCTTCTATGTTGTATATAGCATATCTTTTTATTGTGTTAGAATTTACATAAGCCTTCCACCATTTAGGTAATGCTAGATTAGAGAGATTTCAAAAGCTTTATAAGACTGAAAATAGTTCTTAGCTGAAACAGTTTTTACAGTGTTGCATTATCACCTAAAAAGTACTGGTGAGTTGTAAACATAAAAACATGAGCAGACTGTAATTTTATACCAGTCGTATTGGTAACTTTCTTGGTATATAATCTTTGTATTATTCATTTTACTGTATTACAGGTCATCTTCTTTCTGGATACTTTCTGGTTAGGTCCAGTACTTTTCACCAGGAAAGGACATTCAAGATTTTTGCTCTCAACATACATTCTTTGTATACACAGTCATGGACTGGACAAAGGGGACCTTATATATAACTATTAACAGCCTGGACATTAGGGTGTTTTTTTACCAACTCATACATGTATCTGCATTTGTTTCAGATTTCCACACTCCCTGAAAGTATTGCCAACTGGCCAAGATTGAAGGTTTTGCGTCTTGAGGAGAACTGCCTTGAGATCAGTGCTCTCAATCCCAAGATCATGAAGCAGTCCAAGATTGCCTTGCTTGCTGTTGAGGGAAATGTGTTCGACATGAAGAAATTTGCGGATATTGATGGCTATGATGAGGTAATTTTCTGTTTACCATTCTCTCATTTTTTAACAAGTATGGTTGACTTAGTTCAGCTAAAATAGCTTTTGCATACTGAGGGCTGATGTGAAACTGTTTTAAGTGCATATAGAAATAGAAGGAGATGGAACAGTTTTCTGTTAGACCTCTAATTACCTGTATTAAGTGATTATGAAATAGTTTTATCATATATTCAGACCATGACTGTAAGTACAGTTAAGATCATCTCAGATATTCTGCCATTCAGAGTAAATATATCTTTCTCTCATATATTGCATCTGAAAACATTGATTTAGAAACATGATTTTCTATATTACAAGTCATGCCTTTTCACATTTTAATATTATTTTTTTTTGTCAGAAAATTTTTAGCTCGCCTGAGCGAAGCTCGTGGTGAACTTTTGTGATGCTTGAGTATCTGTCGTCTGTGTGTCGTTGATCAACAATTTTTAGTGTTTACACTCTAGCATCTTAATTTCTTAAGCAATCATCTTAGAACTTATGATAATGTTTTTGACCATAATCTCTCAAACAAGTTTGATTATGGATGAGATCGTCCAATTAGGTCAGGAGTTAAGCCCCTTTTAATTTAAAAAAAAAAATCCAGATTTCACTTTGTTTACACTCTAGCTTCTTCATTTTTTGAAAAGTTTATGACCCTCTTGGTTAAGTTTGATTTTTTTTTTCAGGAGTCATGGCCCTTTATTTATAAAAAGAAAATGCCAAATTTCATCTTGTTTACACTCTAGCATCCTCCATTTCTTAAGCAATCTTCATCAAACTTTTCAACAATGTTTTTTTGTCATAATCTCTCAGCTAAGTATGATTATGACTGACATTGGCCCATTAGTTATAAAAAAATAATTTTAGTGTTTACACTCTAAAAGCCACAATTTTGATCCAATCTTCCTCAAACTTGCTCAGACTGTATGTCTTGATAATGTCTCATCATGGGTGGGCCGGGGTCAAAAAATAGGTCACTTGGTAAAATATTGCTAAAATCTTGTTTACATTCCAAAGGGCACATTTTTAACTCAGTCTTTCTCAGACTTGCTCAAAATGTTTGTCTTGATAATATCTGGTCAGGTTCAGTCATGGGTGGGATGGGGTCAAGAAGTAGGTCACTAGGTCAAATCTTGTATAATCCTGTTAACACTTGAGGGGACACATTATTAGCTGAATCTTTCTCACATTTTTAGTCAAATCTTTGTCAAACTTGTTAATAAATGTTCGTCTTGATGGTATCTTGGTCAAGTTCGATCATGGATAAGGCATGATCATTAATCAGGTGAGTGATTAAGGGCCATCATGGCCTTCTTGTTGTATCTTTCATTTGATAAAAGTTTCCAACACTTTGAATTCTTTGAAGGGAAAAATTACCATTCAGTAGTTTTATGCAGCGCATTTTCTATCAATCCAAAACCTATTCACTGTGAGTTTTTCTGTATTTATACAGTACATGGAGAGATTTACGGCAACCAAGAAGAAAATGATCTGAGATTTAAACCTGGGGCTTGATCCTTCCTCCTCCCAACTGATGGAGGTCAGTATCTCACTGGACCCCCAGTACACAGCTTTAACTATCTGGAATCACAACATAACCAGGATCAACTTCAAGTTTTCCTAATGCCTTACCAGCTGCAACGTCCATGTTTTATGTAGAGAATGGTCCATTTGGAAGTATATTAAAATATAAGGTACTTGAAGGGTGAGAACATAAAATGTTGTTACTCAAAATCCAGTAAAATGGATATTGGCCATCTTTAATGGTTACCCAAGTTTCAGGATAAATGAAATTTGTTTCCTCACCAGAATGTGTGCTGGAGAGTGGCAAGTATTATGAACATGTCAAACTTACATATATTAACTGAAGTACTCACCTTCAAGTTTCATTTGCTTTTAAGCAATATGGCCTCTACTAGGAAATTTCGGCAAAGATATTTCATCAGGCAGGGGTTTTAATGTTGTTAAAGTCTAGAACGTGATAGATTATTGTCAGGGAAAAGCTGTTACAGTGTCAGTTGCAAAATACACTTCATAGGCAAAATATAATGCCCATGTTGAAATGCCTTGACAGGTAGCACTGATGAGGAAAAGATACGCTTAGTAACAAAAATGTAACTACAATTAAATTTCATTAGCCAGATTCAAGGTTTTCCAATCTCTGTTGTTAACCAAATACTGGTCAAACTCAGGAGCCAAAAGTTTTTACAATTTATATTTATCACTCCTGATGGCTGTAATGGTACGTGACCAGGAATTTAACCCTGAACACATTGGTGAGAAACGAATCCTGTTACCACTAGGCTATTCAGATAAATTTAAAACTGTTTATGACCAGTTTCACCTCATTTTTGATTAAGGGAACAGTTATCCTAAAGTAGTTGTTTTCAGATGGTCTGTTTGATTTATAACTATCTGTAGGTTTATCATGGTCACCCAGTGCAACATTTTGTGACTGTAAAAGAAATGGGTGGTTTCTCCATCACATGCAGTATTGTTATGAATGGTATTAAACCTATATTTAGAATTACAAGATCTATATTTATTGTGTCTATTTCTGTGTACTGTCACATGACTAATCACATTCGCTTTTTGCGCATGAGCTCATCTCACAAGTGGAAAATTTTGATGACATAAATTGGGTACCCGGCACCGTAGACACCATGTTGCAAAATGTATAACATGGCAAGGCAAACACCTGGCGTGCGTTCAGTATGACAAACCGTATGCAGCTGGTCGCTTACATTCAGCTATGGAGTTGTCTTAGGACCATTTAGCATGCTGTTTACGTGCTCCTTATGCTGTACATGGGTTTACGTCAACATCATGGTTTATGACGGTCACACTGAGATATTTCCATAGCTGATTAGAAGAATACGGTGTGTCATACTGAAAGCACGCCTGCTTCAGGGATACCGTATTCTATATTTAAGCAGAACTCCCCAAAGTGCGTTTATGAAAAATAGCATTTTCCTGTTCAGTGTGACCTACACTCGCCAAGTTTATTTGTCAGGAAGTAAATACCTTAACGTAAACGAGGGAAAGTAAAACTGAAAACAAGCTGCTTAAAAGCATTTTTATATTTACATTTATTAAACACAATTAAGATACTGTCTTGAACATTCCTCCTAAGTTTAAATTTACCCAGCATTTCTTTCTTTGGTTTATTTTATTTCCTGCCAACAGACACATGGTTAGTTTTGTAAATGTAAAGGCTCTGCAGATACTTGAAGTAACTGCTAGGACTCGCAGGCTGATCAGGTTTTATGCTGTTTGCTGCTCCTCAGTGTTCTGGAAATGAGGACTTTATAATTAAATTTGGTAAGGCTTAACTGTGGTTTTCTGCAGATCAGGCTTTATGTGGTACCTATTGAGTGCGTCAAAATGAGTCTATATGAGGGAAAGGGTTAACCCCTTACCTCATGAATATTCATGAACAAATTTGATTGATGAATATTAACTGACTTGACTTAGAATGGTATATGGAATAATGGATTTTTCTTTGACACACACTGTAACTATAATATTGTTGGAGCAGAGGAGACCCTGATCAGACAGTTATCTGTTGATGGTTAAAAGGTTATGAAATAAAGGTTAAAGGTCTCATTTCTTATACTGTTTTTTAAAAAAGGTTTTATGGTAAGTTTTGTTAAGATTGATTTACTTTCATTTCTGTGACTTTTATTACGTCAAATTTAAAAACTTCAAGTAAACATTTAAACTCTCTTCATTAAATGTATTAGTACTCTAAATAAAAAAAATTGATATGAATGTACTGTATTTAGATTTGATTCATTGTCAAATTAAAATTTCAAGTCATGCTTAAATTGAAAACATTTCCAATTGCAAATAAGTTTTTACTTAAGTCAGCAAATACATGTACTGGTAATGGAATACCTAATATTGTTATATTTCGGACACTGTATGGTAAGGGATGGAAGGAAATAGAACTTGTGTTATTGTCATTAATAGGATTTTTATATTATTTATTTGAATATTGTGTATCTGAGGACTTGGTACAAAACTGTTGTTACTGCTCCATTATTTATGCGTAGTTATTGTAGTTTTGCACAAAACTCTCAAAATATAATTTTTTTTCGATTATTTTTCCTTGTTTGTTTGCTTGATTGTAATGATTAATCATTGTCGAATACTCACGGCTGATCCTTAAATTATCTATAGGCCATAGGAATTTACGGTTGGATTTTATCGTTTTATGGTATGGGGTGTCAAATTTACGCCACTTCATTGGTCGTTTCACGTTTTTAAAACCAATCATAGAGGCTGTTATATACAGCTGCTGGATGCAGTCATTTTTTTTTTATTGTTTACATGACTTTCAAGCCTCCACACTAAAGAGTATTATATTTACAAGGTAGGTTTTTATTGGTCCATAATTTAATCAACTCCGGTACTACTGTTTGCTTCCCAATATCTCTATAGTATGGTGTCATGAAGTGAAACTGAATAAGATAGCCGGGGGTATTCGACAATGTGATTAAATAGTGTCACTGTCATGAAATATAATGTTACACAGCTACTGTACCTGACTGGAATTCCATCAACAATATTTTTATGTTGTCCAGTTTAATAAGTCTTTTTTTCATTCATAAAAAAAACATATCTTCATTTTTCAACAAATAGGTTAAGTAATTTTCATAGTAACTTAATTAAATATTTCTGAAAATCAGAGTGGTAGTGTGTTTATTTACCTTCCTGGATTAAAGAATTTAAGCAGTATCACTTGGTGCTAAGTAATGTTTTTGGAATTCCAGCTAGAGTGCATATTAATTTCATTATACATGTAGATACTGTAATTTTTCTGAATTATGGTAAATTTTATGTTTTATGAGTGTTAAATGTAATTTCCTATATTAACATTTTTAATTAGTGACCTTATTTTTTTTTCTATTTTCTATAATCAAAAACTTCAGAGCCTTACTGGTGTTGTGTTTTTGTATATTTCTCAAGCCTATCTTGGAGTTAAATTTAAATATTGTAGCCATAAACATGTCTGATGTAATTGATGTATAATTATGCATAAAAAAGTTATAAAATTTAAGAATTGTCTTTATATTGCTCATTTTCTCTCTTAAATTTATGTTCATGGATATAACCTTTGAAACAAGGTGTAAAAATTCCTAAATAACATTTTTTTTTTCATATGGCCAAAAAAGAAAAAGTTCTGTTTCTAAACTTCTGACCGACTCTCTTTTTTAATGACCCACCCAAGTTTTATTTTTACCTTTCCAACTTGAAAAAAATATTTCCCCCTTTTTTTTTTATCTTTTCTTCCATGTAAAAAAAACTATCAACCAGCTTTTTTTTTTTGGGCCTAGAGAAATATTTAACAAGAGGGTCTTCATGTCCCTGAATAGCTCATTTGTTTATAAATGAGCAACATTTTTTGACCCCACATGACCCACTTTCAAGCTTGTCCAAGATTTTATGGAAACAGACATTCCGACCAAGTTTCATGAAGATTGGGCCAAAAATCAATGTGGCCTCTAGAGTGTTAACAAGGTTTTTCTAAGATTTGACCTCATGACCTACTTTTTGACACCACATGACCCAAATTTCAAACTTCACTTGACTAAATGCACCACTGCATCAAATTACTTGCATAAAGTATTTCAGTAAGTTATAGTGTCTGGTTCTTGATTGGAGTTTGTTCCCCTTACGCTTTGTTATAAGCTAACTAAAGTATGACCGGGAACCAGAAAATGAAACTCATTGAAACAATTTGTGTGCAATTTGCCTCTGATTAAAGCAAAAACATTTTGTAAATGCCATTAGAGGAAGGTAAAAGGCCCTAATTGCAATATTCAATAGCAAAAACACCTTCAGCGTTTCATTGAGATCCCCATCAGAATTTTGGAAGGTATAAAATTTTAATCCAGACTTTTCCTGCAATCAGAAAATTTTATCAATAAAAGCTGTTCCAAATAAATGGAACAAGAGGGCCATGATGGCCCTGGATCACTCACCTGGTATCATCAGGCTGTGTAAAATCAAGTGACCCCTGTGGCGGGGCCAATTTTGACCCCAGGGCCATGATTTGAACAAACTTGGTAGAGGTCTACTTGACCATGTTACATACCAAATATCTTAACTCCAGGCCTTGTGGTTTCTGAATGGAAGATTTTCCAATTTTTTCCAATAAATCTTAGGTAAAATCAAGTGACCCCTGGGGCGGGGCAAATTTTGACCCCATGGTCATGGTTTGAACCGAACTTGGTAGAGGACAACTAGGCCATGTTACATACCAAATATTTAACCTCAAGGCCTAGTGGTTTCTGACAAGAAGATTTTTCTAGTTTTCCCTATGTAAGTCCATGTAAATAAAGTGACCCCTTGGGTGGGGCCAATTTTTTTGACCCCAGGGTCATGATTTGAACAAACTTGGTAAAGCCACACACAAAATATCTAAGCTCTAGGCCTTGCGGTTTGGAGAAGAATATTTTTTAAGATTTCACTTGTAAAATTTAATTTTAGCTCCTCTGATCAAGTTATGCAACAGACCGGAACCATTTGAACAATTTTTTATGGGGGACCACCTTAGGAACATCCTTGCCAAGTTTGATTACTTTCCTATCAGTAGTTTCAGAGAAGATGTTTTAAGTGAATCGTTGACAATTAACAACTCACGACGATGGACATAGGTTGGTCCAAAAAGCTCACCTTGGCACTTCATGCCAGGTGAGCTAAAACTGAGCCATTACTGTGGACAACCAGACTCCATGAAACAACCAACTACAATGAGATTCATGTCAGTTGTTAAATTGTGGAAGCAATATACAAAGCTATCAGCTGACTTTACGAAAAATTTATTGAGAATGAATTAAAATGGTTGTTACAGAAATGGATGAAAATTTACAAGTTCTGTGAGGTGAAACATTACACACTATGAAACGTCTCACAACTGCAACAAAGGAAGGCATGGCCTGATTTCCTTCCCTGGAGAAATATATGGTTCATGTGACATGATACATGTAGTTCAATTAGCAAACATCTCTCTCATTCCTGCCGTCAGATAAAACCTAGGAGAAGGAAACTAGTTTCATATGCTAGAGAAAAACATATTACAACAATAAACAGTGAAAACTGTAAGGGTTTTGACTTTTGCAACCATTTGTAAATTTGAAACCAGGGGCTGTATTCACAAATTATCCTAAGATATGAATCAAACTTGGTTAAAATTTAAACCTGGTCATCAGAAATTTAAATTCTAAAATCAAATAGCTAACAACAAAATTCTACCAAAATCTTTTTTTAAATGAAAATAGAAAATGGTAATTAAATAAGAACATCATCAGAAAATCTCTTTTCACTTTAAGAGAAGTGAATAACAAACAACACCACAAGATGCTTTGCAGGGATATTCTGAGAGACTGTCCTCTTCTTTTTTTAAATAAATTTCACTGAAATCTGCATAAGAGAAATATCGAATGTAAAAGTGTAAACAAGTCGTACATAGGACTTAAATCTCTCACATACTCTGGCCAAAAGAATTTTTTTTTGGCCAAAAGATTTTTTTCTGACATGATATCACTGACTTTGTGAATACAGCTCTAGCTCAGCCTGAAAGTAAACAGAGACTATGAGACTGAGACTATTCAAATCATTTCAGGTTTTAAATAAATTTCAATCAGACTTGACTTTGTAACAAGAAAATGGCTCACCAAAATGGTCATGGATGATTAACTTCTTTTAACAAATTCTGGTTCAGAGAGAATTCTAACCCAAAGCAATGAAAATAAACCTTTCCTCCTGGTTCAATTTCACAACCTTCAGTTCCAAATCCTTATTCCACAAAAACAGATCATTCATTTGAATAAGTCAGAATACTTGCCCCACCCCAGAAAAAAAGTAAAAATCTGTAATTATAATCACTGCATGCCATGCTTCTTAATGAATGCAATTTACCGGTACTTCTTTTATTCAATGCATCAAACTGTTAAGAACTCCAGTAAATATATGTGGATTAGTGTGTTGCCCCCCAACTCTTTGTATATTTCAAATACATTGCACATACATCTCTGTAACCTTAATATATCTTAACCCTTTCCCTCATAGAGGACACCATTGAAAAGACCTATGTGAACAGCATAAAACCAGATCAGCTTGCAAGTAACTCGCAGGCTGATCAGGTTTTATGCTGTTCGCTTCTCCTCATTGGTCTGGAAATAATGATTTTGTAATTAAATTTGACAAAGTTTAACTGTGGTTTTCTGCTGATCAGGCTTTATGTGATACCTACTGAGGGCGTCAAAATATGAAGGAAAGGGTTAAAACAGAACTACAAATACCCTGCAAAAATATATTTGGACACAACTGGTTCACAGCTTTGATTAAAAACTTCACTCTGTTAGAACAATATATCCTCTAGAACAAAGGCTTAACATATGTATAAATCATTTTAGACTGAACTATTTTTTCGTGAAATTCGTACTAAAGGTCTAATAGGAGGACTAATCAACAGATCATTAAAAACTAGAAACATAGGCAAAATTAAAGCTGCCATTTTGGGTACACTCAACAAACTTTGAACATTCCTGATAATTTAATATTAACAATTCATCTTTTTCTTGTCTTTGCAATGGATCAAATGAGTCCTACATAAGCTTTTTAAAACAATATACAAACTGAACAACTGTCATTTGCCTTTAAATTCTAACACAGGGCATTATGTCGTATGCATGTGTAGTAATAGGTTGATTGCCGGTTGGAGTAATGTCCCAAGAACACTGACTTTGTCATTCATTCTGCAGTGATACAAATTTTCATTATTTCTTCCATTAAAATACTTTACACACAACAGCAAGTACCACATTTCATAAACAACAACTATCATTTATAGTCAACCAAAGATTTTGCATACAAAAATGAGGATCATAACTACAACACAAACATACAAACAAAAATTCCTATTCAGTTGATGCAAAATTAGAAAATATTTTTTATCGTTCTTCAAAATATTTTTTGAGCTCTTTAAGTCATGATTAACCTTCAAACACAAGATCTTTTTGAAATTAAAATCCATACACAGATAGTATACTTTGGTTTTCATAAAGCTAGGCATATCAAATATATCCTTCATGTATAAAGCAGGTAGCTTTAGTATTCATACGGTAAGTGCATGTCAGTAACCTTGGTTTTATATAGTAGTTTTGACATTTAAAATGTGTAACAACCATACCCATGATATAATAATGCGTGATAAAAAGCAGCCAGTCAGACAGTTGGGGTGTTGATAACCGCTACCTTGCTATGACAGGGGAAGCATTTCACAACCCATGCATTCTGATAAAATATACACATCTAAGAATGGGGAGAAAAATCTGCAGGCAGACTGCTTCACACCAATTTATAAGAACTCCCATTAACACTCTGCAGAGGATTTTTACCCCCAAAATGTAAGTGTCAGACTTTCTATGCAAAAATACAAAAGTAAAGAGTAAAATTTCAATAGGCAGTGGGAATCCTGATCTACTCATTAATCAGCCAGACTGCTTACACAATTTTCTCTCCAGTCGTCAGTGTGAAAATATGGTATACATATTGCCACTGAATGTACTCCCATGATGCTCATGGTCTCCGTCCTGAGAATCGACTGCTCTGAATTTCTCTCCAAGACTCCCACAACACACATATATCCAATCAGTCAATTGTCACTCACAAATCATCATCCAACTTTATACAATTTTTTTAAATAAGAACATTCTTTTTTAAACCTTTACTTTATGTTTTCAAATACTCTGTACCAGTCAAAATCCAAAATTAGCCAAAAAATATTTTGTCAAAACTGTGCCAAACCACTCACTTAGCTTAAACTGGCAACTTAGTGCGAACCTTTATGCAGTAAAGTGTTAAAATATTGTCACTCCCAAAAGAAGCATCAGAGATGAATTTAAAATTCTAGATGACAATTAACCAAAAGGTATGGTGCAAAATTCTAACTACATTATGACATTCTTCAGTTGACAAAACAGAATACAATAAATAACTTGTTCAAAGTTCAAAATTAAAACTGAAGCAGAATTCTTTCTATCACTAAGTACAGACAACTTCTCAATGGCTTTAATTCAAATGGACAAATAAGTCAGTTGTTTTTTATTTAAAAGAAAAGAAAAATAAAATAAATGTACATGTACATGAAAAGATTAGTCTCAAGTCTACAGCTTGCATTATGATCATTTATGAAAATTTTAGAAATAATGCCATTGCTGAGATGTGGCCGCTTGTGAATTAAATTCTAATTAAAAGCAGCTGATTCTGATTTCAGTAAATGATCTGTTTACAGAGTGGCCGTTACTTTAAGGAGGCCCCCTCAAAAAAAGCTTGATCATGATCAAACAGTGATCTAAAATCTGGCATACATGATAGTGTAGAAATGGAGGTGTAGCTTAACACAATTTTGCTTTATCCTTGGTCTTCTGCCTGTTCAATCTCTTCAGATTGTCTTTCTGGTCATCCTTTCCATCATCTGAAGACTAATTCAATTGAGCCGCCTGGATTCACTGGAATAATGTGTCCACCCTACTACCATCCATCAGAGACATGTCTATAAATGGGATCTGTCTTTACAGTGTCCCAATGTAAAGGACATCTGTACTTTAGCCCTACATTCTTCAAAGAATGTTTAATTAAACTGTAGGTTTACTATGAGTCTTGATTGCAGCAAGACAAATCATAACCTCTGCTCTGTTATATAAACTTCTTAAAAATATGTTTAAAGCAAAAAAAAAAAAAAAAATTATTGCTTGACGATTTCATAAAAGGATCTATCTACTAAAACAGACCAGTTAAACTGAAGCCAGATTTTTCACTGACAGAAATGCCACCAAAGTGAAAAAAAAAATCATCATCATCAACAATATAACTATTCACACAGCCATGATATATCTTTCATTATTCTACAGACTACAGCCCACCGTAGTCAGTCCTGATTCTCTCTCTACTCTGCTCTCAAGTCCCTTTAATTGAAGACTACACATGATTTAGAGAGAGAGAGAGAGATACCCGGCATCAGCCAATTCCTTACTCGTGGTAACAATGATGAATGGGTAAACCTGACATAGTAGTGTGATAAACACTAGAAATATATTGGTCCTGTCTGCAGAGCTGACTGCTGATCTTTCCTTGCTGCCATACTAGGGCTGGTTGTGCTCGTTCGGGATAGAGGGGCTGAGCCTGCTGGTCTTCCTGCTGGCATGCCAGCCCTCACAGAGGGGAGAGGAGCACGTTCTCCATTGGCGGGGGGCTTGCTGTAAAATCTATCGTAATAACTAGAGTATGAACTGCTGTAGCTGTCTGCTGGCGGATCTAGCCTGCGGTCGTCGTAGCCATTGGCCGCCTCTCTGGCCCGACTTGGAGGAGGGGGCAGTGGGTCATCTGCTAATGGCCGCCTAAAATGTATAGAACAGTTATATAACTTAACATTATAAATTCTGAAGTGTTTGGGATTACTAAAGAATTATATAATACTGTGAAATCATTTTATTTCGTGGGGATGAAATTTCGTGGATTCAGTGAAAAAAACATGTTCGTGGGGACAAGAATTCGTGGATTCGTGCGTTAGAAATTTTTTTATTTATTTCAACGTTATCTGGACGTTGATTTGAAGACCTTTACAAAATTTAAGTTGAAAAGAATGCAGCCTAATATTGATCATAATATGTTAATGACATGGCATTGAGTATATGTTAAGATCTGTTTTCAGAACTTACTTTTAGGGAGCGTTAATCAGACCAAAGTAAGTGTAAATAAATCTAAGCTTGTGGCCATATAATTTTCGTAATATTTCGGCCATGTATTGCTTAGGGTAAAAACCGAGGTCACCACAGTTGTGGCACAGCATGATATCCCGGACCCACTCGTCATCAACTGGGGCTAGACAGGATGTCCTGTAGTGCCTGGGGGCAAGTGGACAATGGGGGCACAGCAGGTGTCAAATCAGTCATCTTGATGACAACGACAAATCACTGTGCTATATTGGCCATAATACAGGGTGGATCTCTCCTACCCATGCAGCTTATCTACGCAGGAACTTGAAGACACTCGTGTACTCAAAAAAATTATGACACAATTTGTAATGAAGCAAAACTTCACAAATGAAAGGATAAATCGAGTAATATATATATATGTACATATATCATGTATATATTATAAAACTATGTACCATAAAACATGACTAGTACAGCGACCGCAGTATAAACAAAAGTGGGTGGAGTACTGTAAATTATGGTGGAAACCAACTCAAAATTAGTTGCACTTGTACATTAAACACCAAAAGTAACACAACTAACATCATGAAGTTTTCTTTGGTGATTTGTTTATTTGCTTTTTAATACATTATATTCCAGAACATAAACCTTATATATATTATTGAACTCAATTTACTCGAGTCTGTTGGGGTATGGGAGAAGGTCGTCATTATCGGCGAGCTGTTTGACATGATAAATGAAAACTTTTCGTGGGGACATAAATTCGTGGATAGCGGCGTCCACGAAATCAACGAAAATAAATCCCCCACGAAATATTATGATTTTACAGTAAAAGCAACAAAATCCAGTGCCCAGTTCAATTTGTATTTCATATTCCTTTGCCTTACTGAGATCTTTTTTTAATAAAGCATATTACAAATTTCCTTCATTGTTTTCACACAAATGAAAGTATATATGCATGCCCAAATAGAACAAAAGTGTTTTGAAATTTTGCTCTCAATGGGGGCGGAATATCAAGCATTATAATGTTACCAAATCAAAAATGTTCTAGGAATTATCTCTTCTTTCTTTTCCATTTTTCAAATAGTTATACTGTTCTTGGCTCTTGTCTTTACATCTCGAATTCATTTTGCAAGGCAGGTATTGAGAGTTAATAATTTATCTAGATTCTTTAATTATTCAGGTTTTTCAATGTTCACATTATTAAAACTTTAAATGTCATCTGCTGGTAAAATCTGACATGGGAAGAAAATGAAATATATCTCAGATTCAACTTCTGTTACATTATGCATTAACTGACAAGAGATGAATAAGACTTAAAAACAGGTCATTTCAAGACAATTTAAATTTAAATGGTGCCCTGAACTTGAATATTTCCAAAATCAATGTAATACTATATAAATAATCAAAATGAGATCACATTGCAATTATATTAGCTGGAAAGTTTATGATATGACAATACTAAACTAAAACAAGAGGGCCAAGATGGCCCTGTGTCGCTCACCTGAGTAAGATTGCTGTGATAGGCATGATGACAAAAATGTGGCATCTAAGTTGTTTTTCTAACATTTGACTAAGTGACCTAGATTTGATCCTACCGGAGTTTGCACTCAACTGGGAATTCATGCAGTCATCATTCTTATCAAAATTAATGTAATGAAAGCTGGTACAAAAATGTAGGCCCCTTGATGTCACAAGATTTTTCTAAAATTTGCCCTGGTGACCTACTTTTTGACCCCATGTTGCCCAGTTTTGAATTTATCTGAGATTTGATGTAAACAAACATTCTGACCAAGTTACATTAATAGCTGAAACTGTGGCCTAGGTGCAAATTTTTTTTAAGATCCTGGTGACCTAGTTTTGCCCGTGACCCAATTTCAAACTCATCCAAGTCATGTAGACAAACACCTGACAAATTTCATAAGATTAGGCCCAAATGTTGCCTCTGAGTGTTCACAAGGTTTTCTCAGATTTGACCTAGTGACCTAGTTTTTTACCCCACATGACCCAATTTCAAACTCATCCGAGAAATCATGTAGACAAATATCCTGACCAAGTTTCATGGATTGGGCCAAAACTGTGGCCTCAAGAATGTTCACAAGTAATTGTTGATGACAGAAGACACACGACGGACAAAAAGCGACCTGAGCACAAGTGCTCAGGTGAGTTAAAAAAACAAAACAATTTATTAAACTTATATAGGTTATAACTTAACAAAGATTTACTACATGAACCACTAACACTGAAAACAGTCCTAAAACGAGATCAATATTACAGCATTATTTAGGCAACTTTTTGGCAAAACATTCACTTCTTTGACCTCATTAAATGAATACAATAGGGTCAAAATGACCCTGAATTGCTCACCTAAATGAAAACACACAGAAACAGTCCTTGCCATCCAAAATTTGAAGGTCATAGTATATATAAAATCAAGTGACCCCTTGGGTGGGGTCAATATTGACACCAGGGCCATGATTTGAAAATCAAGTGACCCCTTGGGTGGGGTCAATATTGACACCAGGGCCATGATTTGAACAGACGTGGATGAGGTCCACAAGTAAACATCCTAACTCCAGGATTTAAGAATTCTGAGAAGATCTTTTGAAGGTTTTCCAATACAAGTCTATGTAAAATCAAGTGACCCCATTTTTTTTAGGCAGGGCCAATTTAGACCCCAGGGTCATGATTTGTACAAATTTGGTAGAGGTTCACCAGTCCATGTTACACACCAAATATCTACACTCTTGGCCTTGTGGTTTCTGTCAATATTTTCTAGTACAGTCTATTCACGATGGAGCGAAATGACGGTGTAATGCGAAGTAAATGCCAAGTCCCGGCAATATTTGTTCTTTATTCAATGTAAAAAAGATGCGATGGAACGAATAGGATGGAACGAAAGATGCACTGGAGCGAAGTATGTGGTCCGATTTGCTAATTATAAACAACTGATTAATGACGCGTTCAAACGAAGTGTCGGTCAGTTTTCACACCTACCAGAGTGACACCTATCGCTTACACGCGTCCGCTATTATATTGTCTATAATCAGCCTATAAGCACGCCATCCGTGACGTTGATTGTTGCAAACTGACACGAAGCTTACAAGCGAGTTTGTTTGTTTGTAACAAAGATTAATGAGTAATTTTATGTCAAAACTTAATAAGCAGCAGTATAAATATTGGTCTCCAGGTCTGACTTGTGTACTTAGTGTACTCTGCTCTAAGAAACAGACGACTATTTCGATGTTTCTACCCGTTGCCACTAAAAGTGCCACCAATGTTACAACAATGGTTACTAATGAGCATCGTTCTACTTTGTAAGATTGACTATGGTATGATACATGTTATACATATGTATGATTTGTAACATGTTTTTATAATACTGTAGTTACTGTTCTTGTGTTCGTTTTGTATAATAAGTCACTTGTTCGATATCTCATGTTCATGTTGTACCTATGTACGTTTGTCCAAACAAACATGACTTATTAAAATATTTACATTTGTACTGCAGAACGCCTTTTTTATCTATCAATATCATCGTATAAAAACAAAAAATATAGAGAATCAAATAATGAAACAACATCACACTAAACATATTACGACACTAAATCTTTACAACAGTACATGGTTTTAGGCAATACATACTAAAACATGACATAAACAAACGAGTGAGCACATACATAAAGGGATTCTCAATCATCAATATGAAAGATGCGATGGAACAAAATACGCGATGGAACGAAATAAATGCGTTTCCCGGGGCTACTTCGTACCATCGCGAATGGACTGTATTTCCTAAATAAGTCTTGTAAAATCAAGTGACCCCAATTTTTTTAGGCAGGGCCAATTTTGACCCCAGGGTCATGATTTGAACTAACTTGGTAAAGGTTCATAAGACAAAGCTACACACCAAATATCTAAGCTCTAGGCCTTGTGGATTCTGAGAAGATTTTTAAAGATTTCACTTTAAAAATTTATTTTTTTGCTCCTGACCTAGATATGTAACGAACCGGAACCATTTGAACAACTTTGGTAGAGCTTCATGCAAGGAACATCATAGGCAATTTTCATCAAATTTGGCCCAGTGGTTTAGGAGGTGTCATTTAAAGAAAATTGTTGATGACAGGCGCACACATGATTTTTACATTCGAGGTCACTGTGACCCTGACCTCTGACCCCAAAATCATTAGGGGTCATCTACTAGTCATGACCAACAGCTCTTTAAAGTTTGAGGAATGTGGCCCCAAGCATTCTCCACTTATTGATCGGAAACGGAGTGGTCTACCAACGGACTGACACTTACAATCCAAAATATCCCCTCTTCTTCAAAGGAGGACATAAATTTTTTTTATATTATATCAGTCCCTCTCTCCCATCCTGGGACAAATTTTACTTAACTTTGTGCAAATAAAATCTTTCTCTATGTGAATTCACTGATCAATGTAAAATATCATTTAGTGTGACTTTGTATCTCCACAAAAATATTGGGTATGGAAAATGATAGAAAAATAGGTCAGCTTTCTTTATGTTTTATTGTGCAAATAAGATGCAAATAAGATATTAAAAGACACAGTGCAGGACAACATTTGACTTAAGTTGAAAATTTGAATGACGTTTAATGAAGCAGGCCCCTGTCTGTCTCACAGACATACACAAAGAATGTCTCCCGATTCAAAAATGGGTTGCATTTTGTTATCAGAAATAAATAAAGGTACAAATAAGGCAGAAAAGTCAAAGCACAACACATCTGTATAAAGCTGTAAAAAGGAGGTGTGCATCAAGAAACAACCAAGCGCCAAAGTCAAAACCTTTGACTCAGGGGTGTTAAATTCTGAAAATATAAATCATTCTCCCTTCCCAAATTTGAGATCCATCATTACAAACTTGCTAGAGTTCCCATTGGATTAAAAAAAGCTATATTAAAGCTATAAATAAAACTGAATACTACCCCCCTCACCCAGTACCACCTTATAAACCAATTCTTACAGAGCTTTCAAAACCAGGACTGATCTCCTAATCAAAATCAGTTCATGCTCATCTCTACATATACAAGTGATTATCCCTTATTCCCATGCCAGGCCATTGAAAACCCAAAATGAGGCTCAAATCTCAGTCTGAGGAATAACCTTTCACCTCATGAATATTCATGTACAATTTTTTTACTTAAAAAATATTAATTAACTCAATGTAAAATGGTATTTTTTCTCTGCTACACAGACTGTGTAAGATGGATCTACAATACTGTATGAGCAATTAGAGAACAAGATCAGACAGCTCTTTAAGGTGCTGTCTGATCTGGGTTTACTCTAGTTGCCAAAGCATCAAAATGAGTCTATATGAAGTTAAGGGTTAACTGGTTCCCTTAGATAGCTTTTATCAGGACCTTGTGATCCATCTCACATGAAAGTAGTACTACTGATGTGTGCTTATAAAGAAAATGCAAAGCTGCATGAAACAAAAGGGCCATGATCGAGTCATACTAAATACATAATGTATGCAGAAGTACAGCAAAATCATCTATATTCAACAGAAACTGTACCTGTCATCCAAACTTTGAAGGTCATAGCTTTAATAAGTCTACATAAATTCAAGTGACTCATGGGGCAGGGTCAATTTTGACACCAGGGCCATGATTTGATCATATTGGTAGATGCTCACTTGGCCATGTTACTAACCAATTATATTAACTCTAGACCTTGTGGTTTCTGTTAAGAAGATTTTTCTAGTTTTTCTTTGTAAAATCAAGTGACCCCAGGGTGATGATTTGAACAAGCTTGATAAGGTCCATGAGACAATGCCACACACCAAATATCTAAACTCCAGGCCTTGTGGTTTCTTACAAAAGGATTTTTCTAGTTTTTTTTAATATAAGTCTATGTAAATCAAGTGACCCCTGGGGCGGGGCCAATATTCACCCAGGGTCATGATTTGAACAAACTTGGTAATGGTCCGTGTGACAATGCCACACACCAAATATCTAAGCTCTAGGCCTTGTGGTTTCAGAGAAGATTTCACTTTAAAAATATATTTTTAGCTTCTGTGACCAGATATGCAATGGACTGGAACCATTTGAACAACTTTGGTAGAGCTTCATGCAAGGGAACATCCTATGCAATTTTCATCAACTTTGGCCAAGTGGTTTAGGAGATGTTGTTTAAAGAAAATTGTTGATGCTGGATGCACGGACTCACAGATGCATGCCAAACAAAAGGCAATCACAAGAGCTCACCATGAGCAATTTGTGCTCAGGTGAGTTAAAAAATGTAGATAGAATAAGTATGCAAAACATCAGAACAAACTACAGTCAACACTGGTTAAGTTTAACATGCACTGAATTAAAAAATGGGTGAGATTACTCTCTTGCCTCAACAATCAACAAACGTCTTAATTTGGGTCATTCAAACACATGCTGCATTTGAAGAGAAAAAAAAATGGTCATTTCAAACAAGAATTGTCGAAATGACAAATATGCCCTCCTACACACTATTTTTACATTCGAGGTCACTGTGACCTTGACCTTGGACCAAGTGACCCTAAAATCAATAGGGGTAATCTACTATCATCTACTAGTCATGACCAATAACCCAATGAAGATTGAGGAATGTGGGCCCAAGCGTTCTCCAGTTATTGATCGAAACTATTTTCATATTCGAGGTCACTATGACCTTGCCTTTGACCAAGTAATGCCAAAATCAATAGAGGTCATCTACTAGTCATGACCAATCACCCTATGAAGTTTGAGGAATGTAGACCAAAGCATTCTCCAGTTACTGATGGAAACTCTTTTCACATTCAAGGTCCTGTGACCTTAACCTTTGACCAAGTGACCCCAAAATCAATAGGGGTCATCTACTAGTCCTGACCAATAGTTTGAAACAAAATGGTCTACAGACGGACATTTGTAAAACAATATGCCTCCTATTCTTTGAAGGGAGGCATAATAATAACTCAGGAGACAGGACTGCACATGATGAGTATCTCACAAACCCTTCAAACTCTGTTTACAAGGGTTGGATAAAGCACAAGCCCCTGACACTGCACAAGACAATAAACACCCTACAGGGCTTTCAATCTCTATATACTTTAGGTGCTATTATTAGGCACCATTCACCCAGCCAATAAGTATGTCCCCCCACTCACCATTTTCAAGCAAAATTTCCCCTAAAATCGAAAATGCACAACTCACATAAACAAGAGGGCCAAGATGGCCCTAAAGACGCTCACCTGAAAAAATTGCCTTCATTGCCTGTACAAGTTACTAAATTATAGCATAGTTGTACTGTCAGAATACATAATCTATGACATCATTTCAGTTCAATGAACAAAACAGTGCCTGTGGTTAAAATTTGAAGTCATACTTGACTGAGAGATAGTATGGCTTTAATACACAAATTTAAACATTAAAAGGGACATAACTCCTGAACTGTGGCCTTTAGTGTGTAAACAAGATATTTCTAAGATTTGACCTATTGACCTACTTTTCAGTCTGGCCCGGCCCATTTTCGAACTGGTTCGAGATATCATCAAGACAAACATTCTGACCAAGTTTGAGGAAGATTGGATCAAAATTGTAGCCTCTAGTGTGTAAACAAGATTTTTCTAAGATTTGACCTACTGACCTACTTTTTGATCCAACCTGACCCATTTCGAAAGGGTTCAAGATATCATCAAGACAAACATTTGACCAAGTTTGAGGAAGATTGGATCAAAATTGTGGCCTCTAGATTGTAAACAAGATTTTTCTAAGATTTGACCTACTGACCTATTTTTGATCCAATGACCAAGTTTGAGGAAGATTGGATCAAAATTGTGGCCTCTAGATTGTAAACAAGATTTTTCTAAGATTTGACCTACTGACCTATTTTTTGATCCAACCTGACCCATTTTCGAAAGGGTTCAAGATATCATCAAGACAAACATTCTGACCAAGTTTGAGGAAGATTGGATCAAAATTGTGGCCTCTAGTGTGTAAACATCAAAATTGTTGACGGACGACGGACAATCAAGTATCCCAAAAGCTCACCCTGAGCTATGCTCAGGTGAGCTAAAAAGCAAGAATGTTCAAGTGGTAGATAGCTGTAACAGCTGTACTGTATACTGGTTTGATTTCCATTTCAGTTTTAACCAATAAAGCTACAAGAGAGGAACTATTTTGTACATTTTTATTAATATAATTATTGTATTATGTATGTGCTGCAAAAATTGCCTTAAATTCCCCCTACAAGGGAAAACAACAACATGAATATCCCCTCCCCCCACAAAAGGTACTGTTCCCCAAAAACAGAGAGGTGTGCACTGAGACAACAAGCAAGAGACACATATACAGATGATGATGATGATGAATGATGATGGCACAAGTAAACCAGCTCACCTCACAGGATCATCATATCCATCATAAGCTCTGAAACACAGATAGCAGGGGAGCCGATATACACACTTCAATATATGCTCCCACACGCCTGTATGCCTACCCTGTGAGGCCATCTACAGACATTTTCTTAGTACACATATGTTCAATCTAGTACTCAATCTAGTAAAAACGCTTTTTTCTAGCACATCTTTTTTCTAGTGCTCTTTTTTCTAGCACATCTTTTTTCTAGTGCTCTTAGAACTTAGCCATTTTTTTTTGGTTTAAATCCTAGGGAAATTCATGTGACACTTTTTACTACCATTACAGAGGATACTGCGATTATAGGTTATAAGCCTTCTTCTTTAACCCTTTCCCTCATATAGACTCATTTTGACGCACTCAGTAGGTACCACATCAAGCCTGATCTGCAGAAAACCACAGTTAAACCTTACCAAATTTAATTATAAAGTCCTCATTTCCAGACCACTGAGGAGCAGCGAACAGCATAAAACCTGATCAGCCTGCGAGTTACTCGCAGGCTGATCTGGTTTTATGTTGTTCGCATAGGTCTTTTCATGGTTACCTCTAAGAGGGAAAGGGTTAATACCGAGATACTATCTAATACAACCTAAGTGTGATTATTGATTAATAATGCAATTTAAATCCATTCTGTATACCACTGATCTATGAGGCAGAGTTTCATGATAATATGAATGGTATCTGAACATTACATATGCATATGCACACTGCACTCAGATTGAATCTAAAGCTTTCAACAAGCAAACAATGTTAAGTTAAAACTGCTTCACAATCTGATTTAAAAAATAATCTCTTTAAAATAATATCCTTTTTAATAAAAGCAGATATATATTTTTATATGCAAATAAATATAAAGCAAATATATATAATATTAGTGAGACTAACTTTGTTTGATCATTCACAAAACTACCATGCAGGTGGTGAAATACTGCTGGTGTAATTGTCACAAACTGCTTTAACAAGGCAACATCCAAAAACAATTAAATAAGGTTTTGCAACATTTTAAACTTGTATTGACAAAATGCAATCCAATCTCAACCGGACTGTACTACTCAAAAAATATTTCCATCCCTTACCATGACACCCTTTAATAACCAGGCTTACCTGTAATAATGTGGAGGCGGTCTTTCATATGGGTCTGAAGATCGAGGTGGTGGGTAGGGATCATACCCATATCTGTCGACTGGGGGGTATCGGGGTGGCGGGTAAGGATCATATGGGTCTCGGGGTGGAGGTAATAATCTGTCTTCTCTTTCATACAGTGCTCGCCTATCCTCAGGATGATGAGGGGGTAGTCTTGGGGGCAGGCGTTCTGGATATCTGTCGTAGTAGTCATATGGGTATGGGTCCCTGCTGTAAGGGTGGGGCCGGGGTGGGGGTGGGTATGGGTCATAATCACGTGGACTCCCTCGACCGCCGCCTCTCATGCCACCACGACCACCACGGAAACTGGAAACAGAATTCAAAGAGATTAATATCAATAATTCTCTCAGACTAATAAAAGAAGTACAAATCAATATCTACAACTATTTTTTTTCAAAATCTAATTTTACAATATTTCAGGTCTATTTGCTGCCAAAGCAACCACATGTTTAAAAATAAGGACAGAATAAAATGAGGTGCATAATCTCCATAATATTATTGCCATTTATCCATGTTTCAAGTTTCATGAAAATATTAACAAGTACTTTTTGAGTTATTGCAGGATCCAGTGTTTGTGGACTGTCAGACGGAGGGCAAACCTATAGTCCCCTTTGGTAAACCGATAATGTTACAAAAACATTAATAGAATACAAGAACACACAGTGGAAGATACATACCCCATCTTTCCTCCTCCGCCACGTCCACCACCTCTTGGACCGCTACCGGTAGATTTCTACAGAAAAAGAACAAACAAGGTTAGAGAGCAGAGACGATATCTACTTGAGACAGATATAGTGCTGCCACACTGCAGTATCAGGCTGTAGACATGTGGCATGATACCACACCAAGTCATATTATCCTGACACCAGGCCAATCAGTCCTGCAACTACCCTTGAGCACCAAGCAAGGGAGCTAAAACAGTACCATTTTTTACGACTTTGGTATGTCGTAGCCGGGGATCAAAATTAGGTTCTCGACATACATAAAAGAAACATACATGTATATTAGAATACATGTATATGTTTCTTTTTAAAGCATTAATGCCAACTTTTTTCTGCAGATCAAATCTGCCTGTTGCTTTTTGGAAATAATCTGCTATTGTTTACCAATGAAAACCTTGTGCTGTACACATACTTAAGCAGAATTAGGAAAGAATTATGTGCTTGTCATTTATTTATAGTAACTATAATTATTTTTCTCATATGATGGAGTTGGTTCAAGCGTTTCCTTTAAGAATGTGTTTGTATGTGGAAGGTTATTTAACAGGAATTTGTTTCTTCCCTCTGTTGACAATTATTTATCAGGCATGCATCTCAGTCAACATACTCAGGCTTTAGTTCACTCAAAACCTTCGATGACCTAGAACCCCCTCATTTATTTGTTTATCCCTTTCCCTCAGAGGAACCATGAAAAGACCTATGCAAACAGCATAAAACCAGATCAGCCTGCGAGTAACTCGCAGGCTGATCAGGTTTTATGCTGTTCGCTGCTCCTCAGTGGTCTGGAAATGAGGATTTTGTAATTAAATTTGGTAAGGTTTAACTGTGGTTTTCTGCAGGTCAGGCTTTATGTGATACCTATTGAGGGCGTCAAAATGGGTATATATGAGGGAAAGGGTTAAACAAGAGAAAGTTACATTATATGTGACATGAATACAAGTTTGAAATGTACTAAAATGATCTGAAATTTCTTCTGAACTTCAAAATTCAGGATGTTTTAATTGTCAGAGGATCAATTTGAATTGTTTACAGAAACACAGTATACTCTGATCAATCTTGAGTACAATAGATTCTTCACCGTCTACCTCATGAATATTCAAGGACAAATTTTTGCAGTTTTTTTACCCCAATATTTTGGGAATATGACTCTGGAATTGGTAATTCCATCAGCATTTTTGTTAAAATTTGGATCTTTTTTCTTACTTTCTTTTTTCCCAAATATAAATTATCATGTTGTAAGTCAAATAAACTCAAAATAGCTTTGTATATATGCTTGTCTGCCATTACACAATAATACACCAAACTTGATGGGATTGTTTTTAATGAGTCTGAAGTGATGTTGTTGTTTTTTCAAAGTCTCAGATTGGGATTTTTTTATTCAGAAAAAATCTGTCTCGCTTAATGTATATTTATTTACTGAACATTAAACAGTATAGGATAATCTTAAAAGCAGGGTTCAACACTAACTGTTTTGAGTAAGGAGTCCCTTGGACTCCTAACTTGTAAAATCAAGGAGTCCGAACAAAAAGTTAGAAGTCCAAATTAACGATACCAAAACAGCTTACTTTTTAACAATTTAATGGTCAGCAACATTCATTTATTTGTTCAGAAGTTCACAGAATATTTTTTTCTTCTTCTTTTTGACTCATATTCCTTCCTTTTTTTCCTTTTCTGACAATTTTTTTTTGGTGGTGGTGGTGGTGAATATTCGGTGAGGTTCCATATTGTTTACATTACCGACAGGAACGCTGGGCACGTTTTTATTGCAACACCGGTTTGTAGATTGGTTTAGAAATATATTTTCGTTATGTTACGTTATTCTATAAGTGTCTACATGAAGAAATATAAAATCTGAAGACCCAGTGTTCCCACTGGCTTTTTCTGGGTGTACATTCAAGTACTGCACTTGAGTTTTGGCATGTGTTTATTTTTGCTAATAATAGTAATAAACCATACAAAAAATATTTTCTTTGTTTATTATTTAACAATGATTCCAAATTGACCAAAACTCATTATAGCCTCATTATGTATAGCCAATGACATAATTAATATACCGTTAACACTCATGTATAGCGCAAATCCCGAGTTTGAGGTTCAAAACCTTGGTAAAAATCTATTTCCCTTCTATAATGCGCACTCATTCTTCGTATATCGAGTAGGCCGTCATTTTGTTTAGCCACGGGTGTTTTGCGTATATTCGATTGAACTAGAGGTAACAAAGGTTCTACTGCTTCCGAAAATCAGTCATGCAACGATTATAATTCGATCACACCTCTAGTTACGTAGTATCCACATTCAGCTTGCATTGTTACGTTAATGTTCATTATTACCAATAGTAAGAGTCCCTTTCCATTTGGAATTTGAAGTACACAATTACCTTTAACCCAACAGTTCTGTCCAAAATTGAACTTACTAACTAGAATATCACCTGAATGCACTAAAAACAATAAACTGATTGTATAATCATAACAGTCATGGTTTGTATCAGTAATAACGATGCAAATATGGCATTTGGCTTTATGTCGTCAATTAATTATGTAAAGTACAGTACCGAACGGGTTCTGGATAATTCACAGCGATATGAACAAAATGAACAATGATTTCATAAGCATTTATTTCACAATTATATTTTAGAAATCACAAACAGACACCAATTTTCTGGCAGGTATATACGATAAAGCTTTAATACAGATTTAAAATATAAATCTTTGCCGACAGATGATGGGTTGCTAAAAAATATTGATTTGAATGAATGCCGATTACGGCGAAATTAATACACATGTAGTGTGCCAGTCAACCTCGTTTTCATTTCTAATTATCATTTCTATTTTTAGTTTTATTGGAAAACCAGAGTGCGTTGTTATTTTATCATATTATTTATTAAAAAAAACCCACAACCATCAACGGTACTCGACTTTTCTTGTTGTTTTATTATATTTTAGCATGTATTTTTGTGCGTGCATTCACGTATAGACTTAAAAAAAGTGTGCGTGATTTGATGCATTTGTACGCGATATGTACGTGAATGGGAATTCTGTCAGACCAGTCTATGTATTTCGGATATCATCGATAATTACCGTTATTGCAAGCAGTCGGAAGGACTTTTATCTATGAAATATAGTCGATATATTCCGGCTTGTTCAACTGGAATTGTAAACAGAACAGTATTCGGATAATGCTTTATTCGGATTCATTTTTTGACCCCAGATTCAAGGAGTCCGTCGGACTGCCTAGCTTTGATATCAGGTAGTCTGACATGATAATTTTGGAGTCTCAGACTCCTGTTAGTGTCGAACCCTGAAAAGGAAACGAAGGATATTTCTTTGACTTGCACAGCATATAGAATCTAAGGTACAAAAGTGTATAAGCAAATCAAGGAAAACATAGACAGCTAGTTACAACTTACCTCCACATTTATTCGCTGGCCACGAACCACTGTGCCTGACAACTGTGAGATAGCTTCATTGGCCTCTTCTTCTTGCACCATGTGCTGGACAATAAACAAAACATTATAGTGTAACTACCTACCACAAAGACTAGTGTGTGTGTACACTTCACCAGAGAAAGTGAATATCAGTCAAAGAATTCACGAAACATCATAATTCTTAAATTTGGTAATATGTTCCCTGAAAAATAACGTTCTGTTTCTTTGTTGGGTTTAACGTCCCACCGACAGTATTTCAGTCATATGGAGACGATGTCTACTTGAGACAGATATAGTGCTGCCACACTGCAGTATCACGCCGTAGACATGTGGCATGATACCACACTAAGTCATATTATCCTGACACCAGGCCAATCAGTCCTGCAACTACCCTTATATGCTGAGCACCAAGCAAGGGAGCTAAAACAGTACCATTTTTTACGACTTTGGTATGTCAGTCATGGCCGGGGATCTAAATTAGGTTCTCAAACCATAATTATTAATTGATAAGATGCAGGAATCAAATATCCACCATAATAGCCCCTTATGTCCAAATCTTAAGTATAGAAGAAATATATCATTAAAAATTACTTCATCACAAAAAAATGTAGCTCTAGTCTCAGTAAGAATATTGCAGCTGTCACTTTCTTTCCACATTAAGGGAATAATATTTCACCATTTTTTAAAAATAAAACTTAGATATTCTAGATTTTATCAATTAAATTATCCTGTTCACATTTAAAATGACAACAGTATAATTATTATGATGACTTTGACTATTCCAGGGCTTTTTTTCCAAAATTTGGGAAGGGGCCTTAGCCTTCTATTTTGGGAAATTGAAACGCGATTTCGGGGCGTTTTGGGAAAAAGGTTGACTCAATTCACATGTATACACAGTAATATTCTAACAGTCTTATGAATCTTAAAGAATCAAAACGAATTGATATAACAACTAGACATAAAACAGAGCTGTCTTTGGTTCAAATCGCTGCACCATTTAAAATGGTACTAATGTCCATAAACAATATTCCTCCTTGGTGTCAAGACTAGCACTAGCTGCAAAAATGTTTTGGCATTCACCAGATAGAGCCAAATCTCTTAAGTTGGAGGCAGATTTTTTAACAAGTGGCTCCAATATATTTTTGTGTTTATATATGCTTTAGTTGAAATGTCAAATGCACATTCATTTGGTACATTATATTTAAAAATAAATAGAAATAATAAACATGTACATTATTATTGAAATAAAAACATTACAACTTTCTTTCACAATATTTCAATTGAAAATTAGATTAATGAAATTAACTCTAAGTTTTATATAGAAAATTGTTAAAATATTTTGTCAAATTTTCAAAATAAATCATTCAAAATAAATGGTGATATAATTATTATATAAAATACTTTTAAAAAAATTAATATCAATATGTTTAAATATTATATGTATAAAAAACTAATAATAAATCAAAAGTGAAATTTAAAAAAAAAAAAAAATTGAGTATGTTATGTTTGGGGGATGTTTCATTTTGGCTACGTTTTTGACTTTTTCCTTAGCAATAAGGAATTGGTTATTTATACATCAAGGTAAATAACTGATGTGTTTATGTATTGAAAACTTACTTGGTGAACCGAACAACTGATCTGAATGTTTTAAAAAGATAAACAAGCAATAAAAATGCTAATGTATCTTCGCAAACAGCCGCCATTGACTGAGATGATTGCGCAACTTCATAACAGCTCTCTAAATGAAGGTAAAACAATAGTCGGTAAAAGGTGTGACAAATGATAGTCGTCCAATAAAATCCGAGTATTCCACATTGAGCCTTAGAATGCGTGTTGATTGGGTCATCGAACAGCAGGTGCTTTACTTTAAGTAGTATGCAGTGTAGAGTGACGTATAATTTTGTGCATTACGGAAACAACTGCATTACTGGTTTTTTTTCTCTGTATTAATAAATATTCGCTTATAGGTTTAAGGAGAAAAATAGTTAGAACATATTGGGAATTTTATCATTAGATTTTGGGAATTCTTTTGGCCAAAATTGGGAAAAATATAGCCTTTTTACGATTGGGAAGTCACCGAAGATCGGCCTCTGATATAGAAGGAAAAAAAGCCCTGTATTCCATGATAAAAATGCAGCTTCCCAAAGTGACTGCACTTCTAAATAATGCAACAGATTATAATTCTTGTTTCATTTGCTATTTTTTGGTCGACTATTTTAAGGAGATCCAGCTACATACTTTGTGTTTCATTGTGAAGAATAACCTGTCATCGGTGGCCCAGAATAAACTCATCACCATTCAGCAGAAGAAAGGGGGCTTTACCTCCCTAGAGGACAAATCATCAGCATATGCCGTTGTCCAGATATTTATTATATTCTTGTGTTGTGTATGTTAATTTGTAAAAATAAATTTATTTTTCATTTTGATTTGCTTTGATTTAAAATTAACAGATGTCTTTTAATTAGAACACTTCTTGCAAATAATATGTACATACAATAAACAAGTATTACACATCACATGCAAACTTTGCTAACCTAAACATGTATATCACTACATGTACATGTAAAATTTGTGACATATTACAATCCAAACAAAATACTGAAAATTTTAATTTACACTTAAGGATTTGCTTTTGACTCTTAAAATTTGGCTCCAATAGTCAATGACTCTTGGGTTTAAAGACTAAGGAGAGTCCTTTTATACAATCGTTTTTTGTTGTTTTTTTTAGCTCTCCACATCTGTGTGTGTAACAGTAACACTGCAATTTTGAATTGTGTCTGTTGCGTGACCTGTAGAGTTAACCTCATGGGCAACACATGCAATTGTTTACGGTTTTATTTCCATGGCTGTATCACAGAAGTCAAACTTACCACAAACCCAAAATTTCTCAGTACATCACACTCTGTTACTTCACCATACTGTTCAAACAGTGGTCGTAGATCATCATTTGTTGTGTCTGAACTGAGGTTCCCCACAAATATCTTAGTAGGCATGGTAGCCTATCAAGTCTGAAAAAAGAAACAAATAAAACAACTTACCATGCTATCATTATTATTTACACCAATAAAATTTACTTTGATACCATTCATTTCCTGTAAATACATTTTCAAAGTTTGTCTTTACAATGTAATCATATCATATTATGCAATAATACTTATAAAAAAATGTTGTCTCATGTAATGTATTGTCACTTGCAGTGACGTGTATCATTCCCTTTTATAAATATAAATGAACAGTGAATTTTTGCAGCTGTCCACTGTTGATGTATATAAAAAAAAAAATAAGTTTAAGAATGACATTCAATGTAAATAATGATAAATCAGAATACATGTATCTTTACAAATCCAGTATAAGTAAATAAATCAATTTGATATTTTTTGTAAATAACAAAAAAACAGGATCAGTACTTCCATCTGTTTTGGTGTGAAATTAACATAGTATTACTAAGGCTTAAGCATACAGACTTGTTGTGATACATGCATTAAGAAAATATCATGTTTGGATTAAAAATAATGTGTCTTAAAATACATATTAAACTGGAAACAAAATCTGTCACAATTTTGCCAATCTTACAAATTATACTGCTGTGAGGGGATGGGGCTGATTTTGTCATACATTTGTGAAACTTTTTCCTGTTTATAATTGATTATGCTGCAAATTTGATTTTCAATACTTTGGCTCTTCATTCTACATTCATTTTTAAGTGCATAAAGTATTTATATTAAACACTTAATCATATGAATCTTTACAATTTCATTCCTTGAATTGTGAATGGGTATGGTAACCCTTCGTTTGTGAAAATTTAGTACCGTCTTTTTCTCAATATTGTGAAAGAAAGTAGCAACATTTCTGCCAATATTGTGGGCTATGAAAGTTTCTGCAAAATGGTAGGTGATGTTTTATATTTTCAAGAAAGAGATAATGTGGAAAAGAAGCACTTTTGACATTTATTCAGCTTAAGTAGGCTTAAACCAAGCCCTATCAAAAATACACTTATGAATCACTTTGGGGGCTCTTCTAAATTATGAATGGGTCCTGTTGAGGGAAGTGGATACCAGATACAGAAGGGGAAAAAAAATGCTGGAATCTTTTCAACTATCTGATTTTGCTCCATGTATACATATGGTTTTATCAATTAAATCTGGATTAAAACCACTACGAAACTCTAGGTTAGATACGACTATTTAAATAGAAAATAAATTTACTGTCGCTACGACTATAGAGGAAATATATATATTTTTATATAAGAATGCCATCAATTAATCAAACATTTTGTTTATTACCCTTACCAACCCAAAGTGATAATACTGTATAATTTTATCCTGTCTAATTTTCATTTGATTGACTTTAATGAATCTGAAGTTAATCCATTAAAAAAGAAAAAATTTTTTTACTACTAAAATCAATAACTGCATCACACTTTTATTATTGTGACACACCATTATTATTCATAGAAATTTTTTAAAGATGTCTGTCTCACGTAGGAGCATCATACATTATACAGTGCTCCAGCTAGGCCGAAATGGCAGGGCGCTGCGCCCTGCCGCCTTTGATATACGCCCTGTTGCCTTTGATCTCCGCCCTGCCCCTTTCAGATAGTGCCCTGCTTTCACCGCATACTGTTTCCCTAAGCCTCAACTCTCAGCATTCTTTGATTTTGTCGATGAACCTTAGTGTGTGTAACACAGACATAGTCACCCAATGTTCAAAGCTGGTGTCAATCAACTGGCACAAGCCATGATTAACAGTTGGCTATTCTAGTAATAAGTATCAACATAATTATGTGCAGATATTTGGCACTAAAAAGTAAATTTTACTTGCATTTATTACAAAGGTAAGTATTTGTCTATTACCTGGGGAAAAAATATAGCACGTTGTCATTATTCATCTTAACCGCGCATTCTGCCATCTTTTGAATTCAAAGTATGATAATGTGGAAAACATGCCCTAGTCAAGCCATCAGATTAATAACAAACATTCTAAAGCTTATTCTCTCAAAAGCCTCAACTTATCTTAGGCAGGGATTTACCGGACGCAGGATCCTGCGTCCATATACGCATGAATCACAGACTGTACGCACCGAAAAATAAAGTCTGCGTCCATGTGTACGCACGAATTGTCCAGAATATCTGTGCCAATTCATTATCAAATGTCTTCGTAAATCTCTTGGAATTTCCAACGCTATATTTAACTAGTTAAATTTACAAGCCAATCACTGTGCCTTTTAAAATTAGCGTCCAATCATTGAACGCTTCCGCTCACATGTCTTATCAAAGTTAAGCATGGCAAACACAAACTGACTTAAGAAGTTTATGGGGCAAAAGAAAAGATCGCGATGACGAGAAACATGAAAATTTATTGTCAACTGGTCACCCTGATTACAGTTACAATCTTCCTCAAAATCAAAACGTGAGCAGAAATTTCAGTATATGGCTTGAAAAATTTAAATGGCTACAGTTCCGTGACGAAGGCATGTACGTATTGTAATACCTGCATTTCGGCGAAAAGCTCATCAAATCCCTTTACAGAGGGTTGCATAAACTTACAAAACTCCTTATTAATTCGTCATCAAGACACTGATGTCTACATGAACAGCTTACAAGTCTTAAATATGCGTTCAAATTTCGCAACCGCTATTAAAGCTGATCACGATCAAAGCGTTGAAAATACTGTTAGTGAACTCAATGATTATGTGATTCAGTTGCAGACGGTGTATAACAGAATTTTGAATATCCAGATATTTTTGTTTTCTACAAGGAATACTTGTTAAGGATGCTTGAAATGATACTGTAAGAAAACAAGAATGTCTGTTATCCACCTAGTCAAATTTTAATGTGAATTCTCAAAATTTGCACTTATTAAATTTAATAAATTTCTCAATTTTAAGGATCTGGAATACATACTTTTAGTTAAAGATAATGGCTTTGGTATAGTAACAACACATCTGCGCAGAAAAAAAAAAGTTTTAAAATTTACTTTAACATTCCATGCCCTCAAAGTCGCAAGACTTATAACTCTTCTGGAAAATAGCTAGTGATCCTTAGCAAATTTTGAGTAGTATATTTTGGTGAGGTTAAATAGCTTGGACCCCCTGAAATTAATGATGGACCCCTGTTTTTAAGGATCCTGAGTCCAGTGGACCCCTGAAAATCAAAAGTAGTGTAAATCCCTGCTTAGGTAAATCAATGTCATCAATTTAAAAGACAGTCTTTAGCAGACAGACGAAAACTTTACTATTTTTTCCAAAAATATCAACCAATGAAATAGCCCGATAAAACTATGTTCAGAAAGGCGGATAATTGTCATAATTTTTATCATTAATATTTAATTTATCTGTCTCTAAAGATTAATCATGTTAAAAGCATATATTATGTCAGTTTTTAAATGTATCTATGTTTCTTCCGGTATAATCGAAGAAAATCTTTTAAAAAGCATGCACTGATAAATTTTGTTTACAGCCATCAAACAATTAAAAAATGTTTTAAAAAATGAATGTTTGAAATAAGAAACTGTAAATAGAGATTTTTACATCATTTTTTGAAATAAAGATTGCATGGATTGGGGTAATGCACTGAGATAAGTTTGCATTATTATTAGTAGATTCTATTTTTTTTTCCAATAAAAATATCAGATCTAAATTTAAAAAAAATATGACAGTGTTTTTTTTGGCCAAAATATTCGGCGAAATTCGGCGGCATTCCCCCCTGCCAGAAGTATATATTTTTCCCCCTATTATGCTGAAAATTCCCCCACTTAGGGTTCATTTTGGGGTGCAAAATGATGAGTTTCTCTCATTAAATCAGCAAATGTTGCACAATAAAATATCAGCTGAATATATTTCATCTGCCCGGTTTACTAGGTATCGTCTGCATTATATGACAGATTGTTATATGCAGACAATACCTAGTAAACAGGGCAGATTGTCTAAAAATGGCAAAAAATAAAGTTAACTGGTAAAGGTATGGGCCAGGTGTTGGAGAAAAGTCATTTTTTATAATTATGTAACGTTTATTGTTTCTTCCGGTTTTTTAATGGAAAAAAGCATGACTGATAAAACTTGTTAAAATGTTTTAAAAAGCTTCAATAATGTTATCAAACATGTTATTTATGAAAGAAAACAAATTTTAAAGGCTGTCTTTAAAAAATATATTACAATATAATAGTGAAGTGGGTGGGGTAATGCATTAATTAATGAAGACAGGACTTATTTAAGATATATCTAACATGTATACACTTTTATACATTTTTTTTTTTGGCAAGTTTTGTTTTCCTACACCAATTTAAGCCACCAAAGCCACAATTCAACAAATGATAATATATGAAGTGCATAATTTAATGTATAAAAGTTTATAGATAGATCTAAAAACAAGCCTGTCTTAATGAATTAATGCTTTACCCCAACCCACTTCAGTATTATATTGTAGTTTATTTTTTAACAGTTTTTAATGATGCAAACTATCTTTAATGATTCTGTGTTGAACAGATGGGCATCACAATGAAAATGTTGAATTTTATTAAAACAGTTAAAGCATACTAGTGCTTGTGTTGGTGTTAACTTAGAGTCAGTTTTATCATTTAAATAGAGATGAAAAAGTAATTTAAAATATACTGCCTTAATGATGTATAGAGTAAAAAAATTCCCCTTTTAGCTAGTTCGCGCGCTTTTTTTCCCCCTCAAATGGGCCCGGACCCCATTCCCCCAAAAGTGAAAAAAAACACTGTATATTTAGAGATTAGCATAAAAGTTCCCATTGTTGTGTTTTTTTAAAAAAAAGGTTCTAGAGACAAAAATAATACAAATATTTTTATAAAACTTTTTTTAAAAATGATTAAACAATAAGTTTAAAACTGTATTGTTAATTATCCTGTCAGAATGGAGAATACAGGTCTACATAAACAATTCTAGATCTAATGCCTTTTATTTGGATTAATTTCAATGTTACAGAAGAAAGCTTCATATTTTGAATTTCATTATATTTTCTGAAAAAGAAATGCTCATTTTTTATCAAATTGTACATACAATTGCCCTTTTAGGGCAACTAACTATGCCTTTTTTCATGTCCTGGCTTGGGGAAGAGCACTATGGAGTCATCAAAATGGGGGCCTCTCTACAGTATACATATTAAGAAATTAATAACAAAAACTGCAAACTGGGATCCATGATTTTCTGAGGAGACTTGGATGTCGTTGTCAATTTGTGTGAGCTTCACTGGCAATTTTCTTTTTTACTTTTGGTAAAGATGACCGGAAAAAGCAACCTTACAATAATAAGATTAGTGATCAAATGTTCTTGAAATAAAGTCCATTTTTTAAACTCTGCGAATTTTTTTCCCCCAAGCATCTTATCAAATCTGCACATAAATGCAAAAGCACCATTTTTCTCTTATGTATACTTTCCTCTGCTGTTAATTTTATCAATTATTTTAGGTAACATTCAATAACTCATTTTGTTATCCCTTGATTCTAAAAAAGAGCTTAATTATTTACATGTTAAGATATGCATTTTCTGTTTGTTTATAAAAAAATCTTACATGTATGAAGCTGAGAGATTTTAATATACATATATGTGAACTCTTTGTAAAATAGTCAGTGGGATGCTTCCCCAACCCACTGCTGTCTAAGAACAGGGATAATAAAATGAAAATCTTGATACCAAAAAACTGGAATAAGAACAAAATTTCCAACCAGGAAATCCCCTAAAGGCCTTATTTAAAATCTTAATTTGAAAAATTAAAAATTCCCTTTTCAAATCCTGGCTGGAGCACTGATTATAGTAGGCCAACTTGGACCAGGCCGATCAGCATTTAGGCCGACTTGATCCGATACCTTCAGTACTGGTTAAGAGCATCATCAATATAATGCTGCTGACTGAAATTTTCAGAAAATGATCAATATCACAAAGCAACATCAGATTTATATTACACTCTGTACGATATTGAATGAGATAATAGAAAATCTTGCCTTCCAGTTACACTTTATATTATATTAAGGATTGTTCAGCCCCTGAATTCTGTAAATTTTTTGCTGTTAAGTTTTTATGCGGGTTATGAGACTTCGTCACTGTTTCTTTGCATTACCAAGCATTGTGTACATATCAATAACCTTGATTATTTTGATTTGATTTAACGAAAACCCGGCTAATTTATTGTTTGCATTTTACAAAAGAGGAGAAAGACGAAAGGATATGACCGGGATTTCATTGGCACTTGATGCACGAAACGTTGGAATACAACTATTTTTAAGTACTTAAATCAATTGTGCTTTCATGTGCTTAATCGAACGGATATCACTTGCCTCTTCCCCCAACTAAATCCTGTGCATTAAACGCCTTTGTATGACAGAAAGTATCAGCGTGCTTCAAAATGGCGGCAAGCAAATTTCCGGATGTGACGACAAGCCGGTATATGTATCTCTCTTAGTGATTGGTCAAATGAAAGCCCTTCTATCCAATCAAACACTACATAAGATTTCCTGATGTGAAAAATGTCAACATGGGCCGGACAAGAAAGCATGGCAATAGTCTGAAAAGAAGCAGACAATCAATTGACTTGAATAATCTATCAAAGAAACAGAGGCTTTTATACAGAGACAATAGAAGAAAACAAAAGTACGAGATTCAATTGCTATTTTAACATTTTTTCATCATGTAATTGCAAAATGATAATTTCATGATTCGGCCTAAGTTTATTCGTAATGCTGCTTCTATCAGCTACTGGACACAATCACAGGCTGAATAGTGAATATTATTTCATTTATCCCATTCTTCTCAGTTCTGGGTAATTTTCTGTTTGGAAATATCATTATCTTAAGTTTTTCAAAGTATTGAACTTGTATACAATAAGATCAGAATGAAATGAATCCTTCATAAGAACATAAGATACTGCATATATATGCATTTTTCAACATTTCATAATCATTATTCTAATATTTACATTTTATATTTCTGTGCACAAATGTCATAAAACATAGCAAATCTCCATCTCAACTTAGGTTGGGATTTGACATCAGTTAGCAGGCTCCAGCGGATCCAGCGTGGGGGCCTTGGCCCCTCAGCTGCCCTGGTCATACATTTTTCTAGGCTATAAAATCCCTTGATTACATCATAGTAGTGTTGTTAAGAGGAAATCCCCATCGTGGGCCCCCTGTACTGAACTACCCGCATAACCACCTGACCAGCCAGACTCCTATTGCCTTATGGCCCCCTGCTGTTAATGTGTAGGTAATCCGAATCGGCAGTCGCCCATGACTGTGTGATAAGCATATGCTTAGGGTACTGCGGACACGTTCACTGATTGAGAGAAATTTACATGTCATCTGCCGAGCGATCTAACAATTGGGAAAAATAGGCAATTACCAAAAGTTTGTATCAGTTAAACTATAAACTATTCTAGGCAAATGCAGTTTAAGAAATAGCATAAAAATAATTAAGCTAAAAACAACAACTAAGCTGGACATTAAAATGTAATTAGCATCGAAAGAATTTCACTAGAGCCCAAAAGAATTAATAAAAATAATAATAATAAACAAACTACTTTGATGAAATCTACTCAACGTTTTTTTTAATTCACTTCTCTACATGTATAAAGTTTTAAATCTTGCATTAAAAGCGGGCTAATTAGCTGCCGGCAGCTTGATGAACTTTCAGGTTTTGTAAAATTGCCAGTTTTTGATAAAGGTTTTTTTTTAATTTTTTTTATTGCTGTAACAAACTGCAGAGTAGATGCATACCTATCGCTAGCCATGCAAATTAAACTTAATCAGAAATGGGTTGTGTTTCAAAATGTCATCAGTTTTACTATTTTTACATAACCTTTTAAGTATTACTTTTATGAAACTAACTCCTAAATATTTTTCATGAAAGGAATAAATACAAACAGTAGGCCGATACATCGTCATGTTCACTTTTTTAATATTTACGAATATAATAATCTACATATATGTGTATTCATGGTCTCTTTATATAGAGACCCTGGTGTATTTTATATTTAAAAAAAAACACATGAATATGAAAAGAAAGAATTTGAAAAATTCAGTCTGCCATATTTTGGGAAAATCCATATTTTGGGACAATGTATATGTATATTATACATGATCACTAGTTCAAATCAAATCCAGGTAATCAGTCATTGAGCAATGTTACTGATAAGTCGATAAATACGAAATACTACCGGTAATGCACAGAAAACACATTTTATATACAAATTAAAACGGATATTAAAGATTTTATATTAAATATCAACATCTTTCATTACTGAATATTGTTTGTTTTGTCACTGATTTAAAATTCAGAAAAAAATGTACCAAAAATCGACACGCAGAAGGGGCCCAAAACTTCTGCAACCGCCCGACCCAAAAAATGTGCGCCTGATTTTTTTTTTTTTTTTTTTTATCTGGGAAGTCTGTGTGTGAAGGCTGCTTCCAGATCGACAATTAGACAGTCAAGATTACCAAATTCGAACCTAATACAGCATATACCCGGTATTCCCATTCAACATATTTAACAAAATATGTTTAAAGTGATTTTTTTCCTCAGATTTAAACAAAACTGTCTTTTACAATGTTGAGTCTAAAACTGGTGAATATTTAAGGCATTCACTAACTGATAGTGTACACAAGTCACTTTTTTTTTGGGGGGGGGGGGGTCCAAAATAGCACTTAAAATTTTTTTTATGCCAGTCTGCCTCCACCCCTTACTACCGTCATTTTTTGAATACAAATGTAGTCAAATACTATTGCACAGTAGTTATTCAAAAACATGGCTTTGCGAAGGTAAAATATAAAATTATATCGCTCAAGGCTCAGTCCCACTTGACATTTTTTTGCCTAGGGAATGTACTCCTGATGGAGATTGATGAGCCTCTGGAGGCGTCGGGAACAGGTACCCCTGTGTCCAGCGGAAGCTTTGAAAGCGTCGCGAGCTACGTGGAGTCATCGGGAGGCCTCGGGAGAACTTCATTGCTTGCATTGAAATTTTTCCCTATATATTCTCGAAGTTTTATCGGGGAAAACAGGCCGGGGAAACATACGCATAGCTTCCCGGAAGCTCCTGGGAAGCATTCACAGAGCTTCCGCGAAATATATTTTCCTCTGAGGAACTCCCTAGGCTTCGGTGATTTCTTGAAGGTTCGGCAACTTTTCTGCAACACATTCCAGATCTTGTGATAGAATCTCAGAATATTCGCAAAGAATTCGGCAAGCGCACTCTAAAATTTGTTGCTTTTTCAAAAAGGCCAACGGACATTGCTGGGGGCATCTTCATAAACCCCTGAAAGTCTACCCTTGATTTTGTCCATCACTGAATTCTCATAATCTCCATAATCTTCCCGAGGCACCTAGGATGGTTCGCTACAACGATACATCCCCTAATCTACGGGGATATTCCCCCGATGATGTTTCAAATTCGGTGAAGCTCCGAGGCACCTTCCCCGATCATCGGAGAAATGTCCGAACATCAGGAGCCATCCCTGATAATACAAGGTCATTGTACCATAACCGAAACATCAGCGAACGTTTCATCGGACCAATCCCGAACCTTCTCATGGGACTGCTCAAACATCTGATGCCACCGGGAGAAAATTTGTGTATTTCCACATCGCCGATGATTTTTTAGCTCACCTGAGCACGTGTGCTCAGGATGAGCTTTTAGGATCGATGAATGTCCGTCGTCCGTCCGTCGTCCACAATTTGTTTGTTTGCACTCTAGCATCTTCATTTTATGAGCAATTATCTTCAAACTTTAAAACAATGTTTATAACCATAAAATCTCGGCCAAGTTCGATTATGGCTGATATCGGAACATTAGGTCAGGAGTTATGCCCCTTTTAAAATTCAAAAAAGCCAGATTTCACATTGTTTGCTCTCTAGCATCTTCATTTCATGAGCAATTATCTTCAAACTTTATATCAATGTTTATAACCATAAAATCTCGGCCAAGTTCGATTATGGCTGATATCGTACCATTGGTAGGTATGGCAATGCTTATGACCATAAGGTCTTGATTGAGTTCGATTATGGCTGAGATTCATCAATTAGGTCAGGAGTTATGCCCCTTTTAATATTAAAAAAAATGTCATATTTCACTTTGTTTACACTCTAGCATCTTCATCTTTTGAGCAATCATCTTCAAACTTTATGACAATGCTTATGACCATAAGGTCTCGATTGAGTTCAATTGATGCTGAGATCCGTCAATTAGTTCAGAAGTTATGCCCCTTTTAATACAAAAAATGCAAGATTTCACTTTGTTTATTCTCTACAAACTTCATTTTTTTAACAATCATTTTTAAACTTTAAGACAATGTTTATGCCCATAATCTCACAATCGGGTTCAATTATAACTGATATTGACTTGTAAATTTAGGAGTTATGCCCATTTCACCATAAAAAAAAGCCAGATTTCACTTTTACACTCAAGCATCTTTATTTCTTAAGCAATCATCTTTCTCAGGTGAGCGACCAAGGGCCATCTTGGCCCTCTTGTTTTTTCAGTGGGACCTAGGCATTAGATCCATGGTCTTCAAGTTTAAAAAAAAAAAAAAAACATTAAAAAAACCTTCACTTTTATCCCAAGATACCCTTCAGAGTGCATCTCCGTCATACTCAAAACCCTTTTTTTTTCGGGGGAGCATGCCCTCGGACCCCCCTATCACTCATATCACAATCAGACTTTGGCGCCCCCCCCCCCCCCCCCAGTGAAAAAAATTCTGGATCCGGGCCTGGTTAGTATTCATGAATGGTGATGGGACAAAGAACTTGTTTAATTAGCCCTTCCCTCATATAGACTCATTTTGACGCACTTAATAGGTACCAGTAACTCGCAGGCTGATCAGGTTTTATGCTGTTCGCTGCTCCTCAGTGGTCTGGAAATGAGGATTTTGTAATTAAATTTGGTAAGGTTTAACTGTGGTTTTCTGCAGATCAGGCTTTATGTGGTAACTATTTAGTGCGTCAAAATGAGTCTATATGAGGGAAAGGGTTAACAAGTCAGGAGTAATCAAAACTACGTGCCAATCTCAAAGCAGATAAAGCTGCTGGAGCTGACAAAATAAAATCTATCATACTGAAAGAACTGAGAAATGAAATTGCAGATGTGATAATCATTATTTTCCAAAAATCCGTATCAAATGGTGTGATACCATGTGACTGGAAGAAAGCCTGTGTCTGTCCAATTTTTAAGAAAGGTGACAAAAATGACCCAGCCAACTACCGGCCTATCTCCCTTACCTGTATACTATGTAAAACCCTTGAACACATTGTTGCCTCTCACCTTTCTGCTCATCTTGACAATAACAATATCCTCTGTGGTCTTCAACATGGATTCAGAGAGAAACACTCATGCGAAACTCAATTAATAGAACTACGATTACGTTGGTTGTCAATAGCACTGCTGCTAGTAAGCAAACTGACCTAATACTTTTAGACTTTAGTTAAGCATTCGACAAAGTCAACCATCAAAATCTAATCCTCTGTCTCCAAGAATATGGCGTCTATCCACAATTCCTAAACTGGACAAAATCATTCCTAACTGGGCAAAGTCAAATCATGGTCTTAGAAAGAGAATCCTCATCAGAGGTCCCTATCACCTCTGGTGTGCCTCAAGGCTCTGTACTGGGACCGCTTTGCTTCTTTGTTTACATTAACATGTTTCCAAGTCTCAGATTCGACTCT
>CM037793.1:33369877-33391092 GCA_021229015.1 Solen grandis | reverse complement strand
GGTACTGGAAATTATATGGTCAAACGTTACTGTTAAAAGGGTACAGGGTTTAAATTATGTGGTGTCAAACGTTACTGTAAGGGGGTACATGATTAATTATCGTGGGGGTCAAGTGTTACTGTTAGAAGGGTACATGATTAATTATCGTGGTGTCAACGTTACTGTTAGAAGGGTACATGATTAATTATGTGGTGTCAGACTTACTGTTAGAAGGGTACTTTGGTTAATTATCGTGGTGTCAAACGTTACTGTTAGAAGGGTACATGATTAATTATCGTGGTTGTCAAGTGTTACTGTTAGAAGGGAATGGTTAATTATCATGGTGTCAAATGTTACTGTTAGAGGGTACATGTATATCGCGGGTTTGGGTGGGGGGGGCCGGCAATAATTTATTTTTCAGTAACATCTTGTCACAAATTATCTTTACCTCCATGCATTAATGGTTAGAGATGATATCCTTTTTTATTCGCAAAATTGGATATTTTACCTTTGTGAGTCACAGTTAATCTGTTTTATTCATTACATTTGTGTTTTCATGTAGATATATGTCTTATCATGTTTTTCAGGAATGTACAAGTTCTCATAGATGGGGACATGTTCTAGGATCTATCCCACTAGTATTCAATCCCTGGACCCAGATTACTATGTGCCCAATGCACATAAATGGTTCTGTTGTCCCAAAGGAGCAGCAGTCTTGTATGTGAGAAAGGAATTACAGGCTCAGCAAGACTGTAGTTATCTCCATGGGTTGGGTTGGATTTAGCTCAGAGTTCATCTGGGCAGGTTGTTATTTTTGCATGTCTGTTTCAAAGAAAATGTCAAGCTATTATGATCGTGGTTGTCATTATATTAGTCATGCAAAACCTTAAATTTTGCCCATTATTGAAACATTTTTTACAGACAAAACATTGGATTCCGCATGAGGTGTCTTGTTAGTCACCAGAGCACAGTGTGCTCAAGAGTAGCTCTTTTGATCCCCCTTGTCATCATGCATGGCCTGTTGTTTGTCATTCTTCAAGCGCATCAACAATTTTCTTTAAAAGACATTCCTCTGAAACGTTCAATAGAAATTTATGAAATTGGCATGAAGGATTCTGAGATGGTCTTTCAAGAAAGTTGATGAAAATAAATTTGATCCATGCAGAACTCTGGTTGCCATGGCAACCAACAAAATCTTATTTAAAAAAAAATCTGCTCATCTGAATCCCGTGGTCGAATTTAATTTCATTCAGCACAAATGGGACCTTTATGGCTATCTACCATAATCTCTAAAACAAAGTTGACTCTTGAAAAATAGTTGCTTAGGGGGTCAGCTAGTTATGCCCCTCTTCACAGAAGAGGAGCAAATTGTTTTGCAAATGTTGGTCAGATGGTCGGTCGGTCTGTCGGTAGACCACTTCATTTCAAATCAATTACTGGAGAACGCTTGGGCCCTCAAACTTAATAGGGTGATTGGTCTTGACTAGTAGATGACCCCTATTGATTTGGGGTCAAAGGTCAAGGTCACAGTGACCTCAAATGTGAAAAATTGTTTCCGTTCAATAATGGAGAATGCTTGGGCCCACATTCCTCAAATTTCATAGGGTGATTCGTCATGACTAGTAGATGACCTCTATTTGATTTTGGGGTCACTTGGTAAAAGGTCAAGGTCACAGTGACTTGATGGGAGTGAGGGAGCAAAGTGTTGATCCCTTGAAAATAATAAAATTGATCCCTTGAAAAATGAGGCCGCGAGTGGGACAGCTAGTTTCCCTATATAATCTGTATATAAACTTATGAACTCTTTGTGGCTGAAATTTGAATTTGGATGATATTTCAAAGTTCTTCACCTCAGAAACTAATGCTCAGACCTTATTCTTGAAAGCTTGTCTGTTTTTCAAAGAAAAAAGGTCCAGGTATTGTCATAACTCAGTATTTCTCAGCTACCCTTTGTCGGATGGCATCAAAAATACACAAAATTTATTAAAAAGCCTAGTTTTACATATCATTTGTACATCATTGGATAATTTTTATGTCATAACCCTTTGTAATAACAAAGGAATGTTCCTTGTCTACAGTGTTTTGTTGTTGTTTTTTTGGATGGGGGGGGGGGGGGTTCCAAGCCATGGTCTTATTTCAGTAAAACTTCACAAAACTTATTAGTACTAAGCCTACTCAATATACATATGAGAAATCAACACATTTCTTTGGGATAAATTATCATCAAGGTTTTGCCTGTTGCTTTTTTTCATGCATTTTTCACAACTGTTGGATGATATCCAAGCAGTGTTTCTTCCAGAGCACGTTTTTGACACTCTTTTATCATTTTTGACACAATGAAATTGGGGTCTGTGCTAATTCCATGACGCAGGTTTTCATTCGTCGCCAATTACTACAAAGACAAAGAGCCTTTCATTGATGCTACTTGAAACTACTTAAAAGAAGAGTGGGAAAGATTTAAGAATCATGATGTGCATGAGCAGTGGTCGAGAAAGGCATTGTGCAATAGTCACATCAAAATCAAAATGTCACATCGCTTTTTATGCTCACCGAAGGTGACGTATATAGTCGCCGCTTCGTCAGTCCGTTCGTCCGTCCGTTCGTCCGTCACACTTTCCTTGTCCGGACTATTTCTCAGGAACTAACGGCTTGAATTCAACGAAACTTTATGGGAAGCTTTATTACCAAGAGGAGATGCGCATATCATCAGCATGACCCGATTCCTAAATTTTTCAAAGAGTAATGGCCCATTGACTTTTCGGCCTATAGTACATATTGCATGATTCTTGTCCGGGCTATTTCTCAGGAACTAATGGCTTGAATTCAACGAAACTTTTTGGGAAGCTTTATTACCTAGAGGAGATGTGCATATCGTCAGCATGACCCGATTCCTAAATTTTTCACAGAGTTAAGGCCCCTTGACTTTTTGGCCTATAGTTCATATTGCATGATTCTTGTCCGGGCTATTTCTCAGGAACTAATGGCTCGAATTCAACGAAACTTTATGGGAAGCTTTATTACGAAGAGGAGATGCACATATCTTCAGCATGACCCGATTCCTAAATTTTTCAAAGAGTTAAGGCCATTGACTTTTTGGCCTTGGTACATATTGCATGATTCTTGTCTGGGCTATTTCTCAGGAACTAATGGCCTGAATTCAACAAAACTTTATGGGAAGCTTTATCACCAAGAGTAGATACGCATATCATCGGCATGACCTGGTCCCTCAATTTTTCACAGAGTTATAGCCTCTTGACTTTTTGGCCTATGGTACATATTGCATGATTCTTGTCTGGGCTATTTCTCAGGAACTAAGGGCCCTGAATTCAACAAAACTTTATGGGAAGCTTTATCACCAAGAGTAGATACGCATATCGTCGGCATGACCTGGTCCCTCAATTTTTAGCTCACCTGAGCACTTGTGCTCGGGTGAGCTTTTGTGATCGCCTTTTGTCCGTCGTGCGTCGTGCGTCGTCCGTCGTCAACAATTGCTTGTGAACACTCTAGAGGCCACAGTTTTGGCCCAATCTTCATGAAACTTGGTCAGGATGTTTGTCTACATGATATCTCGGAGGGAGTTCGAAATTGGGTCATGTGGGGTCAAAAACTAGGTCACTAGGTCAAATCTTAGAAAAACCTTGTAAAACACTCTAGAGGCCACAAATTTGGCCCAATCTTCATGAAACTTGGTCAGGATGTTTGTCTACATGATATCTCGGATGAGTTCGAAATTGGGTCATGTGGGGTAAAAAAACTAGGTCACTAGGTCAAACCCTTGAAAAACCTTGTGAACACTCTAGAGGCCACAGTTATCACCCGGTCAAAATCTTAGAAAAACCTTGTAAAACACTCTACAGGCCATAGTTTTGGCCCAATCTTCATAAAATTTGGTCAGGATGTTTTGTCTACATGATATCTCAGATGAGTTCGAAATTGGGTCACATGGTGTCAAAACTAGGTCACCATGGAAAATCTTAGAAAAACCTTGTGAACACTCTAGAGGCCACAGTTTAGCCAATCTTCATGAAAAATGGTCAGGGTGTTTGTCTACATGATATCTTCGATGAGTTCGAAAATGGGTGATGTGGGGTCAAAAACTAGGTCACAGGTCAAATCTTCGAAAAACCTTGTGAAACACTCTACGGGCCCACAGTTTTAGCCTAATCTTCATAAAATTTGGTCAGGATGTTTGTCTACATGATATCTTGCATGAGTTTGAAATTGGGTCATGTGGGATCAAAAACTAGGTCACCAGGTCAAATCTAAGAAAAACCTTGTGAACTCTCTAGAGGCCACAGTTTTAGCCCAATCTTCAATAGATTTGGTCAGGATGTTTTGTCTAATTGATATATTGGAGGGAGTTTGAAAATGAGTCATATGAGTGAAAAACTAGGTCACCAGGTCAAATCCAAGAAAAACCTTGTGAACACTTTAGAGGCCTACATTTTTGTCCCAGTCTTCATTAAACTTAATATGAATGATGACTGCATGAATTCCAGTTGAGTGCAAATTCAGGTAGGATCAATATGTAGGTCACTTAGTCAAATGTTAGAAAAACACTTTAGATGCCAGATTTTTTGTCATTATGCCTAACACAGCCATCTTACTCAGGTGAGCGACACAGGGCCATCTTGGCCCTCTTGTTCACAGAGTTATGGCCTCTTGACTTTTTGGCCTATAGTTCATGTTGCATGATTCTTGTCGGGCTATTTCTCAGGAACTAATGGCTTGATTCAATGAAACTTTATGGGAAGCTTTATTACCAAGAGTAGATAGCATATCGTCGACGTGACCTGGTTCCTCAATTTTTAAGAGAGTTATGGCCCTATACCATGTTGTTGACTAATATTCATGTCATTTGCCTAATTTAACAGGAGATATCATTTAAACAAAACCCCACAAAATTCAATATGCTAGTAATGTCAATCATAATCATGTCAGCTAATTGTTGTTTAGGCCATTATACACTATTTCAAATATCAGTCATATGTCAAGAGTGTTGGTTAACTCTTTGATATGAGCACACATTAAAAATGTATGACTTAATTTTTAGTAGTATAAAAACTTTAAAAAAATCAATGAAAGATCTGATGAGTAACACGTATTATCATATTAAATAGTAAACTGTTACTAAGTCTCCAAATTAGAGTTGGTAAAACATCTCATTGATGAGGAGAATAGATATGATTTAGGAAAGGGGATTTCAACATATCCTCCCACCATTGACCAAGGCCTTATTTGTAACAATGACGTTCTTTGGGGAGCATCTGTCAGTTCTACTGACTTTCTTGTTGCATTTGATGAGCTCCTGTCGCATTCTGATTTTTCGAGCATATATGAAGGGAAATTCTGTTCCTAAATATAACATGTCGTAGAGAGGGATAAACATTATTGATTCATCAAGGCATTGGTGTATCAACCAATCAGAGTCTTTTTCACGGAAGAATCCGAGGGATACACAGTATTGATTTTTTCGAGTCATTGGTTTTACATGTGATAAATGTTCATCAGCTTCAGCAAGCCAGTTGTAATACACCTTTTATCAAATATTATTTCTTGCAATTTTATTGTTAACTTGATGTTTATAATAGCCAGTAGTTTGAGTAATGTTCTTGAAATGCCGATACCTTGTTTTTTTTGTTTTATTTTGCAAGTCTCACTCCAGTGGGTACATGTATTTAAAAATACACAAAAATTGATAACCAAAACAGTACAATATTGTCCAAAATGAAACTACAGGGATCATTTTGGGTCGTGATATTCTCGCATTTTTTTTCAATAAAATTGCACCAGAAATTATCAAATGGGATAAATGTTCGATCTGTCGGAAAGGTGAAAAATGTAAATACAAAAAGTGTTCTATCTAGCCCTGCGGCCTTTGATCTGTGCCCTGCCTGCCTTTGTCGGCAAAGTTTCTATTTTGACTTCCCTGCATCCTTTGATTTTGCCGATGGGTCCAAGTGTGTGTGTGTGTGTGTGTCATGTAATACACACAAGCCAGTGTCAAGCCATGTTACTATCAGTTTGGTATTTCAACATCAACACACAACCGATTTTGTGCTGGTATTTGGTTGGCATATTCAGTAATTCTACTTAATTTATGTGGGAAGTATTATTGTCTACTGCGTCTACAACTTGAGGGAAATAAACAATGTTGATTATTTATCTAAACCACGCATTCTGCCATCTTTGCCATGTTAAAATATGATGAAGCGGAAATTATGTCCCAGTCCAGTCATCCGATAAATGACTTGTACATTGAATGTTTATTCAACCCAATACCAACACTCATCACATCTACATATAAGTCATTTTTCGGACGAAAGAAAAAACTGACTGAAGGAAAATCATGTAAATACACTGATAGATTAAGTTACACCAATAAAAAACACTCAAAAGTTTCAGTAATGTTTAAAACATGGATGTTTAAAATAAGCATACGTAAATACAGAATATTTGGAATTCAGGTTAATTTTGTACTCGCAATATTTATGATCGTATTGAATAGAGAGGTGGGTTGGGTAATTGCATTGAGATAAGCATATTTTTCAATAAAGAATTATCAGATCAATAAAAAAGAAAAGAGATAAACTTACAGTGCGGCTCGCGTTGAAGTTGGCATTTTTAGCGTGTAACGTGCGTTCCGTGTCCATGTAATGTGCGTGTAACGTGCGTGCGTGTAACGTGTAACCGTTGTAACATTCTCAATGTGTGGTCCGTGTAGCATCGTTTATATCGTGTGTAACGTGTTAAACTGTAACATGTCACGGTGTAAATCATTTGGCTTATTGTACTAGAACCCTGATGGAAATAGTCTTGATCGAGGTAAAAAACACATATTATCTGTGTGTTTGCGTCCTGCTTTATGCATGAAAAAACAACTGCTTACATGTGCATCTGGTGTAAAATGATACAACTTATGCTGTTGGATATACCTATTTCATAATGCACATTGCTTCAACTTTATATAAATTAAAAATAAAATACGACTTACGATTTCCTAGTTCTCCTCAGTCCTCACGATATTATAACACTATTTATTCCGTTTACAGGTAAAATGTAACTCAAAATTTGCTGGCTCGGAATTTATACTCTATCGTGCTGGTGGCACATTGTGTCGTTTAGCAGGACTTCCTGTGTATTCCAGTTTGACACATACACAATCTATGCACAGGAAATATTTAATTTTGACACCCAAGACCAATAGTACATTTGAGGAAGTTAGGTGTCAGAATGGGTAGCTGGACTCGGATTATACGTAAATCGTCACCTAGGCCTGGTACATGTAACTTAACGTTTGACGACTTATGTGTAATTCTTCTTTTCCGCATCTCTCTCTCTCTCTCTCTCTCACTCTCTCTCATTAGCCTAGATGTGATTATATACAATGAATTTAAAACTTCAACTATCATGTCATTATTAACTAATTAAATTTAATTTTCACGTCATAACCGCAACGAATACATCCAAGACTTAAACCTTTCATCTACCTAAGGAAGCACTCGATAGGATAAACTTATTTAAATGAATTGCGTTTTAAATTGATTCGATAAACTGATAAATGATAAGGGAAATTTAAATTTCCGAAAGCATAATTATAACTACTCGCTTTCATCTATCTAAGGAAAAAAATCAATAAGATGAACTTATTGATCGATTGCGTTTTTTGAATTTATTCGATAAACTGATAGGAAATTAGGAATTAATTGCCGAAAGCATAACTTTAAATACTCGCTTTTCCATACATATCCTGGTGATGGTACAGGTAATTATAATGATAAAATGGGCTCGATTTTTCCACTCCTAAAACTATTGAATGTTTTTATCCGTCTTTTGAAAATCATTTGGGGTTGGTTATTTTGTCTGTCTTCCAATAATGAGTAATCATACATTGTATACACAGATTCGTAAAATCGTCAATTCTATTCGTTTTCTTATTAAAAGAATTAGAAAAAAAAAAAAAAGATTGATAAGTGTCTATGGACGAAAACAACTACAGCTAGTATATGTGGCTAAAATTATAGATTACCAACAATGCGATACGATTTTTTTAATTCTGTGTTCAGATTTGTTTCGGTAAATGGCCAATCGGTAATTAATGAAATAAAAAGGTAACTCCTTTGATGTTTCATTTATTGATTTATATATGGAATTTTGTTCCCAAATCTCTTTCCTTTTCCTAAAACCCACTGGGGGGACTAAAGGTTTGCCCTCTGTCTGTCTGTCTGTCCATCCATCCACCCGGGATATCTGAATCCTGAATAACTTAAACATTAAAGAAAAAATTTAATGAAACTGGGTATATGAAAAAAAAAATGGCAGAAATGGAGATTCTGCACATCATTTTTTTTGGGGTTTTTTTCTTGTACCACAATTATGGTTGCTTTTTATGCACCTCACCGGTGGGGGACTCAGTTTTGCGTCCCATCACCAGTTACTTTTTTGTTCCCAGTTTTTTGGAGTTTTTTTATCAGATGATGGGGAAAGGGTCCTTTACACCATTTTCATTTTCATTGAAAGTTTTTGTTTTTTCTATTTCCAGGCCTCGTGACACCCCCCTTTCCCCTTGCCCCATACTTTTTATTGTTTTCTGGGATTTTGTTGGAAAGAAGTTATCTATAAATATATGCATACTTTATGTCAAGAAGCGGGTGAAAATTAATTTATATCAGTCATTTTTTTACCCCCCCTATCTCACCCCTTTTTGAACCCTTTCTTCACAATGAACGCGGATAAAGCAAATGCTCGGTTATAAGGAACTTTTTTCTTGGCCGATCTTTCCCTTCTTTTTCTTTTGCTAAAAACCAGCAGTTCTAGCGAACGCGGCTATATTGAACGCATGTCTACAGTGAACCCATTTTCAATGTCCAAAAATACCAATATAGTGCACAAATGTGCATGGATATAGCAAACCTTGCTCTAAGTTACATTTTTCAAATCCATTCACTCGTGGACAAAGTGAAACACGCGGCTCATAACAAACACAGTATTTTTCCTTTGATTTATTGTATTTTTTTTTTCTATCACAACCTATTAAAATAATCATAACAATAACAATGTCTATTATAATAAAAGATCTTTCCACGGATAAAACTTAACTTAAGAAAAGCAAATTTAAAATTACGGACACCTCCCTAATACACTGTACACAAAACGTTTGTAATTAAAAATCCTTATAAAAACACAAAAGTCTTACCCAAGGTCACATTGTTAAAGCACAACATTACAACAAACACTGTCGATGGCTAACAATGGTCACACACCTGGAGGAAATTATGGAGGATGGTAAAAAGGTAAAATAAACTAAATAACACCAGTTTTTAACAACTTTTATTAAAAATAATGAATAAATGATTCATTATTAAACCTTTCCCTCATAGACTAATTTTGACACACTCAATAGGTACCACATAAAGCCTGATCTGCAGAAAACCACAGTTAAACCTTACCAAATTTAATTATAAAGTCCTCATTTCCAGACCACTGAGGAGCAGCGAACAGCATAAAACCTGATCAGCCTGTGAGTTACTTGTTCGCATAGGTCTTTTCATGGTTTCCTCTATGACGGAAAGGGTTAAAGAAACAAAGTAATTTGGTATAAAAATGGCAAAACTACAAAAATACAATAAAGCAATATATCGTTCACTTGACTCATGCAAGTTCGCTAAAAGTTTGAAGTATAACAAACTTGTTTGCCATATGCATATAGCGAATCATGTATATAGCAAACTTTTTTTTCTGGGTCCCGTGGAGTTTACTATAACCGAGTTTTACTGTATTAAACCCACTTCTTTACACTTTTGAAACACACTGCTTCACACTTTTAAACTCACTCCTTCACTCTTTTAACACCCTCTGCTTCACACTTTTTACACCAACTGCTTCACACTTTTTACACCAACTGCTTCATACTTTTTACACCAACTGCTTCACACTTTTTACACCAACTGCTTCATACTTTTTAAACCTATCTTTCACTCAGTTAAACCCTGACTTCCTCACACTTTTGAAGCACACTGCTTCATACTTTTAAACCCACTTCATTACACTTTCAAACCCACTGCTTCACACTTTTAAACCCACTTCATTACACTTTCAAACCTACTGCTTCACACTTTTAAACCCACTTCATTACACTTTCAAACCTACTGCTTCACACTTTTAAACCCACTTTACACTTTAAGCCCTCTGCATCAATGAATGTCAGTTGTCCTTCCATAGTCCACAATATTTGTATCAAAAATGGCTTCCATCATGTTGATTCACTTTCTTGGGATCATTTTATCATAGAACATACCAGTAGGATAACTAAGAACAGAAACAATAACTGGTACTGTTCATTATGGTTTTACATATATTTTACAGCATATTATCATAATTAATTGGCTTTCAGTTTTCAAAGATCCTATACCCAGTAAATTTCACTTCTCATTGATGAAAAAAACACCTGTAAACCTGTTTTCTCATCATATAAGGTACAACCCCTCTGGAAGCTTGAATTATCTGGAAAAATGGTGCACCTAATCTGACAGGGTATATGGTTATTGAATGGACCTCTTTTTGATCAGTTTACCTTGGACCTTTTACCTACTTTTGATGAAAAAAAACCCGGAAAATTCTGTCATAATACCATCTGGTCTTGTTAGCTCACTGAGCAAAACATGCTAATGGAGAGCTATTAGGAAGAGCCTGTGTTGTCGTCCATGTGTCTGCCCTTCTATCCATCCATTGTTCATAATTGTTTCAAAAGACATCTTTGAAACCACTGGGGCAAATTTAATGAAACTTGCCTGTGATGTTTCTTGCATGAAATCTTTAAAAAAAAAATCTGAAACTACAAGTTTAGATATTTGGTGTGTCACATGACCTAATAAATTTGGACTACAGGTACAGTTTTTGTTTGGAGTTATGATTATCTTGCTATTCTTCTGCATGGATTATGTATTCAGTATGACCATATTACAAAAGACAATGAAGACAATATTTCTCAGGTATGTGATTCAGGGCCATCTTGGCCCATTGTTAGCTTGTCTGTTTTAAATAAAAAGTCAAGCTATTATTTTCCCTGGGTTGTCGTTTTCATCAGCAGCAGAATATTTAAAAAAAACTATTAAGTTATCAACATAAAACTTGGAATACTTGATAATCCTGACAAATGGCAGTTATAGGACAAGGGGTATTATTCTAAAAGCTATATTTTCGGATTTAAGCCCTTTAGTCAAAATTGCTTATGAGTAGAATGTTTCGAAAACTATGAAAGGTATCAGCATGAAACCTCGAATACTTGATAAAGAGTACTTGATAATCATAACAAGGTGCACTTGTAAGACAAGGAGCATTATTTTGAAAGCTATATTTTTGGAGTTATGCCCCTTTTAATGTTTAAATTTGCCAGATTTCACTTTGTTTGAACTCTAGCATTTTCATTTCTTAAGCAATCATTTTCAAAATTTCTGATAATATTAATAGCCATAATCTCTAGGCCAAGTTTATCTGTGGCTGATATCGGATAATTAGGTCAGGAGTTATGCCATATTTCACTGTTTACACTCTAGCAACATCATTTCTCAGGCAATCTTTTTGAACTTTCACTGACAATGTTTATAGCCATAATCTCTCAAGCAAGTTGGACTTCAAATTTTGACCACAGGTACTGTTTAGTTTGTGGGTATTGAAATGATCTAATTGATTATGTATTCCAGTACATTTATGCTATATGAAGGCAGTTTTTCTCAGGTGAGCTTCTTTAGGGCCATCTTTGCCCTCTCGTTGTAATACATGTAATTGCTTATTGATTGAATATTTTTTAAAACTATCAAATATATTGTACTCATTCTTGGCATACTTGCTAAAGGGGACAAGTGACATAACTCAGTGAGCAATATAATTAGAGTGAGGCCCCTTTATCACATGAGTTGTTGCCAACTTGTAAAAGGCACTGCTCTCTGGAGCTCTAGTTTATTTATCTAAGTATTTACCTATTCATTTATAATTCAACACTTACTGTTTAGCCAAATTGATTATGCATCTATCTGATTTGCTAACTAAAGAATTTTTCTTGTATTCAAATTTGGTAAAGGTACATATACTAGTTTCAAAAGTCATGGCAAAAACTGAAGCATTGATATTGGTATATTTATTTTCAGTCAAAATTTTTCATGTATTTATTTATTTTACTTCAGTTTAAAATATAGAAAAAAAAACTTTTTTTTTTTCTACCGAGGGCTCCCATTTTACCAAAAAAAACTAACATCCTTAAAAATAAAATTTATTGGGCTTGGGGTTTGGGCCCCTTTAACATTAAAAATTGTTTCGGCAAATTCACAATAGCCTTGATCCCATTTCGGAAAAGCACCGGGGGACCTCCTCCGAAAAACGGGGGAAGGGTTCCCCCGGGTTTTTCACGAGTTGAAACACATCGGGGAATACCCCCGTAGATTGGGGGATCTTAAAAACCCAAACCAACGTGTCTCGGGGAAGTTTAAATTGAGAGTATAAAAAAATTTGAGGGGAATTAAGCGACAAAGCAAGAGAAGATTTTTGGGGGTTTTAAGGGGATGCCCAAAGAAAAGCCCCAATGGCCTTTTTGACCGTCCCCAGTCTAAGACGGGCCCCAAAACAAAAACTAATTTCGGGGTCGCTTTTAAACCCTTTGGGCCATTTTTATTATTATTTTTTTTTTATTATTATTTTTTTTTTTTAAGATCGGGAATGGTCACAAAAAGGGCCGCCTAATATCCCCGAATCCCCCCTTGATACTTAGGCGAGCCATCACAACGCATCGGGGATTCATCGGAGGAAAAAAAAATCGCGGAAGCTCCGTGAATGCTGACCGGAGCTTCTCTGCGGATATTTCCCCGGCTTGTTTTCCCGATAAAACATCGAGAACACATCGGAAAATTTCAATGAATTCTTTTTGCAGTACACCCGAGGCTTCCGATGACTCCACATGGCTCGCGACACTATTTCCATCGGAGTGCGTATGCATCCCATCCCCGAGGCAAAAAAAAAATGCCAAGTGGGACCGAGCCTTAAGCATTGAGCGATATACATGTAATGTTATCTTTACCGGCGCAAAGTCATGTTATTGAATAACTGGAGATGGAAGCGGGGGGGGGGGGGGGGGGGGGGTACACTGATATTACAGAAAGGCATTACTTCTTCCGGGTAAGAAATACGGGCTTATCTTGTATTTTCATTCACAAACTGGCATAAAATATTTAATAAGGGTTTCCTGAACCCCCACAAAAGTGACTTGTGATCAAAGACTGAGAAAAAAAATCAATTTTCACGTTAAACATATCATTTTGTCAAAATTGCGGAAGGGAATAGGTTCGAGTTCGACCTTAATGATATTGGCTGTCAAATTGTCGATCTGGAAGCTGTCTTCACACAGAATTCTCAGAAAAAAAAATCAGGCGCATGTTATAGGGTAGGTGGGGCCCCTTTTGTGTGTCATTTTTTTTTTTTTTTTGTACATTTTTAGTTTTAGTTGAAAAAATTGGGTTTTCTAAGTGTTAATCAGTGACAAAACAAACAATAGATGTTGATATTTAATATAAATCTTTAATATCCATTTTATTTTGTACATAAATTGTGTATTCTGTGCCTTAGTATTCATTGACTTATCAGTAACATTGAACAATAACTGATTACCTGGATTTGATTTGAATTAGTAATCATAATCTACACATACATTGTCCCAAAATATGGCAGTTAACAATTTTCAATTTCTTTCATTTCTTAATTATATTCATAAATCAAAAATACACATTTTTTATAATAATAATTATTATTATATTCGTAAATAATAAGAAAAGTGAACATGATGATGTATAGACCTACTTTTGTATTTATATATTGAGAGAGTTAGTTAAGAATTTAACTGCTTCGTTAAAATAATACTTACAAGTTATGTAAAAATAGTATAGCTGATGACATTTAGAAACACAACCCATTTCTGATAAATATTAATTTTACATGGCTAGCGATAGGTATGCACTTCCCCGCAGAATAGCTTTTTTTTTCCAAAACAAAATCGGCAATTTTCATACCTGAAAGTTTATCAACCTGGCAGTTAATTGCCCGCTTTTACTTCAAGATTTAAAATTTTATAGATGTAGAGATAAGTGAATTTAAAATTTCGTTGATTAGATTTAGTCAAAGTTATTTGTTAAATCAATAATTTCTTTGGGCTCTAGTGAAAATATTTCGATAGCAATTACATTTTAATGTCCAACTTAGTTGTTGTTTTTAGTGGCTATTTTATACTAATCGATTTTTATGCTATTTCCTAAACATCACCTGTCTAGAATAGTTTTACTGATATAAAGTTTTTGTAATTGCCTATTTTTCTTCAATCATTAGATCGCTCGGCAGATGAGATGTCCTTAGGTATCACTCGACAATAGTTGAATCAGTGAACGTGTCCACAGTACCCTAAACACTTGATTATCACTAAGTCATGGATGACTGCCGATTCGGATTACCTACACATTAACAGCAGGGGGCCATAAGACAATAGGAGTCTGGCTGTCAGGTGGTTATGCGGTTGGTTCAGTATGGGGGCCAACAATGGGGATTTCCTCTAGACAGCTCAGACATTATGTAATCAATGGATTTTAAAGCCTAGAAAAAATGTATAACCAGGGCAGCTGGGGGGCCAAGGCCCCTCGGCCCCCCGGTGAATCCGGCCTGTATAATCCCCATCTCATTGTGATGTTAATTTTGTCTTAATAAAATTCAATTGGGTCAGTTATAGAAACAACAATTTCATATAAACATTTAAGGTTTAGTCATTATAATCTGCTCATTTAACTGTGCTTACATGCTCACTTATCATCATACCCCCACAAATGAAATTTGGGGGGGGGGGTATATAGGAGTCACCCTGTCGGTCGGTCGGTCGGTCTGGCGGTCGGTCGGTCCGGCGGTTGGTCTACAAATATTTGTCCGGAGCATTTCTCCAAAACTACTGTACCTATGTTGATGAAACTTCATAAGTAGATAGACCTTGGTGAGAGGAAATGCAGTGCATAAGAACCATAACTCTGCATGTATTTTGAAAGGAGTTATTGCCCTTTGTCATTTTTAATCTTTTGATTTTGTCCGGAGCATAACTCCAATACTAAAGTAGCTAGGTTGATGAAACTTCATATGTAGATTGATCTTGATGAGAGGAAGTGCAGTGCATAAGAACCATAACTCTGCATGTATTTTGAAAGGAGTTTATTGCCCTTTGTCATTTTTAATCTTTTGATTTTGTCCGGACCATAACTCCAATACTAAAGTAGCTAGGTTGATGAAACTTCATATGTAGATTGATCTTGATGAGAGGAAGTGCAGTGCATAAGAACCATAACTCTGCATGTATTTTGAAAGGAGTTATTGCCCTTTGTCATTTTTAATCTTTTGATTTTGTCCGGACCATAACTCCAATACTAAAGTAGCTAGGTTGATGAAACTTCATATGTAGATTGATCTTGATGAGAGGAAGTGCAGTGCATAAGAACCATAACTCTGCATGTATTTTGAAAGGAGTTATTGCCCTTCGTCATTTTTAATCTTTTGATTTGTCTGGAGCATAACTCCAATACTAAAGTAGCTAGGTTGATGAAACTTCATATGTAGATTGATCTTGAAGAGAGGAAGTGCAGTGCAAAAGAACCAAAACTCAACATGTTTTTTAAAGGAGTTATTCCCCTTTGTTATTTTTGGTCTTTTGATTTGTCCGGAGCATTTCTCCATAACTACTGTACTTATGTGATCAAACTTCATATGTAGATAGTCCTCATATGTAGATAGACCTTCATTGCTCACACTAACTTTAAACGTTACATACATGTAGTCTTTCACTCACGCAAACTTTTGAAACTGTAATCCTACACATGACAGACTTCCGGTGTGGGTATTGATCACCTTTAGTGATAATATTTTTTTTGGTATGCTTAAAAGCCCAAATCCTATGTGTGAACATTCGTTTTATGTGTCATGTGAATACATCCTGTGTCAAAGATGGGGTGGGGGTATGAATCACCTTCAGTGATAGTTCTAGTTTAAAGAAGTTAACATATTACGCGTCATTCAAAGTGTTTACTTCTCATTCATCATCAAAAAATTATAATATGCTCATGTGTCATTCAAAGCAGTTCTCATATATGTCAATTAATGTTCATTTACTAGCTTATCATTGCAAAGTACTTAGTACTCACTTGTGCTTAAAAAACAATTGACAAACTTATTACTCAAAGGTGCTAACATATTTACTTGCCATTCAAACATGTTCATATTTTAATTTACTCACAAGTCCTTTGTTAATCAAGTGGGAGAGATACTCAGTTGTGTTTTGTTTAATGTTCATATTCCTTATAAATTTTTTATATATTTCTGTGTAAAATATGTTACAAATTTCATTTATGTATCATTTCTTTCTCATCACACTCAACTTAAATATACATTACAGTACAATTGCAACATACTGAACAAAGTAATAAAACTCTTCAAACACCAGTCATTATCCTGCACTAAAAGATCAATTGAGCATTTCCAAAGTAATGTTCGACATAATGACTAATACTCAATTACATATGCATTATAGTCATCTTTATATTTGATCCTTGTCAGACTTATGTTTTAACTGTATTCACATGTTGCATTAAATTGTATTCAAAGGTGCTTAATACTTACTTTTCAATGACTATGTGCTCATATACTTTGTTATTCAATGGTGCTAACTTACTTAATTGTCATACAAACTTAGTTACTCTTCTTCCAACATAGCTTTCATTCAGATATATGCTACCTTATCATCCAATGATGGTTACATGTGCACACATCATTCAGTGTAAATATGTTAATATGTTGACATACTTCCTCCATGTTGAAAGGTTGTGAAATATGCACTTGTTAATTGTTAATGTGTTCATTTCTTTTATATTTTTAGTGTGTTTTTTTTTTTTCATGTGTAATATTGGTTGTTAATTTGTTCTTTCTTCATTGTTTTTTTTTTTTTTTTGGTATTTCAGTACCATTGAAACATATTGAACTTAGTAATGCATCTACTTTATATAGATTATACTCAAAAACTTAAATCTATATTATTTAAAAAAATTTTTTAACTTAAACTTCTTAAATGTAACAAAACAAAAGCTTTACTTTTTAAAAAAAAAAAGTCTGTGTACGCACAATCATGTAAATGCTTTCGCAGTATCTTATATTTTTATTGAACATGTGCCTTGTTAATGTTTGAAAGAATAAACAATTATTTTTTTCATATAAAATGATTATTATACATTTATATATTTGCTTCTACTAACATTTCATAACATAATATTATACATCTTCCTAGTCTATTTTTCATACAGGGAACATTTTTGTGGTAACATATATTCAAGAATTCATAGAACTGAACAGAACATTCCCTAATAGATTGAGATTATTTTTGCTGTAAATATTGTAGAACATGTAAATAAGTGTCTAAATATGTTTTCTTTTAAAAGTCTACTTGTAAAACTGTTCTTGCATCAATCTTTGGAAATATTTCTGTTTCTAATTTGAGAAAAATTACCAGATACTTGCTGTTTTGAAACTGTGTTCCTTCTTAGCTTTAAAATTTTTATATCATTTGCTCTATGCTTTTTTGAAATGTGCATTAATTGCAAAATATGTTTAAGTTCCTTCTTTTCCCAGTTTAATATTATTTCAATTAAACACAACACCCCTCATTACATTATTCACATGTACTTTCATACGTTCTCACTTGCTCTTGTACATATCTTCTTGCACATTGCTATTTAAAGAAAAATATCTTCATTTGTTACATTTTATTCCAGTTGATCTCCTGTTTTTATTACTTAGCATTTCATTTCTTAACTGAAACTTTTCCAAAACATTTTTGTTCAATATTAAAAACATCTCTAACACTTTCATTTCAACATTCATGTTTTAACATTCCTTCTTTAAACTTATGTGGTAACATAATAAATGTCTTACACATAGAATCAGTATTATTTTATATAAAAGACAATTTGATACTTTTTTTATAGAAATATATCTTGCAAAACTTAATGAATGTTTTACACATAGAATCAGTATTATTTTATATAAAGACAATTTGATACTTTTTTTAAGAAATATATCTTACAAAACAGTTTTTTAATAAACAAACTATGAAACAAAATGTGTGTTATTTTCTTTATTTGAAATAAATGACGTATTTAAAATATTTGAAACATATGATGTGTTTCAGTACAGGATCAATACATCCACAGTTTACATTTCTTAACAATGTGGGTCATCATTACTTTAGAAATAAACATGTGAAAACAAAACATACTTAAAAATTTGACAAAATTTATTTCATGTTCATAGCCACCTACAGAATAATAACCTTATTTAGAAAACTTCATATAACAATTGCATTGTAATACTTCAATTCTTGCTATAATAAATGGAAAAGTCTTAAATTTTACAAAACAATTTAGAATTGCATACCATGAAAAGCAATGATTTCAAATTATCTTTAAATTTACCTTCAAACATAAATCTATTTCTTTCAAACGTTAAATTTAAGTATTGCAACACAAATGCTAAAAACATGTCAGAAAAGTTCTCGTACACTAAGTTCGAAGGGCCGCTGTGATACTTAGTATCACAGTTTTCTTGTTTATACATGTACATCACTTCACTTAAAATAGTCAGGCTGCAGGGCTGTGATGAGGTATTCAGATATTCTGTGTACTGAATATTGTTAAGAAATTTCTATGAATATTCATACATGTACTTGGGAAATCAAAACTGAATATTGTTTATAACAGTATGAATACTATAAATGTATTTGGGAGATCAAAAACTGAATATTGTTATAAACAGTAAGAATATTCATACATATATTTGGAGATCAAACTGAATATTGTTATAAACACGTATGAATACTATAAATGTATTTGGAGATCAAAATCTGATATTGTTATAAACAGTATGAATATTCATACATATATTTGGGAGATCAAAACTGAATATTGTTATAAACTGTATAAATATTCGTATACTATGACTGCAACGTTTCGATTCGATGCATCATTATTCCCATAGTGCTGGATACGATTCAATACCGGTTTTGCCCCTGCAATCATGCAAGGTCAATCATCCATGCAATTTTGAACCAAAAGTCCGGAGAAAATTTGGATATATCAACTGCCTATAAAACATGCATTTTGATTGGCTAGATCTGTCACTGATTATCCAATTAAATAGCCGGTTTAGCTAAACGTGTTAGTTGTTTAGAGATGGCTGACAGTTCTTCGTCTTTGATATTAATTATTCCTCCAAGGAAGACGAATTCTAAAGTAAGAAAGTATTTTGGATCTAGAAATCACATAAATTATGAAAGGCCACTTGTAAAATCTGTTTTAATGACATTAATTACCCTTAATTTTGAATGTCAAGTCTTAGCACTTGATTGATCTTAAAATTATGTTACAGCTGTTACATTGTTTAAGATGGTTGTGTTTTGAAATAGTTTTGCACAAGTTATTCATAAGACAAGAGAATGCAAACAAATTTCGGGTCACTAGTTTAAAAGTCAAGGTCACAGCACTTAGTTGCCCTTTGAATTGTGTCCCGGCTGTTACTTTGTTGTGAATGGTCATGTTTTGATAAACTTGGCACAAGTGATCTTTAGAATAAGATGATGTATTGCGAAAAAAAGACCAGGTCAATAGCTTGAAGGCCAAGGTCCCAGCACCCAGTTGACATAACAACTAGTTCCAGCTGTAACCTTTTTTAGCTCACCTGAGCACAACGTGCTCATGGTGAGCTTTTGTGATCGCTTTTTGTCCGTCGTCCGTGCGTGCTTTGCGTCCGTCCGTCGTCAACAATTTGCTTTAAACAACATCTCCTCATGAACCACTGAAGGGATTTTGACCAAACTTCACAGGAATCATCCTTATGATGCCCTCTATCAAAGTTGTACAAATTATTCAGATTGGTTAAAAAAGTAGGTCACAGGAGCTAAAAATAGATTTTAAAAATGCAAACTTTGAAATCTTCTTCTGCAAAACTGCAAGGCCTAGAGCTTAGATATTTGGTATGTAGCATCATCTTATGGTTCATTACCAAGATTGTACAAATCATGACCCTATGGTGATAAATGCCCCTGCACCATGGGTCACTTGTTTTACATAGAGTTATATAGGAAAATCTTTAAAAATCTTCTTCTATGAATCCATAAAGGCCTAGAGATTAGATATTTGGTATGCAGCATCATCTTATGGTTCATTATCAAGATTGTTCAAATCATAGCCCTATGGTGATAAATGCCCCCGCACCAGGGGTCACTTGTTTAACATAGAGTTATATAGGAAAATCTTTAAAAATCTTCTTCTATGAATCCATAAGGCCTAGAGATTGATATTTGGTATGTAGCATCATCTTATGGTTCATTACCAAGATTGTTCAAATCATGACCTATGGTGATAAATGCCCCTGCACCATGGGTCACTTGTTTTACATAGAGTTATATAGGAAAAATCTTTAAAAATTTTTCTTCTATGAATCCATAAGGCCTAGAGATTAGATATTTGGTATGTAGCATCATCTAATGGTTCATTACCAAGATTGTACAAATTATGACCTTATGGTGATATAATGCCCCCGCACCAGGGGTCACTTGTTTTACATAGAGTTATATAGGAAAATCTTTAAAAAAATCTTCTACTATGAATCCATTAGGCCTATAGCTTAGATTTTTGGTATGTAGTATCATCTAATGGTTCATTATCAAGATTTTTAAAATGGTGGCCCTTTGAAGATAAATGACCCCGCACTAAGTCTTCTCCTCTGAAACCATGTTAATAAGACTTTCAGGGCTAAATGTTTAAGATTGAGTTATATCAGAATTTTGTCTGTTTAAAAACCTTGTAATCAGTTGTAGCAATGGTACTCAGGTGAGCGTTTCAGGGCCATCATGGCCCTCTTGTTTGAATGAACATGTTTGAAATAACTTAGCACAAATGATTCCTTGAACAAAATGATGTGTCATTTACAAGAACCAAGTTGCAAACTTCAAGGTCAAGGTCACCTGCTGTTAGTTAAATTTGTGCAAACGGTCCTGTTCAGGCTGTATCTTTGTTGTTTATATTCATGTTCTGAAGTTACTTGGCACAAGTGATCCTAGGATAAAGCATTGTGTTACATACAAGAACAAGGCTGGTTTTTTTAAAAAAAGAAAAGGTTTT
>CM037793.1:33319777-33369777 GCA_021229015.1 Solen grandis | reverse complement strand
TGTCTCTAGATATAACAATGCACATCCTGTATTTGTGTATCACCAAGCAACGAATTTGATCTATGTCAATAAACTTTAATATTTAAGACTTCATATAAATTAAGACTTATTCAAATCTAAACTGTTGACTCTTGCACTTCATGTAAAAAAACACACAAAAAAAACATAATGGACCAAACAAGTGTGTACATACCTAAATATTTAAAGTGGATTGACTATCATAAGATGATTGAGAAAGATGATTGAATTGGCAATACACGTTGAAATGCTGAACACAAAGTTTATACAAGTTTGTTTGGTGTTGCCACACTACAGTATCACACCATATGATTGTGGCATGATACCAAAACTAGTCTCCTTATCCTGACACTGAACAATCCAGTCCTGGAAGGAGGCAGACACTTTAATCACCAAGTTTATTTATTGGATTTAATGCCACACCAACAGTTTTTCACGTCTACTTGAGACAGATATAGTGCTGCCACACTGTAGTATCACGCCGTAGACATGTGGCATGATACCACACCTACACACATTATCCTGACACCGGGCCAACCAATCCTGCAACTACCCTTTTATGCTGAACGCCAGAAAAGGGAGCTATACCAGTACCATTTTTTAATTTTTTGGTATGTCGCAGCCGGGGATTGAACCCATGACCTCCCGATTCTGGGACAGACGCTCTAACCACTCAGCCACCGGGACCAGTAAAAATCACCAAGTCTTGGCCACTGGAGATAGTCCAATTCAATTTTAATTACTTTTTTTTTAAGTCAAACCTGTCTTAAGCATTCATTCAAAGGGAACAAGAGATAGTGACCACCAATGGAAGACTTGAGTTGACTAATTGAGTTAACCATCGCTTTGACAGTATTTCAGTCATATACCAACATCCAGCTACTTACAGGTGGAGGAAGACCTTGAATGCTTGGAGGAATCCGGGTAGAACCACCGACCTACCGCAAGCCAGCTAGAAGGCTTCCTCACATGAAAATCCAAATGACCCTGCTGGGATTCGAACCCAGGCAGTGAGGGGCTGAGTGAATGTTAAAATCAGCGACTTTACCCTCTCGGCCACGGAGGCCCCCTTAATGCAAGTGGCTGCTAAATGAAGGTAAAATATATAACAAAATGCTATACTTCAGTAATACTGAAATTGACTGCTAAATGCAGGATGATTGCTTAATACAGGTTGCTGATACTACAGATTCACCTGTATGTTTATAGGGCAGATAAAGGAATAATAGAAAAAAATTTTCTCTATTCCGTTTATTGATGACTAAGACAGAACAATCAGTACAATATCTAACAACAACTCACAACTACTGGAGTAGACAACAATACAGGGAAGTCAGGGAAGTCTCCCAGTATTTGCCATTATCCAAATTTATGTAATATCTCTACATGACATGATTGTAGAAAAAAGTATTTAAAAAGTGTGAAAATCATGAAGGAAATATGGAGAAAGGAACAAACAAAACAAAAACAAAAAACACTTAAAATTCTTCTAAACATTTCTTTAAAGAAAAAGATCTCATAATTTGCATTATGGTTATATATACTAGATCTTTTCAAAAACTCATGGATTGAGTAAGATACTTTGTTCTGGGAAGGCCAAGAAAAGAATCTTGCTCCCAATGGGATTCAAACGAACAACTTCTGGCTAAAGAAACAATGAATGCTATCAATGAATCACAAACAACACACATGTAATCTTAATGCTGTTAAAATATTATCACATTATGGAGAATACATCAAATGCTCATTTCATCAAAGGCATGTTAAACAGAGATAGGAAACTCTTGTAAAAACCAGAGGAAATTATTGTTTAGGCAAACAGCAGATCATCGAATATTGCAAACATTCAAAAGAGTATGAAAAATCACAAAATCTTCAATAAAAAAGGAGATATTTGAAAATATGACTTTGCGAGAAATGGACACTTAGTTACATGCTTTTGTGAGATTTAGAATAGTTGCCAATCCTTGTTTAATCCTACCAGTAGGTTTTTGTGCAAATATAGACAAACCTTTCATCTTTATCACAATTAAAATTATTAATGGTTAAGTGTAAAGGGGGAAAAGCCGTACTATTTCAATATTAAGTGAAAATGAGTCCAAGTTTTGTTTTCAAGATTACTTCCTTCTGTCAATTCAGTTATTTCTGTTTACCACTTGTAACTTAAGACAACACAAGTTACAATGGGTTTATTGAATACTTTGTGTGACATTAACCATCTACTTCATAAAGACACATTTTGATGCATTGGCAATTACAGCAGACCCTGATCTGACAGCTCCTGAACAAGCAGAACAGAAAGAGTCGTCTGATCAGGGTCTATTCTGTTTGCTCACACAATATTGAAGTTCAGATTCTACGGTCTACATAGCAAAGAAAACTTCATTGTTTAAAACACCATTTAAATTTAAGTCATTTATATTCATCAAAGCATAAATTTGTTTGTTGGGTATAAAGTCCCACCGACAGTGCATATATTTGTACCGGTACATGAATATTCTTAAGGCATAGGCTTAAAAATAAAATTCATCTGAGATACCAACATTAACCTAGATCATCAAGCAAAATCCTTTCACAGTTGTTTATACTTTTCCGATGAAAACAGAACACTGTAAAACCTGTCCAGATTAGTTTTATGATCATTTTCATAATGGTCTAAAAAGTGTAAAGGGCCTTTTCATTCACAACAAATTTTTTCGTTTAATTGATAAATTGATATAACTCGCTAAAAGAGAAATTAATCATAATTGTAAAGTACAGTAATTCAAACGTCTGCAATTTCACCAGTGCAAAAGGGTTATACACTTTATTTGAAATTTCATCAAATTCAATGATTTCTTAATTTCTTTGCATGCACAGATGGAACGACAATACAAAATGTATCACTTCATATTTGGCAGGAGATTACAAAGAAAGTAAAGCAAAGTTTCCAGTTCAGATAAATCAAGAGTCCTTCATAAAATTTACATAATGACATCATCAGTAATTTATAAACAAGTTCATGTATGTTGTATATGAAGGTAATGGAGGCTATGGCAAATTTGGAAGAGTAAGTGATGAAGCAATACTGAATATTTAATAACATGATGCTTATGAAATGAAATGAACTAGTAAACTCATTTATTTAACATCTATTAGGAAACAAGTTCTTACAACTTATACTAATCCCTCTTGACGGTTCCTGGATTGGACCAGTACTTTGTGTCTTGGGGCCAAAATACAATTCTTTTGCCCCCCACCCCCAGTGGTATTGAAACCATAACCCTCAGATCTGTAGTTATCTTAATGATACATCATTATTTGTGTTATGAGGAGTTAACCATCTATCAAAAACACTTGCTTCAATACAAGGGAAAAAAGTATCATTTAAACTGTTTTGTTTTTTTAAACACAATCATTGTTCATTAATTTTTGACACAGAATATATCCCTGATGTTTACTGCCCCTATTGTAATAGTATCTACAGACAAAGTAATCTTTGCAAGGTTTTCTATGTCAATCTAAGTTTAAATCCTTTACATACAAAACCAAAATGTGATAATACATTCATTTCAAAGGTAAGTAAGTGCACTCAGAAAATCAGAACCACATTTAACCACAAATAACATGTTTCTCACTTTCAGTTTTCCCAATTATTCTTATCTTCTTTATAGATTTAAGTAGGGAAGGTTGTTTTAAACTTTAACCAAAAAAAGAAAAGAAAATTAAACAGTGACACCAAGAAATCAACCTAAACAATGATGATGATGATGATGATGAATATGATGTTGATGATGATGCAGATACACAAGGAAGTTATACTTCAGAATTTGCATTCTATATTGGGTTATACATTTAGTTTGAGGACTATTTTGACACGAATATTTCTCTTAAACTGGTAAACTCATGTAACCATAGCACCTCACTACAACAAACTCACAACAATAGCACAACAGAAACATCACTACAAGAAGCAAGCCATAATCTAGAAGCACCAAGAGAATGTCTCCTACTAGTCTTGATACATGGTATATACTGAGACAGATCATCCCTGATAGAGGCACCTCCACTCAGGGGACAGGGAAACACATTCTGACCACCTGATCTAACAGGGGAGGTAATTTGTGATATGAATGAGTAATATTGCAGTCAGCTCCTCTTTGAAATGAGCAGTTTATCTTGCATAATCAAAAACTGTAAATCAAATACTTTCATTGATTATGTACTGAAGGGAATTTGGTGGCTACATCTTTTGTGGATTTATGTTCTAAAAAAGGGTTTTGTTTATGAAACAACTTGTTTTTGTGGGGTTTCATATGTGTAGATAAAACCCTCAGTGAAATCAATGAGAATAATTAGAGTCCCTCATAAATTTCACAGCACTCAAATAAAAGACTGCTGTTAAATGCATTATTTAATGTTATGAAGTTCATTTGAAAAACAAGAACTTGCACACAAGATAATTAGAAAAACAAGAATTTGCTCGCAAGATAAAAAATCTTCAAATGTAAATATATCTTAGTTTACAATTAACAAAGACATTTGAATACCATCCCATCAAACTAGGTTACCCTCCTCTAACAGATTTATCTGTCACTTAAAAAGTACTAATGTCTGTGAGTTTCAAACATTCAAGTAAACTGGGTAATTGTTCAGAAAATTCCATTAATACTTAAAAATTTTCCTTTAAAAGAAAAACTATAAAAGATTATTAAAACCAAAATCAACAATCCACAGATTTTCTTCTCTGATTTAATATCTTATTCTCACTAACATCCCAATCATGTGCAATCTGAACAATATCCCCTTGACTTGCTGTCTGAAACACAGGTTTTTTCATAAACCAAAGAAATCATGGTCATAAATTGGCACTACGCGAAAACAACACTAACATGTAACAGCCCTTGTGATGAGTGTAACCACTGCACAGCATACTATGGATCTCCAACTGCTGTTTCATGGCAACTACTTGAAGGCCATGAAGAGGACGATTGGACAGTGGTCACTGCCCATGACATCCTTCCTGAAAATACTGTCACACAAGTCTTCCTTAACCGCTCGGACAACACAAAGTAATCCAGTCGCCTGAAAATGGACAGTAAAATCAATACAAAATAATTTCATAGCTTGGGAAAAAAAAATTCAACACAAATTAGAAAAGTCACTTTGAAAAAAGGGACAACTAAATGCAGGTCCTACTACCCTACATGTCCAACATTAACATGAAAGTTTTGGACTAAAAGTTATCCCTTTTTCCCAATGGCCCAGCCTCGACAGTATAAACAGTCATAAAGCGACGTCCAGCTAATTACAGGTGGAGGAAAGACCCCGAATGCACAGAGGCATCCGGATAGAACCACCGACCTACCACAAGCCAGCTGGAAGGCTTCCTCACATGAAAACTCCGAATGACCCTTTCCCGGGATTCGAACCCACGTGGTGCGGGGCCATTAAACTGCATGTTTTACATAAGTATATAAAGAACAAGAACACCACATTCCAGATTTCAAACGCTTGTCTGTTTGGGTTTCTTTTCTTAAATGGGGGGATAAACTGAAAATGAAACATGATAAGAATGAAGCCTTTTTGATAGAGTACAAGTAATAGTTTAGAAAATATGACCATGGTTCAAGTTTTTGACTGTATTTTTTTTTTTTTTAAAGAGATATAAATTTGATCAAAAAGTATGTGCATTTCACTGGTGATGCGCAATGTTTGACTGTTGAGTGATTTGACAAGATGTCTGAAAAGTTATAAGAGTTAGGGAATTAGTATATCCACATCACTTTACTCAGGAATAATGCATTTGACTATAAATTCCAGATGACTTTTTTTACAGCCCAAAGACTTTTTTTGTCACACTGAAAATTTTCCAATTTCTACTGGAATGCCATTAGCACTCTAGAAATATTTTGAGTAACAGAGAACAGAAATGATATACTGGGAAATGATAAAAGGGACAGGACCTCAAAGCATGCTTCCAGTGTAGTCTTCAATTCACAATGTGAAGTAGGGATTAAATGAAGGAACAGGCAGCACTCTATGCATCTCTGATCATACATGCCCACTTCCTCCAAAGGGAGACACACTGGTATAAAGACCTTATATAGAAGACCGGAGTGGCCTCCCTTCTTACATTAACAAAAGGAACTGAAAGAATTACCATCCAACATTCTTGCTCAAGCATTGCCCATATATGTCCCAGAATGTGTAAGCGCCCTCCCTTTCTGGATAGACCCCCGGAATGAGTCAAGTGTAGCCCTCGCCAGCAGATCTGTGAACCCTGCCTCTCCTCCACGGTGAATCCTGCAGTCTTCTTGTTGGTCTTTGGTTTTTCAAATCTGGGAAAACAAACAAAGGAAATCTTGCTCTGAATTTACTTTCAGATTGTTTCTCTTCTAATCATGACAAATGTATACAGGAATCACATTAATTTGTCATTTTAATCTAATTCCCACTAAAATATGACATTTTGAATGTTTACTACCTTGATATCATACAGGAACATGCAGTGGTTTCACACCCAGTCCCTAGTGGCCAAGTGATTACAGCATCCACCCCACAAACCAGGAATGTAGGTTCCATCCCCGGCTGCTATATTCTTAAGTTGATAAAAATGTAATTGTATATCTACAATTGCACTTATTGCCAGCACAGGAAAGATATTCCAATACTGGTTTGCCCAGTGTCAGATAATTAATAGGGTGTGATATCATGTTCCTTGTACTATATGACATATTATCACAGAAAGGCAGCATTTTATATATCACATATGTGACCCCCCCCCACACCCCTTCCCTTAACAACTCAAATACATTTATAAACTCAAAGCTAATTTTGAGTATGATCAGCTATCAGGATCAAATGTTATCAGAATGTAAGTCATTTGTTTAACCCTTTATCTCATGAATATTCATGTACAATTTTGATTTGATAAATATTGAATGTATTAAAACTTTAAATAGCATATAAAACATTTTCTTTTTCTTAGCCATGCAGACTCACTGGCGCTAGAATCGCAGAATTACCACACACATTGGATTTTTTATTAATATCAAAGATATGTACGATTTAAAAAAAAATTTCATTCCTCCTTCACTGTATATTAAAACATGGTAAGGAATGACTGACATTACTTGAATACGAAGATCGATCGTTGTATAAATTCATGTTACCACCATATCCTTTGGCACAGTTCAATCAGTCTGATATTCAATTAACACTTTATAACGAATCATTGACAAATGGCAACCTTAACAAAGTAATAACACGAAATGTCAAAAGTTTATTCATTTTTATAAGTCTGCTCCACTATCAACTACCGTTTTTGTTTCGTCAATTTTGAATGAAGCAATATGATTGGACAATGTGAAATTGACATCGTCAGATTGTGGGAAATTGCTTGCATAGATATATTATGTCATCCAGTGGGAATTGTTGAAAGAAACAAACCGGAAGTTGAGAGTGGAGCAGTTTTAAAATTTAAATATGTATAAATTGTGACATTTCGCGTTATTACTTTGTTAAGATTGCCTTTTGACATTGATTTCGTTTCACCATGTGTTAAATAAATATCAGACTGATTGAACCGTACTAAGAATAAAAATGAAGCATACATGTACATTTGTACAATGATACTGCCTCTGTAATTAAGTGATGTCAGATTCTGTTCCTCCCATGTTCATAATTATAGCACAGAGAGACAAAAAATTTGTAATTCTGTGGTTCTAGTGCCAGTGTGCAGACTGTGTAGAATCTGAGCTACAATATTTGTATAAACAAGCAGAGCAGACCCTGACCAAACAGCCCTAAAGAGCCATCAGATCAGGGTCTGCCCTGTTTGTGATTGCCATCAAAATAAGTATGATGTTAAAGGGTTAAAATAAAGCAAATAAGTTCAATAATGATTAAAATTAAGATAAAACAGATAATTTTTTATTTCAATTTGATACAGCATTTCAAAATAATTATTAAAAAGAATTTAATAATGAAAATATACATACATGATGAAAAAAATGAAATAACATTACAAGACCTATCTCTATAAATTTACAAGATTCAAACAGTGCGAACCTATCTCTATCAATTACAAGATTCAAACAGTGCTGACCTATCTCTATCAATTACAAGAGTCAAACAGTGCTGACCTATCTCATAAAATAACAAGATTCAAACAGTGCTGACCTATCTCTATAAATTACAAATTAATGATCCATCTCTTTAAATTATAAGATTGCTGACCACTTTAATAAATTACAAGATTCAAACAGTGCTGACCTATCTCTATCAATTACTAAAAATTCAAACAGTGCTGACCTATCTCTAAAATTACAAGATTTCCAACAGGCTGACCTTCCTATCAATTACAAATTCAAACAGTGCTACCTATCTCAAAAAATTACAAAAGATTAATGATCCAAACTTTTAAATTATAAATTGGGGACCTATCTTTATAAATCCAAGATTTCAAACAAAGCGACCTATTCGCGTTGCCACATTCAGGTCCCCCACACAAAGAACGACAGGCTTTGTCTTATCGTTGTTTCAGATACTCCCGAAATCCACGTCCCACCCTTTCTGCGATATGGTAACCGCGGGGAACCCACTTCCCTGATTGGAACATCGTCAACAAACAGTGTCTTTTTTAATTGCTTTCAATAACAACTATAAATGTTTCAAAGAAATTTGCTTTTTTTCATATATCTTCGATTTTGAAGGACATCAGCATTTGCTTAATTTAACTGCGATAGCATTATACCGACATTAACATGCTTGTTAATATTAGGCAAACCCAGCAGAATTCCATTCCCTCTTTTCCCAAAATATTTTTATTACCCAAAAAAAAGGAAAACACAAAATGCCCCAATTCTTAAAGCTAACTTTTGTGATTTTCAAGTATTAAAAAACAAGAAAAATATTTTTAAGTGTGAAAACATAGAGGCCCTAAATGGCTCCCCCGAGTACAGGGTTACCCAAGGAACATCTTACAAAAAAAATTTTGAAATGGGGCCTGATTTTAAAGGAATATATAAGTCTTTATTTCCTCCAATTATGAAGATACATGAAAAAAACACTTTTTACATAGTATAAAGAAGTCAGACAACATCGAACACACACACCCCCCACACACAAAAAAAACACAATTTTTTAAAAGACTAACCCTTTTTACAGAAAACAAAAAATTGTTACTTTAAAAAAAGCCCAAAAAAAACCAAAAGGAAAAGTCCCCTCCCCCAAAAATAAATGAAAAAAAACATTTTATTTTTAATTAATCATAAAAAAAGCTGCAAAATTTTACAGAAACATTGTTTTTAACCCTCATACCAACAGTAGAAATTAAAAACATTTAAGTGATTTTTTGTTAAGGGGGTTAACTATTTTTAAAAAAGCATGTTTGCAGCCATAATAAAATGATGTAACATATCACTACCCCATAAAAGGTACATATTGCGCTGTAAATGGGAAAAACAAACAGTTGAGAAAACGCGAACCTAGTAAAGTACCCCATGACGATAAAATCCATATCTTTTAAACCTAGCCATACAAATTTTCCCCACTGCTTTTTAATTTTGAAAAAAGGGTTTTTTTTTTCAAACCCCTTTTCCCAAGGGGGAAAACCCCGAGAAGAAGGGGGGGTTTAACACTATGACTGCAGGGGGTTTTACATTTTTTTAAAAAATTTTTAAAATTTTTAACCTATTTTAAGTGATCTTTTTTAAAAACTTTTTTGGCAATATTCAAATACTGGGGTTTTTTCTAGATGCTTTTTAACCATAATTCACATACTCGATACGGAATTATCATGGACCGAAACCAAAAACCCCTCAACCCCCATCATACAAAACCCCTTTTCCCACAAAATTTAATGTATATATTTTTTTGTTTTATTTCTTTTTCCCCAGATAATTTACTTGGAAAACTACCCTCAATATATGCATCTAGATAACCCCTCAAAACTAAACTTGCCAAAAAATAGTACAATATATCAGGGCCCCCCCCAAAACCCCATTACTTTAAGGGAAAAAAAAAACCCCCAAAAACTTTTTTTTTAAACCCCAAAAAAACCCGGTTTTAAAGCCCCTAACTTCCAAAAAAATGAGTTTTTCCCCTTGTCAAACCACTTCATTAAAACCCCAACAAACAAACTCAGAGCAATCCCCTTTCCTTTCCCTTATTTTTAATTCCTTGAATACTTTAAAAATACCCAAAAGGGGCCCTTTCTAAAAATTTATTTTTTAATCAGATATATTATACAAACATCCCTCCCAAAAATAAAGCCTTTGTAATACAAAAATTTTAAAATTTTCTTGCAAGTAAGGGTTGGGGACCCTTTTTTCCCATAAAACCTTAAACCAACCAAAAAAAAAGGTTTTTCTCAATTTTTTGCATACTCTTTAACCACCCCTTTTTTTTTTCTCTACTGAGTAATATTCAAAAACCAAAAATGCTTTTTGGTTTAAAAACAATATGTATGCATTCACCACCTATTTAAACGTCCTTACAAACAAAATTAAAATACCGTTCTTTCTCAAAAAAAACCCCATTGCAGCCCCTTGCTTTTTTTATATTAAAGGGGCCCCTTTTAAACATGAAAAAACATAACATACTTTAATCATTTTCTGGAGGCTATCCATAGTAGGACAGCAACAACATTTTCCATCGGCAAAAGTGGGGGCAGAAAAACAGGTTCACCTTTTTGAAAAACCAATTCTTAAATCTACAATTTTTTAATTAAAAACTTTTTTTAAGAAAAAAGGTACAGATAGGGGGAAAAAAAAGCCCCCCCCCCCGTCTTGTTCCCTGAAAAATTTTGGGGAAACCCTTTTGACGGGCCCAAAAAAAACTTTTCACAACTGAAAAATTTTCTCTATGAAAAACTAAAAACACTAACCAAAAACCCCCTTGGATATCCCACTAAATTAATTTATAAAAAAAACCACCCCTGCCAGACCTATAAAAAACCTGTCAAGCATCAAAAAAAAATGAAAAAAAACCTGCTCTGTTTTTTCCTTTTCAATAATTTTCCCCCATTTTTTTTACCAAAAAATTTTTTAAATTTTTAAAACCCATTTTGGGCCCGGAAACCACCCTTTAATTCAGGAAAAAGGGTTTTGAAAAAAATCAGCTTTAACCTTTTTTAGCAGAATAACCTTCATAAATTTTAAAAAATGAAAAAGAAAGGGGAACCCCTGAAAATTTTTTGGGGCAAAATTTTCTTTTGTTACCTCCTTAAAGTAAGTTATAATATATCCTCTTTTTCATATTCTTTTGGTTTTTAAACACATTTTTTACATAGCTTTTAAAAAAATCAACTAAAATTTCAACAAAAACTCCACCCCTGTATCAAATTTCCCCTTAAATTTTCTATCTAGACCACACATTTTCCCCCCTTTTTATTTTAATTAATTCTTTTTTTCTTCACACGTAAATTACAATCAAAATTTTCCGGGGCCAATTGTGCCCCTTTTTTAAAACATAAAAAATGTTTTAAAAAATTTTTTTAAAGAATACGCATCAAATTTTTTACATTTATATCACTGAAAAATTAGAAAAAAACCCCCCCCTGCTTTAATTTTTTCATTAGAATCCCGTTTTATTTTCCCCCAAAAATTTTTACCCCGCAAAACCTTAAAGTGTTTTTTTAAACTTTCTCTTCGCTTTTAAAAAACCTCCAAAACAGTGCAAAAGTCCCCTGCCCCAAATTTCACGATTTTTAAAATTTTTGAGACTTACGGGGAAAAAACCCTTTTGATGCATTTCGGGGGTTTAAAAAGGGGCGAAAAACACGCGGGGGGCTTTTTTAAAATTTAAAAAAAAAATGAAAAAAATTACCACTGGGGCCACCCCCCAGCCACCATGACTTTCTAATGCCCCCTAAAATTTGGATGCAACCTTTTTTAATGTATCATTCCAATTTTGGGTTTTTTAAAAGTGGAAAAAATTTTGCCGAGGGGAAACCCCTTTTTCGGAGGGGTCGTTTTTAATTTTTTCTAAATTAAAAATATAAGGACTCAAGTTGGGGGAAAACATCAAAAAATCATGTGATTGGATTGACAAAGTAACAGTCTGGGAAAACCCTGACTCCCCAAAAAAATATACTTCCGTTTAACCCCCAAAAATTTTTTCCAAAATTAAAAAGGTTTAAAAGGGAATTCATCGTACGCATGTAGCAACACAAAATCAAATTTTAAAGTAGGGGAAAAATAAAAGGCCCAAAACGTTGGGGAAAAATTTTAAAAAGGTTTTCAACCAGAATTTTTACATGTCATTATTGCATCAAAACATTCCCTTTTCCCGATGAAAGGTCAATCAACTCTGATTTTTCCCCCTCGTATGAACTTTTAATACCTGCGCCCCTTAAAAAAAGGGAAAGTTTTTAGGGGTATTAAATGTTTTTCACCCCCAAAAACCCGACTAAAAAATTTTCCCCCCAGCATCGGGGGGGTTTTTTAAAAACCCCCCACCCTGAAAAGCTTTTTAATTCCCCCAAAATTTAATAACGCTTCCCCCTTTCAGAGTACATAAAATTTTCAAAACCTGTACTGCGACCATGCCCCTATAAGTGTCCATTGAGTGGATTTTTACGGGGGATACATTTTCATCACATTTTTAAAAAATTTTTTCCCCGCGATAATTGTATCGGGTTTCCGAAAACCCTTACTGTCTATATCTAGCACTGACACTCTTTTAAACAAAAACTCTTTTCCAAAATAAGGCAACCCCTCCTTTACATACCTTATTATCATATATTAGAATTTTCACATCTACTGACCAAAACCGTAGTAGTTGGGAAAATTTTTAAAAATATCCAGGAAATGTGATTTTCTTGTGTGAAAACCAAGTTCTGGGGGTGCCACAATAAGAATATGCTCATTTTTGAGTAGGCCCCCAAGTAATATGAGCTTGACTTAAAACCGTAGCTTTTCCCTGTACAGACCTTTTAATTAGACATAAAAACGAAAAAAAAAATAATGTAAAAAAACATTCCATTACCAAAAAGAAAAAGAAAAACCAAAAATAAGTTTTTGTTCATTTGTCGTCAACGTGGGCACCGTGGTAGCCTTTTTAAAATTTCAGACCCATACAAATGGTCCCCGTTGTAACCATGGTAACGGTGACGGTCTAACTCTTTTCTGGGGTTTATCGCGATTCCCCTCACCCCTCGCCTGTACATAGGGGGTGCCCCCCCCCCTTTCCCCCTTCAAAACGTTCCCCAATGGGGGGGCCCCTCACTGTTAAAGTGGTCCGTGCAAAAAGTGGCCGTGCCGTTAAAGGTTTTTGGCGAGGGGGATTCTTTTTTGGTTTTTTTACCCCCCGGTTTACACACAAACCACTGGGCCAGAAACCTTCCCCAGTTTAAAAAAACCCAAAAAATTTTAAAAAAAGGGAAATTTAAAACTTATTTTAAACCATTTCAAAACGTTTTTGGGGGAAAAAAGTTTTCAAATCAAATTTTTTTGCTGCGCTTCCAGGTATTTTTTAATCAAGGTTTTTAATTTTTGATTAAAAAAAAAAACCCCCCAACAAAAAAGGGCTTTGTTTTTTTCCCCCCCGAAAATGTTTTCCGGGGAAACCCTCAACGCAACAAATTTTTGCTGATGATAAAGACTTTCATTTTTTTTTAATGTTTTGGGTTAGTTTTTTGCACATTCAGATAAATTTTTTTGGGGTCCCCCAAAATTTTTTTTTCCCTTTTAAACCGACTGGGGAAATTTTTTTTTATAAAAAAAGTTTTGCATCCTTTGGGGGGTTTTTTTTTATTTCCCCCTTTAAAACCCCCCCCTAAAAACACTCTTTTTGGGTTTTCTCCTTTATCGAATAAATTTTAGGGGGGGCCAAAACCGACCCAGTAAAACACATCCCCAGCACAAAAACACCGACTCAGGTGGGGTTTTTAAAAAGGGGTCGAAATTGAGAGTTTTTGGTTAAAAACCCCTTTAAACGCCGGGGCAAAATTCCCTTTTTAAAAGGCTTAGCAGGGGGGCTAAACCTTTTTCACTATTAAGTTTTTTTATCCAGCTCGACTTTTCCTATTCTCTTATCAAAGTTTTTTTCCCCCTTTGGGGAATTTTTTTTTTTTTAACATTTTAAAATCCTTCTTTTTTTAAAATTTACTGTAAGAAGCAAAACCCAAACGTAACAATTTAATGCAGTTTTCGGCACTTGTCCCCCCCCCCTACATTCCCCCATCAATTTAAAAGTTTTTTAAAGACTGATTTTTCTCTTGTATTTGCTCATCGAATTTTCCCCCAAACCCCATTTACTCCGACTATAAGACTATTCTCCCCCTTTAAAAGGGGGGGGCCCCCCTTTTCCCAAACCCCAAATCTGTAGATTTTTTTTTTTAACCGATTTAAAAAAAAAGGGGAAAAAAATTCAAATGCCGTTCGACAACGGTAATTTACCGCCGAATTTTTTTTAAAGTAACCAAGAAAATCTCGCAAAGGGGTTGGAAAAATTTTTCAAAAAATAAACAAACTTTTGATTAAATGCATTACCTTAATAAAATTTTCATAATAAAAAATCGAAAAAAATCATTTTTTTTTTCAGAACTTGGGGAAAGTTTTTTGGGTTTTTACGGGCCGGGGGTTTCGGGGGGTTTACGGGGGGCCCCTGAGAACCGTTTTGAAAAAAGACCCCCAATTTTTTTCCCCAAAAACCCCAATTTTTTCCCCGGATTGTTAATCAAAACCTTTTTTTTTTTTTTTTTTATTGTAAATTTTAAATTTAAACCCCTTTTTAAAAAAAAGGGGATAAATTAAAAAAAAAAAACAAAAAAAAAACCCCCAAAAAAAAACCTTTGTATTTCAATGTTTAAAATTTGGGGCGAGGTCCCCGGGGGAAATTTTTTGAACAAGCATTTTAAGACACCGTGGTGTTTTCCCCAACCCCCTTCCAAAAAAAAAGCTTAAAATGTTCCAGTAAATTTATATTGGTAAAAAAAATTTTTTATTAAAAAAACTTAAATAAAAATTTTGTCTTTATATCATGCAATTCATTTTTTAAAATTTTATCAAAAAGTTTTAAAATGAGAAAATATAGGGGTGCAAAATTTCATACCGCTACAAAACCCTTATTCAAAAAGGAAAAATAAATTTGGGGGGAAATTTACAAAACTGGGGGAACCCCCCCCCTAAAACGCCCCCCCCAATTTTTAAACCCTGATCAGCCCCCCAAAAAAACCCCCCCTTTTCGAGTAAAAAACGGAAAATTAAAATTTCAGTTTTAAATTTTTCTGGGGCCAAAATTTAATTCTGTTTTTTTTCTGATTTGGGGTTAAACCCCAGCCCTACCCTTTTCCCCTTTTAAAAATTTAAACACCCCGATTGTAACTGTAAAAGGGGTTGCTTGAGAAAAATGTAATTCTGATGTTTAAAAACCTGTCTTTTTTTTTTATGTCCTGGACTCTTTTTTATTAATTAATTTGGGCGAGTTTTAAAACCCCTTTTAATTCCCCTTACTTTTTCCAAGAAAACCAAATTTTTACATAATCAGGTTTTTTTTAGCTTTTTTTTTAACCCAAAGGGGTCCCCCCCGCCAAGTTTAATAAAATTTGTCCGGGGTTTTTAGAGGGGGAATTTTCTTTAAAAAAAAATTTCACTATATACATAAAAGGGGAAATCTTTTAGCCCCGGCAGCCATTTTTTTACCAATTGGAAAAAATTTTTGGAATCGGGGAAAAGGTTTTCCCGGAACACCCAAAAAAAACCCAAAAAAATTTTTTTGAAATCTGGCCAGTAGTTTTGAAGGGGAAAATTTTTAAAAATTTTCAAAAATTTTTTCTTTTTTTTTCCAGGGGAACCAAGTTTACAGGAAAACAAGTTTTTTTTAGCAACTTTTTGAGGGTTTTTAACCCCAAAGGGGTCATCCCTGAAAATTTTTTAACGAATTTTGCCCAAACTTTTTTAGAGGGGATTTTTTTTTAAAAAAAAATTTTGCCCCACACACGTTTGGGAAGGCCAAAAAAGACGGACGCAGGGTGATCCTAATAGCTCCCCCCTGAGCACATTGTGCTAAAAGGTTTTAGCTAAAAAAAACATGATCTTGGGGCCCCAAAAAACTCGATTTTCATTTCTTAAAATTTCATCCCCTTTTTTTTTCCCATTTGTTTTTTTTCGCTGTCAAATGTTTTTTTAGGGGCCTTTTTTTTATTTTCCTTTTTCCCCCCCGAACTTTTTTACATAAAAAATACCAGCAGTTTTTCCCCAAAATGGAAAAGGGAAATTTTTTAAAAAATTCCCCCTCCAAAAATTTTTTTGAAATTTGAGCCCAAAAAAATCTTTAAGAAATTTCCCCCAATAAAATTTTTTTAACATAATCTTGCAAAGAAAAGTAGAGAATACCTCAACAACCTTAAAGCCAAAAAAAAATAAAAACACAAGGGTTTAAAATTTCTTTTTGTGACCAGGAAGAAAAATTTCCCTACTCCCTGAAAAATTTAAAAACCCCTCAACGTCATGCTTTTTTTATTCCGTATGAGTTAGTCAAAAAAAACATGAGAAGTTAAAATGGTTAAAGTGGGGAAGTGTAGCGAATTGGTTTTTCCCAAAATAAGTAAACATTTTATAAAAAAAGGGGAAAAAAAATAAATATTTTTTTTAACCCTTAATTGACCTTATGAAAATTAATCCTTGAAATTTTAAAACATATGCCATTTGAAACAATGGATTTTTTTTGCTTTTTCAGAATTTGAGCTACAATAGTGCATAAGTAAACAGAGGGGAAAAATTTAAAACCCACAGCTCCGGAAGGCTCAACTTTTCCCAAAACCATATTTGGGGATTGACAGGTTTGACCTTGGGGTTAAAAGGGTGTTCCCCCAAACCCAGCCTGCCACTGATGAAAAGTAGTCATGGAAACCGTCCACTTTCCCACATCATCAGGAATGTCTTTCTCTGCACACTTGTTCTCCTACACACCGTATATCAGGATCCTCATCCTTTTGGAGGGGAATCCACCTTTCTGGAAAAAAAAAAAAACCTTATTGTTTTTTTTGGGGTTTAAAAATTTGGTATTTGGGGGAATTTTTGGGGGAAAATTCCTATTACCCCCTTAAGCATTTGACTGTGGTATCAAAATTGTGGCAAGATACTGAAAAAGGCAAGATACCACACTCAAGTTTTTTTTCCTGACCCCGCGGCAAAATCCTGGGGAATTTCCTTTTAAAAAAGCGAAAGGCAAAAAAGGGGAACAAAAAACAACCCCCAAAATTTTTAAAAATGATTTTGGCATGCAAAATTTTTTTTTTACCTGCAGATCAAACTGCCCCTCCTTGTTCAAGAGACAGATACTCCACATAAAACCCGCCACCAGGACCAGTACAGCAGCCTGTAATTTTTAATTCAAACATTATAATTTACCAAAAATTTTTTTAAATTTTTAATTTCATAAATTTTTTAAAGTTTCAGGGGTTTTCTGGTTTTAAATTTTAAAAAAAAATTAAAAAAAAACTTGACAACTTTTTTTTTTTATTTTTGGTCAATGTTTTTCAAAACCTGCAATTTTCCCACACCCCCCGGCTCTAACACCCCCTTTAAAATTCAGGAGGCGATCTTCAATTGTATTTGCGGGGGTCCTTTTTCCAACTCGTGTTTAAAAATCCCTTTTTTTTATCAAAGGGGGGGGGCCCCTTTTTCCAGTTTTTTTTTTTTTCCCAGCCTTTGACGTTTTGGGGTTTTTTGCATCCTGAAAAACAAATTTTTAACATTCAAAGGGTTTTTATTTTAAAAAGGGTTTTTTTTTCTGCCCATAAGGGGGAAAAAAAGGGGAAAATTTTTACCTCAAGGGAAAAAATTTTTTAAAAAGCAGAATAGAAACTAAAAACTGAAATAAAAAACAGAAATGATTTTAATTTAAACCTAGGAGGGGAAATTCCATTTTTTATTACTTTTAAATTTTTTAAAATTAAAAAAGGGGATATTAAACCCCCCAAAAAACAGGAAGAAAAAAACCGTATTTTATACAGAAAAATTCCACATCTCCAGAGTTTCTTTTTAAACCTGGTGAGAAATTAGAAAAAAGGGGAAAAAATGAAACCCCCCAACTTAAAGGGGGATCCTCCACTGACATGACTTTTAAAAATCAAAAAATTAAAACATAATAAAAATAATTTATGTAAATTCTAAAACCCTATCATTGAAAATTTAACGTTACTGGGCAAAAGTATACCAATCAGGGGGCGTGGAAAAAATTGTTTTCCTTTTTTCCCAAATTTTTGGAGTCAAATTAAGAGTTTAGGCACTTTTAAAAACCCCAAAACCAAAAAACTTTTTGATTTGAAATTCACATAATATTTTTAAATATTTTTAACAATTTTTTTTAAAACCTTTTCTAATTCCCCTGTGACTATTACACAAAAAACCCTCCTTTTTACTGAATGTTTCACTAAAAAGAATTAAAAAAAAAAATTAAAAAAATAGGATCCATAATAAAAAATAAATTTTAAAATGATTCTCCACTGGGGCCCCTTTTGCCCTTTTGGGCCTAAAAAAAATAAAAAATACCCAAAATTTTTGTTTTTGGCCCCAATAGGCATAAAAATCTTTTTAAAAAAATATCTACAGTTCATAATGTACACAAAATTTGAGGTTTAAAAATTTAAAAAAAAATATAACATGGCAAAAAAATTCTTTCCACGAGACCCATCCCCTCAAATTTTCCCTACAGGCCAAAAAAAAAAGTGGGAAAAATTGCAAAAAATTTTTAAAGTGGCCCCCAAAAAGAAAAATGCAAAACCCTTTTCTTTCTGGGACACATGAGAAGTAGGGGTTTAACCATTCTGGGGAAAATTTTCGGCTTTTTTTTAATTTTTAATTTTGAAACAAATTTTTTAAAATTTTAATTTATAAATTCCTTTTGGGGGTTTTTCCATACTTTTTTTCTGGAGAATCCGAAAAATTCCTGTTTTTCCCCCCGGTTTTAAAACCTTTTAACTTTGGAAAAAACAGCTAATGTATCTACAACCCTTCTATAACTTTTTTCATAAAAAACATCATTAAAGGATCATCAAAAATGTAGTGATTGGCCCCCCATAACACTTCAAACAGCCTTTTTGTTGGGCTAAAAACTTTTTCAACGCATAGAGTTTTTCCCCCGACCCCCGTCAAAGCAGGGGGTTTTTTTTGACCCCCCAAAAATTTTGCGGTTTTGACGGGAAAAAAATCTGAAAACCCCCCATGTTTTTTTTTTTAAAAACAAGGGGCCCTCAAAAAAAAGCATTTTTTTAAAACCCCGGTTTTTAAAAAAAAGAACCCCTTTAATTGAATCAAATAGCGTCATTTAAAAAACCACTATATTTTTCCTTTTTTTTTGGAAAAAAAAATTTAGTTCCAATGCATGTTTTTTTTTAAAATTTTTTCCCCCTTCGCTCTGAATAACAGATCAAGATATGGGGGTTTCAATTCTTAAAACAGAACCCGGGGTGTGGGCATTGCCAAAAAAAATGACCAAAAGTCGTTTTCCCCCACAAAAATTTTGGGGGTCTCTTTACTGCAAGGGGAACCTTTTTTATTTAAAAAACAGACTTTTTTGATTTTTTTCCCCCCAAAAAAAAAATGCCCTTTGGATAAATTTTTTTTCCCCGAAAAATTCCCCCCTTTTTAAAAAATTTGATTTCCCCTACGTTCTGAAAAACTTAGTCCCCCCAACCAAAAAGGAGATTGTTTTATACAACGTCATTTTTTCATCGAAAAATTTTCGCAAAAATGACGCAGGGGAAAAATTTAATTTTTTTTTTCAAAAAAAAATGGGGAAAAAGGGCAATGCCGACGCCCCTTCCTCTCATTCCCCCAAACAAAAAATTTTGAAAAAAACAGTAACATTTTTTTATTTTTTTTCCCCCAATTTTTTTTCCTTTACCCCAGGTTTTATAAAACCCGACAAAGTGCAGGTTTTTGTATTACAAAACTACCTACTGCAAGCATGCCCCCCCCAAAATTTCAAATGCCCCCCAAATCAAATATTCGAGAGGCCCCGGGGGCCCCCAAAATTAAACATTAAACCATGAAAAAATTTAATCCCAGAAAAAAAAGGGGGTATTTTTTCCCCCTTAAATAACTTCTTTGGGGAACGGGGAAAAAAATTTGGGGGGGCATGCAAATATTGACCCGGGGAAAGGGGAAATTTTCAGTCAAAAACCCACAGGAAACGTGGTTAAAGAAATTTCCCAAAAAAAAAAAGTAAAAAGGGGAAAAAATGTTGTGAATGCTACAAAGTCATTTCTAACAGCCTTGCTTTTTTGGGTAACTAGCCCCAAAGGGGGCTGGGGCCCCAACCTTTTAAAGAAGCTGGATTTTTTTTTCCCTTTGAAATTACTTCAATCATTGGCAAAATTTTCCCGTAACCACATCCTCCTCATGGATTAGAATTGATTTTAAAATTTTTTAAAAAAACCCCCAAAAAAACCCACAAAAACAGCAGGACGGGGTTTTTATAAATAAATGATAAACTTTTTTAAACTAATTTATAAAAAAAAGATAAATTTCAAAAAAGGGTTGGGTTTTTTCCCCCCAGTTTTGGGGGGGAACCGGGTTTTGGTTTTTTTCTTTTTCTGGCTAACGTCAAAACCCCCGGCTTTTTTGGGTATAAAAGACACAGGAAAAACAAAGAAAACTTCTATATTTTTAGCTTTTGTTTTTTTTTAAAAAAGGAAGGGGTTTTTTTGGGGAAATTTTAAATTTTTTCAAAAAAAAAAATAATATACTTACCCTTTTTTTTGGGGGCTTTTTTGAAGCGCAAGTAAAGGGGGTTTTAAAATTTCCGGGGGTACACTCGCAGAAAGGGGTGATCTTTTAAAAAAAAGCAGAAATAATACTGGTGTCCCCAAAATTTTTCCAATTGCCCTTGTTTTACAATTTACAATTTTGTTTTTATTTTAAACGAAAATTTTGTAAAGTTTCGTAATTAACTTTCCACCGATTTCAAAATAAAATGTATATATACAAAATTAAGTTAATGTCTTTAATCATGAAATCTAACTGCTATTAAAAACCTGCGGTTTTAAAGTTTTTTTAAAAACATTTCGTAAAATAAAATTCAATTACAAAACCTTAGGGGGGCGGAAAACAAGCGTTTTGTTTACATCAGGGCGGAACGGCAGTCTGGTATGTAACCTACGACGCTATAAATCTGCAATATGCTCATCGTTCTGCACAGTGTCACGAGGGTATCACATGATAGTGAATTGCATCTAAGCAGCCTACAGTGCTTCATTTGTAGTGAAATCAAGATGTTGTTATGAAAGCTGGTTATTAAGGACATTACGTGACTCTTCAGAATAAAGCACAGATCTAGAACTCCTTCTGAAAACATTATGTTACAGTTAGCACGGAGTACGCTAACTGACTATAGAACCGTTGGTGTGTCGCAGGATTTTCAAGAACAACAAATCGATCTCATGCTTTCCAGAACACACAAAATCACTTATGTATGCGAAATGTATAATATCCATTACCCACGCAAGTATGGTAAATGTATTTAGATTTATGGGGTATAAAAAGGGGTATAGATCTATATATATGTATTATCAATATCTATGTTGTATCTTAATGATTTTCATCCGTATTCATTTTACAGTTTATCTGACAATGACCCCTCCTTAATTACAACGGACATATACATGCAGTGCTTAATTATCATTTAATTGGCTCTTTAAAACGTATGCGCGTGGTTTGAATGAAGATGCAGTTTAAACAGATGACATTAGTCTTTATAAGGAATAGGAACGCTATACCAGGAAAAAGTCTTAAATATTCATATTTTCATGTTAATTTTATCAGTTAAATCATCACATACACATTTAATTATGAAACCTGACAGGATGTGTGTTATTAAAAACAATAGAAACTGAAATATATAGTTTTAAAATGAAAGATGCGTATGACGGAGTTGATCAGGCAACGCAATCTGCTCATACAATATTCAGAGGTTGAGAAACTTGATATACACAGGTATACGTTGTCCAATAGACAAACGTTATCAACGCGTGTCGATATTGGAATTCATCACCAATATTTGGCCATGATGTATTTCATATACAGTTCGACTTGGATATAAAACAATTCATTTCTATCGCATACTTATGAAGGTACAGGAGGTTAATTATTAATGATGGGCGATTTAAAACAACCAAAATCATTAGCTCGGAGTTTTTCAAAATCTAGTGCAGAAGAGGGAAGAACTATACTGGCAACAACTGATATGGATTATTTTGAAGATGACCTGTACGAGTGCATCGTAAAAAATGCCCAAAGGGCCCCGTTTAAAGTATACCTGAAAAAAGGCCTTGGCCCAAATCATGCATTCCCAAGTACAGATCGTCCAGAGAGACTTGGAAAGACCATGCTTGAAATGGCCAGTAATAGAAGGCGCAAAAAGGAAAATAATAGGTGTTTTGGTAGAGAGAAGTGCGATGTAACTTGGTATACCATTGTCAACATAAACCAGTTCTCCTACCAATTGGAGGAATACAGGAAGCTTACCGACTGAAACTGACTTGCATGTACCGATGTATTGTCCAGCTGACTTATCTATCAACGGAGGCTTATTGAGGGAGGGTTCAACGTGAACTCTATGATGAAAGAGGATGCACGGCGTTTTGGCATGCCGCTGATCTCAACAACTACGAGATGATGAAACATTTCGTTAATGGAATTGGGGCTGAAGTTGATAAGGCTGACAACGCCAATTGAGACATTTGCATAATAGCAGCCATGAAGGGAAAATGTGAAAATGGTGTCATTGTTGATTCAGCGTGGTGCTGACGTCGATGCCGTACAGCTGCGTGGTTCAACGCCACTTGTGTTAGCATGCAGGCAGCAAGTTTCGACACTGTGCGCCTCTTGTTGCTCAACGGAGCCGATCCAAATCACGTAGGAAATAACGGACATAACGTTATTTCAACTGCACTTCAATTTACAAACGGACTACGGATTCCAGACATGCTTATATCATGTGAGCTTTAGTAGACCTAGAATTGATCGAAATTTGCAGGAAAGAAGGCAAGAAGTTCATTGCTGTTTAAAGAACATCCGGAATTTTATGAATTCATGAAGGAATGTTCCAGTATTCCTAACCGATGAAGACTCTCTGCTGCTTACTGATTCGAAGGATGCTAGTCAAGTCTTGTGCCAAAATGCATTTAATCAAAAAAGTGGAGGAGCTTCCATTGCCAAGACTTATCAAAGACTATCTTTTGTTTGGTCACGTGTAGCTCTGTACAGTATCTTACCTTTTTGTGTTAAAACTTATTTATGTCGTATCATTTAATTTCATTTCTATTTTAAGTAAGTTAGAAAATAAAATGCCTAGCTTACCGAGGCGCATATCATTAACGCCGAGTACTGCATGCATGACAATCACCTGGAGTACTCATGGGGACTACTATAACACTCCACAGACAGGTCCTCTTTTTTGTGTCACCTGCTCTAAACAAAGCTGACACATAGGGATCATTTTCCGTCGTTTGTCTGTCCGTCACACCTTTTCCATCACTCTTCTGCAAGTGACACACATGTTCCAAAGAACACTCTTGTGTTACATGTACTAGTATTTATATATTGATTTAATTTATGATATTTTTTTTAACATTTGCCGTATTTTTATCGGCGGTCAAATATCATAACTTCCAAATTTTTGTTTGGCCCCGGATGTCTAAGAATGATCCCCTTGTATTATAAGCAATTACTTTCTTTACTTACTTTAGATATTATATGTTATGAAAACCGCAAAGGTCGTGGCATTTCGAGCCATAGAAACCTCGCACTTGTTTTCTTTATTGTTAGACTTTAATCCTCATCAGCATAATCTCGAAATACCTTTTAATCTAGTTGCTGGTATATACTCTTTATACTAATTTTGTTATAATTTTGGAATGTATGTTATCCTTGTATTGAATATGATCTTTTTAGAAAATAGTTAACCATGTATATTTCTATACATTGATACAAAAATACGTATCGACAAAATAATGGAGAAATCTTATATATGTACCGGTATATGCCAAACGTTGTAATGACAGACAGAAGCTTTTATTTTTGTTTTACTTTGTTTTCGTTGTTATTGTTTTGTATACTTAACTAAGAAATTTTGTGTCAAGTTTTATTTTACGAACTTTCCTCTTTTAAACCTATTTACATTCATGAATTACCGACCCCGGTGGCCGAGTGGTTAGAGAGTCCGCCTCGGGAGCGGCAGGTCGTGGGTTCGATACTCGGCCGCGACACTCCAAAGTCGTAAAAAAATGGCACTTGGTTGGTGCTCAGCATATAAGGTATGATACTGCAGTGTGTCAGCACTTTATATGTCTCAAGTAGACATCGTCTCCAAATAACTGAAATACTGTCGGTGGGACGTTAAACTCAACAAAAAAACATTCACGAATTATATTTACGTTATTTTCAGTAAACTAAACGTCTTTAACAGAGAAAGAGAGAGAAAGAGAGAGAGAGAGAGAGAGAGAGAGTTTTACTCATGCTTTTTTAATTGGTTTAAAGCAAGAATTGTATTTCTGTTGTAGGGAAAAGAGGCTCTTAGCACACAAACAGATGGCTATTAAATAAACAGAGAACTATCGTTTGCTTTACAAAATACAAATACATTGTTTATTAAATCATTGTCAAATCTGTTATGATAATTCTAACCTAAGAACGCTTTATTTACACATCTAGAGCAAAATATCATGCAAAGTTACCAAATATATGTATTGAATATGAAGTTGATGGATCGATGAAGGAAGTCTATCAGCCTGGTCATGATCTAGATCCGTTTCGAGTATCCCAGGCGATATTTCTCACGTCACGACCCTGATTCTCACGTGCAGATAGTGTGACTTTCACAGGTCCCATTCACAGTTGAGCAACGCGACCTTCTAACTTCACGACAGAGAATCACGTGACTTTTGCGGTAACGCGTACAGACAATATTTGAACAGAACAGAAATTTTATTGAGACTTGTACATAGTACATCATCTTGTTCACATGATTTACACAAATAGATTCTGGTCAAACAAGGAACAAAACAAAGAAGAACAAGGGTCAGGACTGCCACAAAATACGCCCATCACAGTATGGGGACTCTCAGAAATAGCGCAGAGAAACAAGCTATTGTCTCCTAAATCCCATTAGTTAATGAATGTTACTTATTAAAACAATCATGTTGAAACATTTCCATTAATTTGAAGGAAAATGTCTCTTTTGACTTATTCAAGTGTTCAAGGACCATAACTTCTAAGTCATTCACGCGATAATGCTGAATATCAAACTCATCCGCGATTTTATGGCCATGCACATGTGTGGAAAGTTTGAAAAGGATTGGTCTAACGGTATTGAAGTTAGAGCCCAGACAATCACAATTTCAAGTATTTTGTGTACGTCAAGGGCCATAACTTCTAAAGTCATTCACGCGATAATGCTGGATATTGAACTCATCCGCGATTTTATGGCCATGCACATGTGTGGAAAGTTTGAAAAGGATTGGGCTAACGGTATTGAAGTTAGAGCCCAGACAATCACAATTTCAAGTATTTTGTGTACGTCAAGGGCCATAACTTAAGTCATTCACGCGTAATGCTGGATATGAACTCATCGGATATTATGGCCATGCACATGTGTGGAAAGTTTGAAAAGGATTGGCAAACGGTATTGAAGTTAGAGCCCGGACAACAAATGTTCCACGCCCGCCCGCGCGCCCGTACGCCCCCCGTGAGTGTTTTACATAATACGCCCCATCTTAAGATGGGCGTATAAAAAAGAGAGAAAGAGAGAAGGAATGTTTCAGCGCTAAATCATAGTGATAATGATAGAAAATAATACTAGTATAAATATAATGAGATGAGGATGAACATGTATTTAACATGATTTACATATATATCAAACATCAGTTAGGCAAATAAGCGGCATTAGGTCAAGACAAAATGTTGCTTACTATTATATGCGTGTGGAAATAATGATAATAATATTGCGGACTGAAACCTTCGATTCAGACCCATTTTCAGGTAAGTTTATTTAATCATTCATATTACGTATTAGACTTGTCGCAGTCTACGTAGAATGGAATAGTGTTGTCGGCTATACCTCGTTTTTATCTTGATAATTATTCTGTGGGTAACTTCCACACACAAATTGTTTTTTTTTAATGAAAATGGTGATATAAGGGCTAACACAGAAAAAGGGGTCATTATATTACTTTATTTGAAAAAGTAACTTTTCTGCTTGCTGAATTTTAATTACATACTTTCTTTTATGAACGGCATCCGTATGCGTTACCCAACTCATTTTACATTTCTGTTACGGTAAAAGAAATGGCCAGTCCAAATTCACTTTTTCTTGGCTTAATGAACCTTGTATCACCACTTTCATAACTTTCATAAAATTATGACGAAAAACATTATACATTGACAGTATACACATTAAATGCGTGTATGGAGTGAATATTTTTATTGTGTTGCTGTGACAGTGTTTCAGCCATAGATCCAGCTATATACAGGAGGAGAAAGAACCGAGTGCACAGAAGCCCCAGGTAGAACTACCAAAAGTTTTGCAAATCCCCTAGATGGCTTCTTCACATGAAAAAAATCCGAATGACCCTGTCGGAATGTGAAGTAAATGCAGCTTGCCCCCCCCCCCCCCAATAAAATAAAGAGTTAATTAGGTTTTCGTGGACTGCAACGCAGCCGCGAAAACCTACTGTTCTTCTTGTGTTTCTTTTTCCCTTTTTTTTTTTTCCATTATTATTATTCTTTGCACTTTTTTTGTGGCCGCTGTTGCGACATGATTAGAAGTGCTACAAATATGAAAATTTCCATGCATACTCACATGTATCTGAAGTTGTGCACCACTAAGTTTGTTTTTCATTTTAGTACTAAGTTTTGCCGCTAGGTTTTTTTTTCATGTAAAATATGATGAGTGGCAATATCCATATCTTTGAAACTTTTGAGCTAGAAGAGGTTGAATGTTTGAATCTTTGAAAAAATCTGGCAAATTAGGGTGTGTCCACGAAAAACATGCCCATTTTTGTTAGAGATTAGATACGCTCATTCTGTTTTTTGAAATTGATTCCGAAGATCTTTGCGCACAAAATATATGGGGTGGCGATTTCAGAAAATGCATAAAATGGCATTCAATAAGCGGTCAAAGTGCACTAAAATATGGAGGAAACAAATTTTCGAGAATAGGCATTTTTTTAGTTTTTGGAGGATTCTGTCATTATTTTTGAAGCAATCTTTATGAAATTTTCACAGATTGTATTGTTTGTTGTTTCCAGGGACTTCACAGTTTCAAATTTTCAAAAAATGCAAAGGTCAAGGTCATATTGTGATTATTGGTTTTTTCTTTGACCTTAAATATCTCAAAATCTAAAAATATTTTATCGAAAGAATATGCGTAAAATCAAAAGCCTCTAAAAAGTACTTTTTGAAGAATTTTAGTTTTTTCAGATCGGGATTGATTTGGTTGTTTGGTGGCAGTATGAAGTTTGGTCAAACTTTGAATTGATTTTAAAGCCTTTAAAGTTTAAATGTGTGATATATTTTGTCATCATTGGAAAAAAGAATGTCTTACCTCGTCAACAAAAAAAGAATTTTGAAAATCTGTCAAGAATTGATGAATTTATAGAGAATTTCAATACATGACCCAGAATAAAAACAGAGAAAATTTGACAGAAGTTACCTATGTTCTATAATTAGATGCAGCTCTGCTAGCTGGCTTGCAACAGGTCAATGTACAGTGTATGTGTAACTATGAGAGCAATGTGTCAACACTGGTCTGAATGACCTGTGTAAAAGCGCTCAAAGAATCATGGGTAAGAGAGAGAGAGGGAGAGAGAGGGGATGAATTGTGTCTTTATTCTACATGTATTATTATTCCTCCCACACACTCACTATTGAATTGGATAGCAAAACAACTAAGTACATGTACAAACATCCACCTTTTAAACAAGTTTTAGCTTACCAAAAGTTCCTTCTAGTGCATTACTGAACTTTGAGGCATAGAGTGAAAGCTGATATATGTTTAACCAAATGGCTTGTTACGTTATCAAAATTTTTGATAACAAATAAATTGTAAATCATTTATACTACTGAAAACTATTGTTCTTATAATAATAAGCAGGATTCCCAACTGTCTCACCTGATTTTTAACTGTTTAGTATAAAAAGTGGGACACTTTGGAAGACATTTTTGAGCGCACAGTGATGATCAACATTAATCAAATCGTTCAATGTGCCACACTTAGATCATATTGGCTCATTGCCAATATATGGATGCTTAAAGGCATCTCAAAACCCTTATATAAGTGACCCCCACCCCCCATTTATTCAATTCAATTCAATAGTTTATTTCCAAGATTTACATAGTAAATAACATTGGACAAACATATAGTAACAAAATATATTGGTTATGGCGGTTGTTTTCAATTAATTATGGTATTGAGTATAATAATATATATCATCAAGCAAAAGTTCACCCACCCGCCGTTGTGTGGGCATCTGTTTTTGATTAGGCAGGCTGCCACAGTCTGTCACAGGTATTGTTCAAGAGTGCATATGTTGCTACATGGGGTTGTATGTAGTCATTCACAGTTTGTAAAAAAGTTGTGAACATACCAAATACCAGAAATGATCCTAAAAGTTCTCTATTATTCTTTTTTTTTATTCGAGCAAATATAAATCTTCCTTTTCTTTCTTTCTTTCTCTGTTGATTTATTTTGTCTACTTTATTTTGTTCTTTCTTTCTTTCATTTTTTCATTTATTTTGTTCTTTCTTTCTTATTTTATTTAAGTTGTAAAATTATCATAAAAAGGGACATTAATTTTTTAAATAAGTTATGTATCACTCATTACTTTCATTCTCTCATTTCTTCCCTCAACACATGTTTATATGTCGGAAATCAACACAAATTTTATTACTTGTTTATTCAATAAGAGAAATTCTGTTGAATAAAATGTAACAAAATGTCTCTAGCAAAAGCAAATAAAAAACAAAAAGATCTTGCATTGTCAGAATTATGTCCTTCAGGCTCATTTTAATTACTACAAAAATGCGTATCTCTATATTTTCAATATCAAAACTTTAATTCTGAAATAAATGCCGTATGATCCTATAATCATGCAGTTACAAAATTGACTCCAAGTAATAAATGTAATAAAGAATAATTATGTAAGGGATCATAAACTAAACAACCCACATATTATCACTATCATTCATTATATGTTTGGGGCCTCCGTGGCCGAGAGGGTTAAGTCGCTGACTTTAACACTCACTCTGCCCCTCACCGCGTGGGTTTGAATCCCGGCAGGGTCATTCGGATTTTCATGTGAGGAAGCCTTCCAGCTGGCTTGCGGTAGGTCGGTGGTTCTACCCGGATGTCTCCGTGCATTCGTGTCCTTCCTCCACCTGTAATTAGCTGGACGTCGCTATATGACTGAAATACTGTCGAAGCGACGGTAAACTCAAATAGTCAAGTCATTATATGTTTATTGCTTTGTGTAAAACTAGCCTACTATCTCACTTCCATTGTAGCAGATAATTTAGTTATGCATCAACCCATCAGAGGTTTTACCGTAACATATAGGTACTATATTGGCTAAAGACTCCCTGCAGTGATGACCAGCAATTAGCAGGTCTGATCACAGCAGATGGGGGCCTGGCTCAGTGGGACATCACATTCCTTTCGAGATGCCTTTAAGTTTTGGTCACATATAAAGCATTTTGCATTTTGTTGTTTTTCTGGTATTTTAACTTGGCTGATCAGGTTTGAAACTGTTGATCATCACGAAAACCGTTGCATTTGCAGTATGCAAATCTAGTTTTAACTGATACTTTATTTTTAGTCTGCGATTCATACTTACACAAGTTGCGAAGCGATGAACGAGGGCATGGATTTTTAAAAAAAAAAATTGATAATCTAAAAAGTAAATTTATGGGTAACATTTTGCCAATATGTTATATCTACACATTAGAAAATGTTCATATACATTCATGAATAATGTGTTGAAACTGTACTTAGTTTCGAGAGGTATATCGATTATTTACAGAAGTAGTATAAACTGGATACTGATGATATATAATGAAGCCTTAGTTTAAAACACACACAAAAGAAAATACATTTATAAATACAATTATTAAAATCCCATATACATGTTTACACATTTTAAGAGTTTCTTTGCAATAGTGAAATCTATCATAAGGAATAAGTTGAAGCGGTATTTGAGTCTAAAATAAACTAACATAAAACTGGCATTAACAAAATGACGGCGATGAAGATATGTTATCAATAATGGCATTGAATTGTTTTGTGGATCTGCAAACGTAAATGTTCACTTACTTGTATACATTATATATTTATGTATCACATTTCAGCATTAGTTACTTACTAACAATGTACACACATATAAACTAGATTCGTATTATGATTACTTTGACTAAAATGATGTTTTTTCGGAAAGTCGGTAGTTTAGTTGAGATCCCAACTCTGGGATTTCCGTCTCAAATTAGGAGGGAACCAAGAAGATCTAGAGTAACTCGATCTAACACCACACATTTCCATATTGCTATTTGTTCCAATATCACTGCTGCTGCTACTACTGCTGCTGTTGTGTGTTGATGCCCTTGGGATTCCTTTAAACTGGCAATAAAATAACCGGTTATCATTGAAACGAATACATTTTGATAGCATTAGAATTTGTTATGCATGGCCTTGCATAAAATTAAAATACATTTCTCAACTAGTATTCTTTATTTGAATAAAAGTAGAACTAGTATGTGTGTATGGTAACGTCAAACGGACATTATCAAAGTGACTTACAACGATTCCTGTTGTTGTTCTGGATACCACGCAGTTAATGTAAAGTCCCTGTAATGGTTCCGCTACGTCTTGGACCACTACCAAGATTACCAAGGTATCCTAATGAAACATTAGGAAATTTTGGTTATCTGCGTGAAAGGCCATGAGGTCCGAAATGTAGCGGAACCATTACAGGGCCTTTACCTTTATTGGCATTACATAAATCAGAGGTCTTGGGCGAATCAACACTAAACTCTATAACGACCTTTATTTGTATTGGGTATTTCTTTCTTTAATGATATCAAACTCATAAATATTCATAATCGACACGGAAGACAGGATGCATTAATCATGAGGCCAGTGTGTGTCTATTAATGTAAGCAGTATCTCTTAATACTGTATAAAGAGGGACCCTGTAATGGTTCCGTTACATTTCGGACTTCATGGCCTTTCACGGAGATAACCAAGACTTCCTAATAATTCATTAGGGTACCTTGGTTATCTTTGGTAGAGGTTACGTGGTCCAAGAAGTAGCGCAACCATTACAGGGACTTTACCTTTATTCTGCCTACATGCATGTACCATGGTTTTAGACGTTAATTATGTCAAATGTCAAACGTAATAATATCTTGTTGAAAATTGGACGCAAATGGACTATCATTGAGATCAGTTGATGTTTTTATGCATAACACTAAATATATGTACATATGAAATAGTGCCAATTCACCTGTCCAAGCGTAATCTGTTCCTGCCACTTGTCCGATTTTTTTGCAGAGTGCTGGCAAAGAAAATGTTAAAATCCTTAGATATAAACATGACAGTGTTTAAACATTTGAATGTTATATTTAAACATTTCTTTTACGTCGACTGGTAAAATGATTCGGACCCCCCCCCCCCCCCCCCCCAAAAAAAAAAAAAACCCAACAAAAAACAAAAAAACAAAAAACACACACACACACAAAAACAACATTGATTTAATCCCTCTCGACGGGTCCTGTGTTGCATCAGTGTTTTGTGCCAGGGAGGTCCTGGCGGATTCTCACTCTCAGCAGAACTCGATATCCCAAACCGTCAGATCACTACCACGGAGTCATTATTTTATATGATGCATACATTTTTTATATAAATATTCAGGTATTTTGGTTGTTATCAGTATTGTATGTATGCGTACTCAGTTATAGCCCGTGAAAGTGTTCCTCATTCATAAAACGGTCACAATAGATTCTATATTATACATTTGTATATTAATTCAATTATTCAGTTTTTATTCAAAATATTCTTATGTGGAATATGGATTTTGTTGATAAATACAATTATATTAAAAACGAAAACAAAAACCATTTGAATGATAGCAGTGGGTAGACTTAATAATGAAGCATATATGTGTTACGTTGTTTTCTTACCCTTCTGCGACGGATACAAATCGCTATACCGACGAAAAACACGATTCCGATCACACATGACACGGCTATGAGGATTTTGACCAACAAGTCAAATCCATCTGGAAAATAACAGGGACTCACTGTTAATGAGACCATACATTTTGCCCTCCAAGAAATGTTTCGTATGTTGAAAATAACATAACATTTTTTTTTCTGCTAAGCAAATGGTAATCACGCGGAAAAAATGGTTCTATAGTACAGTACTATTAATACAGTCAACAATCAATACAATGGCATACTCGGGTTCCGACGACGGATTTATTACTCTCTTAACAACAGCAAATTTGGCTTCCGGTATCGGCAGTTTTTAGTTGTGTGTGACGTTGTCACTCACAACTTTAGTGCTTACATTATGAGGGCTCGTTTCTCTATATTTAAAACCGAATAACCTCTCAATTTTGTATGAATGACCGAACGATTGAACAGAATTCTACAATACAGATATGCTGAGATTCGGCCAAAGTAGTGAAAACTCAATTTTGAGTAAAAATAAATATTTACGGGACACAATAATTGTATGTAGTATAAAAGCACAGAAGAACTATTTTCCTTAGGATGTTGCGTAACTCACTTTACCACGCGGAGGAGTATAGTTTCTTTCGAATGCAAAGGTGGCTCATGCCTGAATTTGGATAGTGGATGATCAGGTTTCTGTTATTTAGTGGTGTTTCAATGGTCCATATAGAAAGCTTATATTGCGATAAAAACTCGTATAATCTCCTTATAATCACATCTACTATCTCAGATACATCATATATATCTCCAGGGGTAATTTGTTGCTCTATAGAATGGCTGATACAGGTGTATGTTACTACAGACACAGTAGGGACCCACAGCATCTATAAATTGTGCCGTAGCTCTGTAGTATAAATCAAAGCACTGATAGTACTAAGAGAGTATTGTCTCATTTCTTTTGTTTATCACAGTAAATTTCATAAACGGATGTCAAATTTTTGCACAATGCCAATAACCCCGCTTTAACGTTGCGTTAACATGGTCATTAGATGAACGCACGATTTGTTTCAACAGACTGATAACAATTAGCACATTGCCACTCTCACTTCTCCTATATTTCTATAGCCTTCAATGAACAAAAGTTTATTATTTTAATATAAGTTTCATATTTGGAAAAACTAAGTTACCCTGCATATTTGCAGCTTGTCAAACCCTCTTCCACTTGAGACACAGACAACTTCAGTGCCTTCAGCGCTTTGATTCTCAATAAGTCGGCGAAATCGAGATGTTTACAAACACTGCCGTTGCAACAAGGGTTTACTGTATGTCCATTTGTACACAATTTACTTTGAACAACAGAATCGCTTATTTCTACAAAATGGAAGGTCCGTGGTATATGTCTGTATATCTCTCTTACGGTGTTTTGTAATCTCGGGAATCAAACAAACACTTAAATCGTTTAAAAATACATTCGCATTTAGACATTTTCTAATTACAACCCATACAATTAGAAAATATATAGCATTCATGATGACTTTTATATATTAGAAGTTGTAAAGATATGATATAGTTTATCAAAATACACACTCTCTGCCACACAGTTCGGTGAAGGATGGCTCCACTGTCCAGAAGCAAGACACCTAGATACGCTGGAACCCTCGAGTCTATAATCAGTGTTACAGCTAAACGTCGCCGTCATAGCAAATGTCCAAGATGGCGGAGCTTCAACGTCACCATTAGCCGGTTTGTCTATAGGTCCGCAATCTGGTAGAACCAATATCTCCATATATCAACATTTCCATAAATATCAAATTACATGTATTCTGCATATTTATGATCAAATAAATTCCATTTATTCAGTGGGATATTGGTAATATTTTCAATGTTAAAAAACATTGCTTACCATTGTTTCAAACATCAAGACAACTAATGATCAAACCCCTATTAGAAACGTTTTGCTTGACCCTAATATGCGAATGAACAATGAACTGCTATCCAATGGCAGCCTTAATATCGAATCATTTACTTATTTAAGCGGATATCCTCGTTCATACCAAGAGGGGAGCATGTCGGCGCGGTCCCGTTCCAGGTGCTGTTTGTCTGGCAGGTCCTCGTCGGGTTACCGGCAGTCATATTGTGTCCTTCATCACAGACGTAAGTGACTACAATGCCGTTCGCTGTGGACGAAAGTGTCACACTGCCGTTCTCAATATCATCCGGCATGGAGCAATCTGTAAAGAAATATATGAAACAAAACTTTAGCATTCTTAATCGTTTAGTCATTACTTATTAGGTTAGTAGTATAGAGAGTCGACATTTAAGTGTCCTTGCACCCCCGGCTGACTTATTCCGTTTCACTACATGACATCAGGGTTAGTGAAACGGAATAAGTCAGCCGCTGGAATTCGACGATGCTCTTTTATATGTAAATTTAATCATTAATTATTAGCATTCATCATATATCCTCTCTGTGGATAAGGTTACTTTCAGCCTGCTATCGGGCCATTCAAGTAGGCGTTGGTTCAATCCCATAGTCTCATGCAGTTATTTTAAGTTTTTAAATTTGTTATCCTTTTTTCTGTACAGCACTGCTGTTTTTAACTTTCTATCTTGTTTCATTAATTTGCACTCTCTCAATCTGGACTATATTTTCTCTTGCGGTAGGTCGGTGGTTCTACCCGGATGTCTCCCTGCATTCGGGATCTTTCTCCACCTGTAATTAGCTGGACGTCACTATATGACTGAAATACTGTCGAGGCGACGGTAAACTCAAATAGTCAGGTCAAGTCAATATATTTCCTTTTAATTTTACTTTTAACTTTCAAATGTAGTATGCGCACTTTTCTCAGTTTATGAGACGTGAAGCAGTATTTATAGATAGATTGACCATCAATAATTTTTTAAATAAATGACTAAAACTTACATAGCATGCGTACCCCCGAGCAGTTTGGTACAGTCAAAGGGGATCGAAGTTGCATGGGGTGAATCATATCATATACAGAAAAAGGAAGGGAAGACACTGTTTGAGAACAAATTTGGGACATTACGTATTTGAACACACACACACACACACACACACACAAAACACAACAAGTTCTTGTATTTCGTGTATTGGAAATGCATGTGAAGTGTATTATTGTAACAGTGATATTGTTTCAATCTTTGTTTAAAAATTGGGATAAGTTTTATTGAATGTTTGGACTTTCAATTCTTAAAAACACTTAACAGGATAGTTGGAAATGAACGTAATTCTGTGGTTGTACATTTGTTTATGTAACATTACAAAATGGTGAATAATTTCATATATAAATTGTAGGTTCTGTTTTCTGCGAAAAAATGTTATTTTCTGTTCATTATTTCACTTAAAAATGATTTCATATTAAGCATAAAAAATAACAGGATAATCATAATTGTTATTTCAAAATTGTGGTCACATTGTACCTAAAAACACTTAAGAAGCAGTCAATACTTAATATGTGTTGTTTTTACTGAGCTACAAAATTAGGATGTCAGGTTATACATACTGATACAGTATAGGGATGATTGTTGTATAGTTTGAGAAATTCATATAAAATAATGAACTTTACCAGGAATTGTAGTGTTGCCACTTTGTAAATGGAAACAAAATATCAAATTGCAATTTGAAGATTTTCTACATAAATGTATAAATATTCATTTTATTAAGTAATGATCGTGAATCTGAAGTGAATGTCAAGAGTCTGAAACTTTGTATATGTTTTCCTTACCGGTTTCACGGTGAGCTACAAAGTCTAAAAGTAATTGAAATGAGCATACTGACCGGGGGAACATATCGGCTCAGTTCCATTCCAGGTGCCGTCAGCTAAACAGGTTCTCGTCGGGCTACCGTCAGTCATAACATGCCCTTCATCACAGAGGTAAGTGACACTGCTGCCGTACGTCAAAGACGTATATGTGGCATTGCCATTCGCAATATCTTTCGGCTCCGAGCAATCTGTCGAGAAATAGTAAGTAGTTATACTTGTCTTAAGCGGTCAGTCAAGGGAACAAGAAAAAGTGACCGCTTAACAGAGGATAACAAAATGCTACAGTTTGGCAATATTAAAACTGACCACTGAAATGCAGGTTGACCGTTTAAAACAGATGGCCGCTATTACAGGTTCAACTGTATTTCTTTCCGTTTAGTCAGTCCTGTTTGTTCCAGCAGCAAACATAGCTTAACATTAACACCACAATTTCGATTCTCTTGCAATTAGATTTCTGTTTATATTAATAAATTATTTGTGTAATATGGTGTTGTATCGTGATTGGTGTTCATCATATGTCCGTTATAAATTAATGCTCATTAAAAACACACCCTAACAGTAGGGTCTGATGATATCGCATTAAAGGTCGACTTCAAATGACCTTTGATTAGCCAATCAAAATGCTTTAATATAACCTCGTTAATATTCGCAAGTAAACGGCAGCAAACGGAAATTCAAATTTTGCGGATGTCACCAAGGTATTCCGATTTTCAAATTCAAACGTTTGAAACTCGCAGTTTGACTGGACAATTTCGATATTATTTCCTTATTAATATTTATGAGGTAAAGGTCCGCTTGAGACTGCCTTTCAGGGAATGTTGTCAAAACTTCGTAGCATATCGGAACGAAAACGGAGAGTTGATTTTAATGAGATTAGTTATAAATCAAGCACCATCAATGACTCTATTTAACAGTCATGAGCCCAAAATAGCTTTGTATGGATAAGAACTACATGTTCTATATCTAAATTGATTTCATAGGGACTATCATATGTAATAGACTGAAACACATACTTATCCTGGAGCAGGTTGGGACAGTTCCCTCCCAGAAGCCTCCCTCACCACACAAGAGTAAACGGTTGTCTGACGTCATGTTGTAACCGTCCCTGCACATGTAAGTGGCGCTACTTCCGAACACCGTCCCGGTATAGTTTACATTGGTGTTACTGACGTTCGGAGGGAGTCTACAGTCTTGGAAAAGATCATACTGATTTTATTCTGGCATTTTAAAATGATGAATAACTAACCATGATGTCAGTCTCTCACATATAAAAGTGAAGCCTTTGTTGAAGCAATTCCATACGGGAAGACGAAAAATGGTAACTTCACGTTTTTCCCCTTTGAACGAATTATGGTCTCAGTGAAACTTACAAACATATAAAACATTGGCTTTCGGTTAATCAAAAGTAACATGCATTGTGGGTTATGTTTAGACTGTCTTGAACACATTGATGCAATCTTGAACAATGATTTGTACATGTAAAGAACGTACCGACGGGTAAACATGTCGGTGCAGTCCCGTTCCAATTGCCGTCGGCTAAGCAGGTTCTCGTCGGGTTACCGTCAGTCATATTGTGTCCTCTATCACAGACATAAGTGACACTGCTGCCGTACAAGGTGGAGGTATATGTCACATTGCCGTTTTCTATATCATTCGGCACGGAGCAATCTGTCCAGGAACATTTATACGAACTTCTGTAGTTTCATAATTTACCTTCAAGTCTCAAATGATCCATAACCTACATCCAACTTAAATTTGATGGGCTTCTTTTTCATTCATTCAAAATACGTACGGTTTTCCTGTAAAATAATAATTAGAGTACTTCCAGAAAACTAAACTGCCTTATCTGTTTTTTTTTTGCTGTACATTCCACAGTCTTCAGTAAAAAAGTATATAGTTATTACACAAAGTGCACAAAGAAACCTGAAATATATGACGTTGCAACACGTTGTCTGTGCATTTCGCTCCGGGTTCAAACATGCTTTTTGAACCCGTAAGGTGTAATGTAAAACATATATCAGCAGAATCCCAACTTTTTATACATTTCAAAGAGACATCAAATTTCATAATACATACTTATCCTCGAACAGGTTGAGACAGTTCCCTCCCATGAGCCTCCTGAACCGCAAAAGAGTACACCGTTTCCCGACGTAAATGTGTAACCGTCTTCACACGTGTAGGTGGCGTTGCTTCCGTACACAGTCCCGGTATAGTTTACACTGACGTCGCTAATGTTTGGCGGTTGTCCACAGTCTTGGTTTTTAACAGTAAATATGATAGTAACTAGAGATTTGTTTACATAGAAATCTGATGTCTCCTCCAGTCTTCCTTCCCTTCACACACACACATTAACTGGGGCACACAGTGACATATGCCCAAGAGTCATCTTATCAATTTATTTCCATAACTGAAATTTTGTTTCAATAACATATAAAGTTTCATGGTTAGATGTCGCGTAGTGCATGGATTATGATCCGGACAAACTCTATTGAATATGAAATTAAACAACAGGCAATAATAATGATTTAAGGTTATTGTGCACTGCATTTTTCCTTATGTGATGTCTATTCAAGGTTATAAGTCTCAAAGTGCATGAGTAATGCTCTAGACAAAAAGTAAGGATGGAATGTAATAAAGGGCAATAACTCCAAAAATATGATGTGCAGAGTTACGGTTCTTGTGCATAACACTTCTCCATAATGCGATCTATCCACCTGTGAAGTTTCAAGTTGATAGCTTTGATACGTTTTGAGTTATGCTCCGGGCAAAAATTAAGTATGAAGTTTAACAAAGGACAATAACTCTAAAAATGTGCAGTGTTACGGTTTTTGTGCATGACACTTCTCCTCCATGAGATCTATCTACCTGTGAAGTTTCAAGTTATTAGCTTTGATACCTTTTGAGTTATGCACCGGACAAAAAGTATAACAGATCAATATGCATTCCCCATATAAGCTGTGGTGGGGTGGGGGAGACATAATTAATTTTATATTCGAGAGTAGTTCTAAGTTTTAATGTGTAATAATATTAATAAAACACTTAAACTTTTATTATATCTATTGCTGACTCATTTGATTTTTTACAACGCAATATATTGTAACCAATTGTGAAAATGACAATACTGGATATCCAAATTCAATGCCTTTTAGTGGGCGAGATATAAGTGTACCTGCTTGTGTAGGCTGGAAAGTTTATCAATGAAAATACTATGAATGAAATTGTGTGACGTAAGCCAGTGAAGTGCAGCAGCTCAGGAAACACCGGCATGTAATGTGTCCTTAATATAAAATTATGTCGATCTATTTGATGAAGGGAATCAATAAAACTGTCCAATAACGAGCCACATTTTCTCATTTACTGTTCCAGTTTATGCTTATCATAACATTAGGACTCTCATTCCTTTGATTTTCAATTATTTTTGCAACTGCGTTATACTCAAGCAATTAAACAACACACACACACACACACACACACACACACTTATAAAACAACGGTACATGTAATAATAAAAACAAAACGTACATACTTCTATAGTTTAGTGATTGCAATAAAGGATAATAATCATCAAACCTTCATACCCGTTTTAATTTGTTCACTTTTATTTATATCAGCATTTTCATTCTATAAACTCAGTATAAATAATGATAACCTATTGAAGTATCCGTCGATTTATAGATAAATTTTGGGTATGTTTCATGAACGATTTTTAATAAAAAAATATTTTTACATTTTATTCTGAATGATGAAATACAGTTTTTTTTATCAGTGAGATAATATTACCCACCGTGTGAGTGATATAGGTCTGCCGGAAATACTTTTTATTTGTAGAGGGTATATATATCGATACGTAAAATACCATTTTTCTCCTTTTTTTCTTCAAAACAAGAAAAACAACTAATATCATTTATCGCGACTTCCGGGTCACAAGGGCCCAGCACAGTGTTGAAAAGGACACCCTATATTTTTAAACCTCGCACAAGGGGTGGAACAAGCCTTGGAGGCTGACTTTACCAAGTGCAACTAAAGGCCACTTTTTAAAGCCATTTTCAGTGCAATTTTTTTAAAGCTGTATATGAAATTGTAGCTACTCGGATGTCACTCGATATTCACGTGCAAACAATCCCGCCACAAAGCGATCAAACAGATGTAAATAAACAACGATGAAGTTGTAAGACGTAATTTGATTGGACGATACTGGACCCCTGGTATATGAACCAGTACCAACGACAAATGAAATAAACCGTTACATTGTCGATATGTCAACATAATAAATCAAATTTTATTTTTGGAAGCTCTAAAAATCATTATCAAACATGCAAGTAAACACTTGTCTGCGGTAAATTGTTTATTTACATGTGTTTGATCTAGTTGTAGTTGGATAATAGGCTCTCATTGTTTGCGAAGAAAATCGAGTTTCACGGTTTTGTCCGACCTGAAAAAAAACAACAAAAAAACACGCGATGTATCGGCTCATTATTTGTTTGGGTGTGGTCAATTTTTTTATGTTCGGTGTTTAGAGTTGACATGTAGCTACACATTCTTATATAGCTTTTTATCAAAGGACTGAGAGTCCTAATTTTGCGTTAGAGTAAAGAAGAAATTCAAGTCGCTTTTAATTTGGTACATTCCATTCAAATGGGTCTTATAGTTAATATATCATTTTGCTGTGAGAGCCGAACTTATTTCAATGAATTACACTACTTTAACTTGCCATATACATATTATATTAAACAAGGACGTATTACATGCAAGAAGTGTGTGAACTGCTGTACTTCATGTATAGCAAACAATGCCATTTATAATATTCATTGATATTTTTCCCGCCTTCGTATCATTGCAGAGTTGTGTGCAGTGGCAACTTCTTAAATAAACGTTTAAACAAATCATGTACAAAGATTATTATTTTGTATTTTCTTAATTTTATTATTGTAAGATATATATAAACGATGGCACAAGTCTATACAGGAGCTCAACATCATGCAAAACATATTTATCTATTTTGTAACAACGCAACATAATAATTGCATTGAAAATGACTTTAAAAGTGCACTTTTGTTACACTTGTTCAACCCCTTGTCTATTTATATGTATGACGTATAAAAATATGGGGCGTCATTTTCTCACTATCCCGTGCCGGACCCGTGGGTATAGCTGTCGGTCAAGCTTTACTTTGAAAATATATAGAATTATATACACTTTTCTTTACGGCTTAATAAAAAGGTTATTTGTTTCCACTAACCCGACAGACCCTATTTTATTTTCGTAGCATTCGGGCTAATACGGCTGTAAAACGCTGTTTTCCGTCAATTACTCTAAAAAATAAGGTAAAAAATGAAAAAAATGTTAAAAATAAAAAAAAGCTTAGCCGACCTACTGACCCTATATCATTTTCGGAGATGTTGGTGGAAACAAACAACTTATTTTAAGATAACATTATTTACACAGCCTAAAAATCGAGCAAAGACATTACCTGTGAGGATATTGATCTGTGTAGACTGAAACACTTGTCACCACGACTCATTTACAGTACATGAGACATGGCAGTTCGTGATATATGACAGATAACTACTGAAATAGCATGAAATAGCATGCCGCTTAAAACAAATAAATTCATGATACCGATATTTTAAGAGGCGTATTTATCTTTTTTACATTTCTTTCGAACTAAAGACACGCATTGCGCATTGATCGTATAAAAACGTTTTCTGGTATCCGTGTTTGATACCGTTGAAACATTTTAGATAACTTCATAGAGTTTAATTGTGAACAGCATTATCTATACTGAACCATTGAAAACAGGTACATGTACTATTGTAAGAATAAAAAAAAAAAATAAAAAAAATGTAAACTGTTAAAAAGTTGGAATTAAATGGCCCAGAATCAACACTTTAAACGTATTAAAAGATACAGTCATCTGAAAGTAGCTCCTTCACAGATGGCCATTGACAAAGAATGCAACCATTCGTGATTGTAAAGAAATAGGTGGTTTCCCCACCACAGGCAATAGCGTTACGAACGGTATTTTTAAAACATAAATAAATTATTATGTCGTGAATTGATTTATAAAGTATACTAAATTTCAAAAGAATGTGTGCAGCCGTGCGTTCATTATTTGCATTTTAAATTTATTATTTCTGTATAAAATAAATTAAGTTTCGGATGGGGGAACTCTCCCCTACACATGTAATAGTAATACTTTGAAACAAAAGCTGCACATTTTACTAGTCATACAATGTACAAAAACGTTATATAACAAGCATATTTAGGACAGAAATAATACATTTGAATTAACGAGGAACTAAGTACACGCTTTTCCTTTCAACTGGGTATATTAACAACATGTAGAGAAGTGACGTTAGTGTTAGATAAAACGGCTAATAAAATACTCCGGCGCATTTTAATTTATAGATATGGCCTACGCTATGCACATTGTTACAAATCCTAGATACGAACCTGGGTACACAGCCGGACAGTGAAGACTCAGGGATGGCTTTGGTGTTATATCTGCTGCAACTGTGAAATGATTTACATAAGTGAGCAATCTAAATCATTCAGAATCTTATATGTTGGTGATAAAATGAATAGCATAGATAAACAAGAATATAATTTTTGTTCAGTAGATTTAAGTATTATTGGGGTGAGAAAATCATCAAAATGAACATCAATAAACAGCAATTAAACCTGTCATAGTGTCTACCTAATCTAAACAACAAACTTGTATGAAAGCTGACTTTAAGGTAATCCATCCATCATTAAAATATTATCATGATCCTTCAAATGTTTAAATAGACTTCAGTGCAGATGCAAGCATCTATTGACTTGGAGTTAAAGTATCTTTTGTTCTAAGTCTCTAAAAGCTTGCATTTACTATAAAATTCCTACATCACTTGATGGACCATGATCACAATTTCATGGTGGATGAATTACCTTCAAAGTACGTGTGAAATCACGTTTCATTCAGCAAGTGTAAATTGCAGTTATCGGGTATATGTGACAATTTTGAAAGAGTCAACATGTTTGTAGAATATGCATACCAATCTATGAAACCAATCCAAATGGTTAAAAAAAGACAACACATGAGTGGAAAATTCAATTATGAATGTCATTATACATATTATGTAACAGTAAATTTCGCCAGGAGACTAACTAAGATACAAATATAGATACTGAAATAGTTGCAGTTGATTTTGTAACCACATTCGCCAACCATTTACACATAATATATTGAATCGGTTTGTTAAATTGTGATATCAATAGACCGGTATAACGACTTTCAGTGCCCCCCACGTCCCGCCCATTCAAGCTCGTTCCCGGGAAAATGATAACGTTGAAAATGATAACGTTAAAACAAATTCAACCCCAACCCCGGAATTTGAAAACGTTTTATATTCCCGGGTACGGCATATTGAATTTCCTACCTCTGAATAACGTTTTCAAGTTCCTCTATTTCAAGTCCCATCATCCCTGGAAAGTTTTTGTGTTATAAATTGGAGGAATTTGAAAACGTTTCCAAAACAAAAGACGGGGGTCATTTGAAAACGTTTGTAAGTTTATAAAAATACTATCATAGTTATACTGAAAGGGTTTCGTGCTATAGGTGATATGGTAGAAGAAAAAAACAAACAAGAAAAAAAAATAAAAGTCAATTATTCACCTGAAAACCCGAACCAGAATTTCCCGCCGTTAGTTTCTGTATATGAATTATCCAGTGTAAGTGTAACATAGTTAGTTTCAAATGATTCGTTCGTGATCTTATTCAGTGTTCTCGTGTCACAGCTGATGTTTTTCAGGACGTTGCCATCGATGTCGGTGACGGTGACGCTCTGGTCACATCTCAGGTCGGTGTGCAGGGTATGCATCTGTAGTGTCCCGGAAGTTCGGGTCTGCACTGAGCACGTGCAATTCGTTTGTTCATTTGGAATTCCATCCGGGTAATTCAGATTGTTCAGATAAACAGTTGAAGCATTAATCACAGCCTCTTCTTTGCACATACTGGCTATTTCAGGGGCTGAAAAAGAACCGTACTAGAATCACAGGGGTCTGGCACGAAAGGTGAGTCATATATTACTATATCCTCAAGTATTCCGCTCTCGACATATTACTTCCGGGCTATGTACACTAATGCAATATTTCACCTTGAATGTGACGTAATTTTACAGGGAAAACATCGGCAATTCGCAAACTTGATTGATCCTTGTTTCCAAACAGTTTTTTTTTATTTAAAATGTATGGGAAACAGATAAAGACATTCATTTAACAAAGAAGTACCGATTTTTTTTTACATCGTTTACTAGTGCTTCTTTTTATCATTATTTTAAAACACCTGTAAAATCTACCAATAACACTCAGCAAGCAGATGATGACTGATTTATGTAAACCAACACCTGTTCTTGAAATAGTGAATGTTTGATTATGAATACACTTCTCAATAATCCTATGTACGAAAGTCATTTAGAGCCATAGATGTTATTAATCTGAGAGCGAAGTGACACTTCATAATAATAAGATAACATGCCCATCTACGCCCTGTAGAGGGGGGGGGGGGGGGGGGGGTTACCCCAAAAGTATAGGGACTCTCTACATGAAAGGATCCAAAGTTAAGGAAAATAGCATTAATTTTGTATCCCCCAGTTACAAAACTCTGAGGGCACCCTATAATATCAAAGCGTTTGAAATGCTCTGAGAGACGGCGACGGGATTAACATGGAATAGCTATAATTCTAAACCCAGCGTTCCTGAAGTTATTGAAGCAATAGAGAATATAACGCCCAAAACCCACACACTGTTGCTTCAGAGGTAGATGAAATTGCTCTCTGTTTGTTACATAATAATATAGAGTAAGACTCGTGAACCTTTCATTCATAAGTTGCGTACGTAAGTAGGCCATTCCCTTTCTTTAGTAAACCTGATGTATACATTCTATCTGTTGTTGTGTATGTGTAGAAATTGACAAGGTATTTGATTATTAAAGATATTTGAATGTTTGCCTTTCTATTTCAAGGTTAAGAAATGCTCTGGGGGGAACCTAACTCGCCATCATGCAAAATGACGTGTGGACTACTATAGGTTATTTACATACCATGTACGCAGTTTGTAATGCGCGCGCTTTTTTTTTTTTTTTTTCTACAATAGTAGATTTTCATGTATGTAAAATGGGTTGCTGTTCTGATTAAGAAATGTCGGGAACATTTTGTTCACGCTTAAAATGGATGTTTCCAGTGCAAAAATAATGGCAAAAGAAAACATATAAACAAACAATAACACACTATAAGCGGTTACTGTTGTAATTTTAAACGTCTGTGTTACATATTCCAATCGTATTCGTTAAAACAGAATCACATTGCATGGGTTCGCACTAAGCGCGGAGAGGTACAGTTATACTTGCCGTTGGAAATATGCAAATCGGCAAGGTAAGCAATGCCCGTTTTTGTTTTTCAGCTACATACGACACTTTAAGTGTGATGGTGTTTCTTTTTCTAATTTGGACCATCTTAACCAATCTGTTGGGAAGAACACATGACTTCATTGCAACTGTTGTTTATAGATTTTGTCTCTATATGTGCACCATATCGTGACAGACTCATTTTGAGTTTACTGTATAGAACTCAAGACGCCATTTTGGAAATATTATTTTTGACTGTTGTTGGATTTTAACAGTTATTTTTTTTTAATTTGTTTTCAATTACCATTGACAATTTATTACATTTGAAGGAAAGATATTGATGTGTTTGATAATCTAATAAAAAAGTGAGGGATTGTTTTGTTAATATTTCTTGCAATACCTTCTTATGCTGGCGAGAACAGGATACTCCAGGATATATATAATACAAGGGATACTACTCCCGGCTGACCCAGATTCATACCCTCCTTGAAAAATGCCAATGTCCTAGTCATTTACGATGCTATCTTTAAATACTTTGCACCAATCACATATAACAGAAAATCATCTTGCAACGAAACCCGCCTTGCGAAACTAACCCGTATTTCCAAGAATATTGAAACGGGTTCATACACCCAGTCTCTCAGTGTAAATCTTTTCTGCAGAGATTAACCGATGCAATAATTCCACTAACAAGTCTACTTCTATAAGGAGCCACTTTGACTATTAAGTAATCATGAATGCGATTGGTTGTGTAAAGGTAGGAACAGCCAATCAAATTATCTTTCTTATGAAAGTCACTTGATTCGTAGAATGGCTAAATTTAAATGAAAGATGGCAGACGGTTAGAATTGGCGATATCTACTATATTTCTTGCGACCGAGAAAGTATTATGCATGCCGATGTGAGCAATTTATTTGTTAAATGTAATTATTGCGTCGGTGTATCTCTTTCTTTCACGCTTGCGGTAGGTCGGTGGTTCTACCCGGGTACCTCTGTGTACTCGGGGTCTTCCTCCACCTGTAATAAGCTGGACGTCGCTATATGATTGAAATACAATCGCAGCGACGGTAAACCCCAATTCAACAACAACATCTTTCTTTCACAGAGGCAACTGCTTACACTGGGTGACTGGGTGTATGAAGCCGTATCAATATTTTTTGAAAATACGGGTTAGTTTCGCAATGTGGATTTCGTTGCAGGATACTTGCGTTTGCATGGGTGAAAAAGTTTTTTTTTGTTACATAAATGTATACGCTTGCGATAGGTTCAAAGTATTTAAATATAGCATAAAAATGACTGAGATATTGGCATTTTTTCAAGGAGGGTATGAATCTTGGTCAACTGGAAGTAATATCCCTTGAATTATATATAGTGATATATGACTCACCTTTCAGACCCCTTTGACTAGAATTAGTTTTTATACGCCCGTATTATGGTATGGCGTTGTCCGTCTCTCAGTTCGTCTGTCTGTCCATCTGTCTGTCTGTCTGTCAGTCTGTCTGTCTGTAGACATTTCGTTTCCGCGCAATAACTTTTGAAATACTCGTACTTCATGTATTGAATTACTATAAAAAAACAGGTCAAGATCGATTTTGATTAAAACCCACTGATTCGTTATAGAGTTATGCGCCCTTTATAGGCACAATTTATGTGAAATCGTTTCCGCGATACTTCATGTATTTAAATCAACAAGTCAAGTTCGATTTTGGATACAATTCACTGATTTATAATAGAGTAAATGATAAATTCATTTGTCTCCTATTACTAATAAGAAATATTATTTACATGAAAAAAAAACTAATTACACAGTTTTTCTCCACATTTATGAAAGATCATCATCCATGACATTTACAGCAATTACTAAATTGCTACCTAATATTAAAAACAGTACTCTATGAATTTGCGTTCGGGCGTATATGGCACCGCTCTTGTTATTGAAGGATGGATGGATGATGTTTGTTTGTTTGTTGAGTTTAAACGTCCCACCGACAGTATTTCAGTCATTTGGAGACGATGTCTACTTGGGACAGATTTAGTGCTGCCAAACTGCAGTATCACGACGTAGACATGTGGCATGATACCACACCCAGTGACATTATCCTGACATCGGGCCAACCAGTCTTTCAACTACCCTTATATGCTGAGCGACGAGCAAAGGAGCTACCATTTTTCCTACTTTGATTTGTTGCGGGGATCGAACCCACGACCTCCCACTCCCGATGAATGGTGGGTGGATGAATAGAAAAAAAATGGTAGAAAAATGGTAGGTAAGTGGTAGAGAGAGAGAGAGAGAGAGTTAGTGGCGGTTTCGATAGACCGATTACCAGGAATGCAAACATAGTCCAGTTTAGAAAACACAGATGACGGCGTGTAGTTTTTGCTGTCACAACCACCGCCAGATATGGGTATCTTGCTGCTGGAGGAAATTATTCCATCACTACGTCCTGAGAAAGCATCAACATATCTGGACTCTGCCGGGGCCTCCTGTAAACAGTCCGTGGTGTCGCTGTATTCACAGCAGGACCCGCTGGCGGTTCCGTCCACTGGGCACTTCAGGGATTCCGGCTTGAAGCCATAGTGGAAGGACATTACAGCAATTGAAGAGTTCTTCTCACATGCAAGGCTCAATGACTTATTGAAACATACGATAGTTGATCCCTGTTCTTCAAATTGAATCGTGCCTGTAAAAGTGCATTAATAATGATATTCTTGACGCACGACTTCGTAAGGGAGAGAGGCCAAACATAGGAAACACTATATTTATACGAAAGCATGCCTCAGATATACCGCAATTCAAAAGTCTATTCTACGAAACACTGAATAATTTGAAATGTTTCTCATGCTCACTTATCTTAAAATTTAAGGAACCACATATAAGCATGACAAATATGAACTATTCATAATTAAAGTTGTTTTTGTTGAAAATAGACAATTAAGTCATTCAGGATGTTCTTGAAGTTGACATTTAAGCAGTAACGCACAGGTAGAGATTGTCCTTACTCTCGTCTTGCACCCGTACATTGTACATAGTGTACCCCTACCCATCAAGATATGCACTGAATCGATGGTTCTCAAGAATTAACTTAAATTCTAGACAAAGTGTGTGTGTTAAAGACGGATCAAGTATGGACTGAGGCTTAATGAATCCAATGGTTTTATTTGGGATTTGATTTTAAAAATCATACTTCAACACGATTAAGAGATCAATAAACCTCACTAAGATACGTCTCCAAACTGCGATTTTCACGTTTTATAAAGATATAAATAATCCCGATGAAAAGGAAACCAATATGCATTAAAGATGGCCTAACTTTACTCACCAGTTGCTTCCATTAATCCTATTAACATCCAAAACAAAGCCCAATATTCAGAGTTATATTCCGACATGATTACATGATAAGAACAAGCGGTAAGTGTCGTTTGTTATTACGTTGATCCCACCTTCTTCCTGGTCTCAAAGAAATGCGTTATATATGTGAGTCATGTATATGCGTCCAAACAGAAACAGGCGCAAAGATATACAGGTAACTGATATTGAATAATATCTATACTCTAGATAGTAGTAGTAGTAGTAGTAGTAGTTATTGTTTTTTTTTGTTGTTATTGTAGTAGATCTAGTAGTATTGATTGAATGTTAGCAAGATTTTCAAATGAGCAAGATATCTTGAATTAAACGTTTTACGTGTATTGTTTGTCTGTTGGGTTTTACGTCCCACCTACAATATTTCTGTTATTTGGAGATAATGCTTAATTGAGGTAGATGTAGTGCTATCACACTCAAGTAACACGCCATAGCCTGAAATATGACATGATACCATACCCAGTCACAGTATCAAGACACTGGGGCAATCAGTCCTGGAAATGATGATCACCCGAGCAGGCAGCTGACAGTAAATCTTATAATGACTTCGGTATGGCGTTGACGGAGATCGAACCCCCGACGCGGACGCTCATACCCTAAACCAACAAGGAAGGAACTACATGTGTTTAGATTTTCTAAATACGATACCCACTGATTGATTTTAAATTTCGATGGCCCTTCGAATTAACGCATTTAACCTGAATTCTGCTCAAGTGTAGGTCTAAACGTATCAGAGTAGTCTCCCCTTTGTAAAGTATTGATTGGTGTATTGCGCTTGAAGCTTATTTCTTCAATCTGACAGCATTTTCTTGAGACTTAAAAGCAGAAATAAATCGTAAAGACTTTGATTAAGAGAATATGGTGGGTGTTGAAGAACTTTCATATTTTTTGTATCCAGAAAGATAACATTTCACTACTTTTGACAAAGTCGGACACCCACTCTCAATAAATTCCATTACTCGCGATTCATCAAACGCGGGATTTTAGACTTTAACGCGATAAGATTGATTATTTTTAAGCCAATCAAAATGACGTTTAAATTTTGGATAAGAGTATCAGTATCGCGGCATATATTATATAGGATATTGCGATACGAAAGTTCGGATTGGTTAAAACCAGGCAGAACAAATTCATTTTGCAGCCAATGGCTTTCGATCTAAAGGACAAGATGATAGTTAATTAAATACGCCGATAACTCTGAGGGGACACGTTTTTAATGTAATGCTGCTGCATTTATTTGGTAATTTATAATAAATTTAATAAAAGAGGCGATGCCATTAATCCCAGTGTTATAAAACTCT
>CM037793.1:33291404-33319677 GCA_021229015.1 Solen grandis | reverse complement strand
AAAGACTTACAATATTGCTGGAATTCCAGGCCTAGTAACACAAAAAAATGGTATGTAAATAATGTATAGAACCTTATCTTAACAGCGTTAATTGCATATTACAATTATGCAATGACTTAAGAATCCTAATAAAAATCCTATGCAATATACATTTCAATCAGGTTCACCCGAAAATTAACAGAGAAAAACAAAGTGTGACCTTAGTGCAAATGTAATACACATAAATGATGTAACAATCCAGTCAATGTCTATTACATGAAATAAAAGTCATGTTAGTTTCACTACACAAGGATTAAATGTCCGTTCAAGTTGATAACAAGGTAAGTTAGATAAATGTTTTAAATGTCTGTATAAGAGAATTAATTCACAATGATGATTCTTCAAGTATTAAATGTAACTGATATGCGGGGCATATCATTACCCCGGCCTTCTAAGGCAAAGCTCCTGCTGCCTAATAATGTCCACAAAATGAATTAATGTGTCCACATATATGAATTACTGAAGCACCCGTATTTCACTAAGTAAATTGAAATGTCCACATGTATATTTCTTAAATTTTTAACTTAATTGGATACGAATATTTACTAATTAAATGTCACTGTTTGTAAAATGTAAAGTTCATTATTCACACAAAATTTCACTATTTTCAGGTCTTCCTTGGCTTCTTAACCACACTCTGAACGGACCTCCTCTTCGGTGAAGGACTTCCTGCGGCAGACCGGGTTTCGATTGAGCGAGCAATGCTGGTGACCTTCCGCTCGATCCTCCGCATCTCAGATAGCATGGATTGCATGTGCTGTTCTGATCGATGGATGGCCTCAGTCTGCCTGTTGATGGCAGACACCAGCTTTCCAAGAGCCTTCAGTACCTCAGGCTCATCAGCTGATGTCTGGGTGGCTATGTCTTCGGAAGAAGCCTTCTCAGGCAACGGAGCTAAGGATTGCTGAACGGCACCAGCACTCGCAGAAACGGATGGATGGCTTTGTTCTGCTGGAAATGTGGGTATCTCAACCTCTTCCAGACACTGGAAGAGGGGGTCCATCTGATCCTGGGCAGAGGGCATGAGGTCAACTATTTCGTCTTGTAGAGGAGTCTGGAGCGATCTCGTGCTTCTCGTTGGCGAGACTAATGTGTCAGGCAGTTGTCCTAGAGCAGGTTGGCGTATGCTTGGCGCTGGTCTTGTCATGAGAGCTGCTGGCACAGGCGCAGACACAACCCTAAATGACTGCGGGTGTGTGTCTGCGACCGGGAGGGTTGCTTGTGACCTTATGAAGGGCTGTGCTAACAATGGGCTGGCAACCAGGGGAGATCCCGAAGTGACAGATACTGGAGGCTTGGACGCCACAAAATGCCTAGTTGCTGGTATTGGTGACGGCTTCACAACGTCTTCTATCCGCACCCCAAACGATTCCGGGTCTTCCAGTAGCCAGTCAGGAAAGAGTGGCTCCTTATCCTGATCTACCCATGGTCCTTCCTCTGCCTCACTGCGTCCGCGGAAGAACATCAAACTTTCTTCCCGAGACAGTTTGGTGATGTCACCTTCATCTACATAAATTGGTTGGCTGGCCTTCTGCAGACATTGGAGGTAATCAGGAGCCCCAGACCTGGCCTCGGCCTTGCGGTGGCGGTCGTAGCATGTAAGGTGCCTCTTAAGGGTGGCAGCGTCCTGACAACGAAAGTTGCACAGAGTACAATAAAAGGGAACCCTGTTTGCTGGGATGTGATCCCTCATGATGTGGGCTATAACTCTGTGTTTTCGCCCCTTCCTTGAACACCTTTTACATGAATATGCTCGTCTGTCAATGGTGTTGGAAGCCATCCTTCTGGAAATATATCATGGACGAAAATGGTAAGTTGGGGCAGAAACAGCAGTCTTAAACATAAAATTGGTTTTGTGGCACTTGTTGGATTGATATTTTTTTAGCAAAAAAAAAACAAAAACATTGTAACGGTAGCAAGAGGACCTCGGGGCCATACGTCTATGCGCTCTTAAGTTTACGACGTGCACTCAAGATCCAGCGTGGCAGATTACAGCCAGTATATGGTTTTAATTTGTCATGGTGCACCATCCGAGTATGACCATTTTTGCTAAACTGCACGACGAAATTTATAGGGGACTGTTTTTGAGTAACCAGAAATGGACCATCGTAATTTTTCTGTAGTTTTGGACAGACACCAACGTCACGCGTCTCATGGAGGCACCATACAATGTCACCAATGTTGTACTCGTGAAAGTTCATTTTTACGTCATATATGTCTTTACTACGCTTCGCGGAACGCTGTAAATGAGACCGGGCTATCTCATGGGCACGAACCATTGTTGATCTTAGACCATCAACGAAACCGTAGCAGACTTCATGGATAGTTTGATTAGTTTTGTTTGCATACATTACTTCAACAGGGAGACGGATCTCGCGACCAAGAGCTAACATGTTTGGGGAAAGTTTTGTCGACTCCTGTGGTGTACATCTATAAGCACCAGCTAAACACCCCAGGTTTAGATCCCATGTATCTTGTTCACCTACAAGAAAAGCTCTAACCATTCGCATTAAGGTTCTCATAAACCTTTCGGCTTGGCCGTTAGCACAGGGACGTCTTGCGCTGGTTCGGGTCTTCTTCACCTGTAAAAGGGAACATAACTCTTTGAAGACCCGGCTTTCAAAAGCCGAACCTTGGTCTGAATGGATGGAAAGAGGAGTACCCCACCTACAAACTACTTGATTCAAAATCTGAATGGCACACTCTTCAGCTGTCTGACTTGCTACTGGCACTACTTCGACATACTTTGAGAAAACATCAGTCATGACCAGAATATATCTATTTCCTCTTTGAGTAATTGGGAAAGGACCTGTAAAGTCAATCGCCAATACATCCCAAGGTGCCCCTGTCCGTAGATGACCCATGGGTGCCTTCGGAGCTTTATTTGGCTTTTTGTCCGCCTGGCACACATCACACCCTGCAATATGAAGTCTGACCTCGGCTCTGGATTCGAACCAATAGAAATTTTGACATAATAACGACTTGGTCTTCCTGACTCCGAAGTGACCAGATGACAATGAATTGTGTATTGACTTTAAAATATCTTTTCGCAAGACTTTCGGGACTATAAGTTGCAGTCTAAAGAAAGATGGGTCTCCATCTCTGAAACGCCTGTAAAGAACAGACTCTAACATCACGAGGCTGTCCCATATTATCCAGTAATGTCGTGATTCCGGACTCCGTGTTGACATTTCATTACTTGTCGGCTTGGTCCCATCTCGGACCGCAGTATAAATAACACTTATACCAGGATCTTGAAATTGTAGGTTGCCCATTTGTTTTTGGGAACATATCTGTAACCATGGCTTATCAGCACATATTGAAGACTGACTTGCGGATGTACTGTTTGATATGCAATTTTCAGTTTCTGTAATTGACCTTACGGGTTCATGGGCCTGGTCTTCAATTAGGTGTGGCTTCACAGCAGGAGAACAGGAGTCAGCACTTGGTTGCCATGGTAACTGAAGAGACATATTATCTGCCTTACGGCGACACTTAGAGCAAGGCCCGCATTTGAGTGGCTCACTTGTATCTACCTCACTACAACTACACCCTCTGGGTGTATCACAGAGGCGACTAAGGGCATCACAGTGCGGCTGTTTTGGACCCGCCCGGTATTCAATGGCAAAGTCAAAGGGTGCAAGGATCTCTATCCACTTTGCTTTTTTGCCATTTGGCTCCTTCAGGCTGAACAACCAAACAAGAGCCTGATGGTCAGTCCGTACTGTGAAGTGTCTCCCTAACAAATATTGACGGTAATACTGAATAAAGTATACCACAGCAAGCAATTCTCTTTCAGTAACGCAATAGTTCCTCTCTGCCTTGTTCAGAGTTCGACTGGCATAACCAATGACGCGCTCCCGTTCACCTTGTATTTGTGATAGAACGGCTCCGATTCCTGTGCCTGATACGTCGACATCTAGATAGAAAGGACCACCATCATTAATTGGATATCCCATAACTTCGGGACTTACCAAGGCAAGCTTCAAAGAGTCGAAAGCTTCCTGACACAGGTCGGTCCAAATAAAGTCAGTACCTTTTTTAGTAAGGGCAAGAAGAGGACGTGCTACCTTAGCAAAATTCTTGATAAAACGCCGATAGTATGAAGCTGTTGCAACAAATTGTCGCACTTGTTTTGCATTTTGAGGCCTTGGCCAGTCGATAACTTTGGCAACATTAGTGGGATCAGGTTTTACACCTTCATTTGAAACAATGTGGCCTAGGAAATTGACCTCACGCTGCAAAATATTGCACTTGTCTGGGCGTAGTTTTAGTCCTGCCTCGCGTGTTCTGCTCAAAACCTGATCAACTCTGCTCATGTGCTCTTCAAAGCTTTTACCATAAACTATTATGTCGTCAATATAAACAAGACATGTTTCCCATTGAAGCCCTTGCAAAGCAATTTCCATGGTTCGCTAGAAGGTGCTAGCTGCATTGTTTAAACCAAACGGCATTCTGGTCATCTCATACTGCCCAAACTTGCAAACAAATGCACTCTTAGGTATGTCGCTAGCTTTAAGGGGTATTTGGAAGTCACCAGAAGTTAAGTCAAAGCTGCTGAAGAATTGTGACCCAGCCACAGTCTAAGCAATCCTGCACACGGGGAAGAGGAAATCCGTCCTGCTTAACCAGAGCATTTACTCTCCTGTAATCGACACATGGGCGAACTGAACCATTTTTCTTCCGCACTAGAACGATTGGGCTAGCCCAAGGGGACGTACTCTCACGTATAACTCCCTTTTGAAGTAGGTCCTCTAAAGCTCTCTTTTCTTCTCCGGCAAAAGCCAAAGGGACACGTCGAGGTCGCTGTTTTACCGGCGGTGCATCTCCAGTATTAATAGGGTGCTCAGCAAGATGTGTGAGACCGATGTCCCATTCATCTTTTGAAAATGTGTCCTTGAATTTTGACAATAGTCCCGCCACTACTGATTTTTCTGACTGCGACTTATCTGTAGTAGATTTCTCAAAAAGCTCTTTTAAGTGCACAGGGACATCATCTGGGGAAGCCTTAATTTTGCTGACGTCTGAATCTTAAGTCAGAGCTCCAAGTTGTACCCTACGAACAGTAGATGTGTTATCGTCATCATCTGTTGACTCTCTGTCAGCCAAAACTGTCACCACACGATCAATGCACTCTGCTGTTGCAATTACAGCATCCTGTCTCAGTGTGACCTCTGTCACACCAGGGTTGAGGACTCTTACCTTGCAGGTCACGCCCTTGTTGATGTCAACTAATGAAGACGCTAGCATCAGCGGATACCGATCCCTGAACGCATCGGTTGGCTCCACAAGGAAGTTAGCATTACACATGCCATCGTCATCTTCCCGTCTACCAATGTAAACATCAATAAGGGTTTCAGACATAGCTGGCACAATGACATCGTCGGCCACCGCCACCCTCCGGGAACTGACTTCCCGCTCTTTCCGGAAACATGGGATGCGCACACCATCTAGAACTATAACGCCTTCACTCAATAAAATATCGGCGGGACCCTGCGGACCACCAACCAAAAGGTCATAACCCAAAAGGGCCTGGTCCTCTATATCCGCCACAACAGCCTCTCGCTGCATCATTAGTGAACCTAGCTTAAGGTCAAAAATACCTAAGCCCCATTCCTTAATGGGGGTTCCACTTGCCCCTCTCAAAGGAGAGCTTCCAGACAGCACTGGCCTCTCGCCATTGCTAATACGCTGGAACACCTTGTGGGAAATTATAGTCCTAGACGAGCCTGTGTCTGCTGTAAACACCACGGGTACTCCCTGTACATACCCGGTTACATACACCCCTTCTCCTAGCAAATAGCCCTCCGGAAAGTTATAAAGGTCGCCCGCCGCGTCACTGTGCCTGTCCTGCAATATAAAGCCCTCATTCCACATCTCGGAATCTAGTTGGACCTCCCTCCGGGCACGAGGGACGGCCCCTTGCCGTTTAAATTTCGACTTTTCTGCTGGTACTGTGGTTTGGTTTGTTCAGGTTTAGGGTCACCATTCCCGTCTGGGCACTCCCGAGCATAATGACCCTTGCCGTGACAACGGAAACATTCAACTTCCCTCCCCTTCGAACGTGTCTTGTCTACTGCTGGCTGTACTGGTCTCCTTTCGAGTTTCTCCAGGCGCTGCATAATTTGTGCCAATATATTATTGATGTTGCCATCATGCTGCCTATCGCCTCTCTTTTGGTTAGGAAATGACCTGCTCCCGGCCGGTTTTGTCATATGCTGCACAACGCGCGATGCCTCTGCTCTCTGGCTGGTGTCCCTTTCCATGCTCTCATCATGATTCTCATCGTAGGCTCGTCTTGTGGAATGCCTATATGCCCTGTCGGGTTTACTGCTGTTTCTAATTCGAATCATGTTAACTACGTGGAACACCGCTTCATCGATGTTCCTCGGTTCCTTGTGGTATTCTACGTCAAAACGTACTTCTGTGTCGGTGAGGCCATCTAGGAACCGTCTGACGAGGTCTTCATCCCTGGTAACCCGGGCCCTATCTGGATGTGCTTTATCGTAGTGACGCTTTAGGTCCGCGGCGTAGTCCTCAGCGGTTTCTCCGTTTCGCTGGTTACGCTTGCTAAATTTTGCTGCAAACGACTGCGGCGTCTCTATGACCCGGTACCTGCAGGTTACCTCTCTGACTAGATCCTCGTAACTACCCAGCGTGCCCTTAGGAAGTTGAGTGAAAACAAACTCCCCTGCCTGGCCCTCTATCCTAGGCAAAATGTTATCCAATTTCTCTTCCGAGTCCCATCCATACCTCTGGGCGATTGCTTCGAACTTGGCTGACCAAACGGCCCAGTTTTCTTTCCCTGTGAAAGGTGGAATTTTGATGTTGTGGCCCCTGCTACCCTTCTGGTAACCGCTACAGGCACTTTCATTAATGGCAGGTGTGCCCGCATTTGGTACCTGTTCTGGAGGTGCCGTGTCCGTGATCTGTCTAGCCGCGACGCATCCTACCTGGCAAGCCTCTCGTTGCACATCCCCACCCTCAAATTGACGTACATCTGCCTCTCTGTAGTATGAGGTAGGTATGTTACTGTTTGCGCTGTCAAGGTGACGACACCACCCACTGCTCCAGCTTCTATTAAGAGGGATTTGGCTTGGAGGGTGCATGTATACAGGGCTAGGATCATGACTGTGACCTCTGTTAACCTGAGCGCAATGTGACGCGACGTTTACCTGTTGGTAAGTTTCACTTGAGTACGGCGCTTGTATTCTATGTGGGGGTACGTTAACGCTGTCTGGCCCCTCGATATGTGCACGCATCGTGCATGCATCACGGTCAGCCAACTGTATACGTGTTGTCTCAGCCTCTTGAAATACACCCTGACCTCTTATGTACCTCCCCCGACCAGGCGAAACCTGATCTTGTTCGGGACTGATCATTTTTTCTATCGGCGGTTATACTGTCCCTAGATACATTATTGTTAACGTCACCGCTGTCATATTGCTCTACCTGTGCACACCTCTCATGACCCTGTTTTAAATCAATTACCAATTTAGTCAACTCTTTCAATGATTCGGCAATGAGATTGACTCTCTGGGCCAGATCCCCATCATTAGCCTCGTCTACCGTCGCCAAGGATACTGTACTGCCACCCGTGCTGCCACTGGCCGTATGCTGGAAAGTTATCACGCCCTCGCTGTCAACAGGCCTTGGGCTCTCCATTATATAAAGTGTATATATGTATGTATATATAAAAATAAACTGCTAAGTTATATTGAATTTTGTTGTAGTTCAGTATCTTCCTACCCTGTTGAGTTCGATCACTGGATCTGTTAAATTTTATAAAACAGATCCCACTTCTGACACCAAAAATATGTTACGCCCCGCCTGTAGACCCTCGGTTCAGTGTAAACTAAATATTGTCAGGGAATCAACATCACAACTGCGCAGCTTTAAAGTTAAACATAAATTTTATTTTGTTTACATATACACTTAGTAAACAATGAAGATCAATATCAAATATCCATCGATACTTTGTTTATGTACAAATAATAATTGTAAATCTGCGCATAGCATAATATAAAGTATTCAATACCACACGCGTACAGTGCTGGTTAATGTTGACTACTTAAAATACACAAGTTCACCTTTATCGTTATAATAAACGATCTATAAATATCTTAAAGTACCTAACGGATACTTAAATCGGCGCGCATATTTAAAACACAAGCAACAGTTCCAACAGTGCCACAGTCGAATGTTGTTAGAATTTAAAGTAGACCTTTAAATGTTTGTAAGTACTCATTATGGTACTAAATATATTTAACTTGAAGTAAACAATATCATATTATTATATTTAAAACTTCCTATAATGTTTATTTACTAGGAATTCCATAATAAAAATGCGATGGAATGTAGGCCATAGCTTTACCTAATTCAGACTGTCCCTAGAATGAGGCCGAAGCCCCTTTTATAGTAACAACTGGCCGAAAGTGGCCGAATGGCTGAAAAGGGGCCGTCGGCCATTATTTAGTGGCCGACCGACCAGAAATACATGGCCGATGACGAAAACACCGTCACTTTAAGGTGGCCGAATATGACGTCATTACAACTGTAAACAAAAATGGCGGCCATTAAAGACTTACAATATTGCTGGAATTCCAGGCCTAGTAACACAAAAAAATGGTATGTAAATAATGTATAGAACCTTATCTTAACAGCGTTACTTGCATATTACAATTATGCAATGACTTAAGAATCCTAATAAAAATCCTATGCAATATACATTTCAATCAGGTTCACCCGAAAATTAACAGAGAAAAACAAAGTGTGACCTTAGTGCAAATGTAATACACATAAATGATGTAACAATCCAGTCAATGTCTATTACATGAAATAAAAGTCATGTTAGTTTCACTACACAAGGATTAAATGTCCGTTCAAGTTGATAACAAGGTAAGTTAGATAAATGTTTTAAATGTCTGTATAAGAGAATTAATTCACAATGATGATTCTTCAAGTATTAAATGTCACTGATATGCGGGGCATATCAATATTTAAACGAATAAAAGGTCAAGACTCTGATAATATTGATGCAATTCAGTTGGTAATCAAACTTGACAGAGACATGTGAACAAAAAATACACACTACTGGATGACATTTAGTTACCATGGTGTTGCCCCGCCTCTGAAGGCGTATCATTCTGCACAAGTGTGTTAAACATGTTTGAATAATGATGGCGTTTCCTATCGTTTTCATTGGATGCAGGGGTACCAGTTTGTTTGTATACCTTATTCTCTGGGATATGAAAGACGAGGAATTGTATATTCGAATAATTCTTTAACACAATTATTGACTATAAATGCAAAAGCATTGGCAGAAACGGAATATTTTTATGATTTTATTTGATAAAGTATCTGATTTCTAGCTTTCTATTTTAACGTACACGGATGCAATGATCGAAATGACAGCTTGTTTGCTCTTCATGATGAGTAAAGAGTAAGCGAATAAATTAAGTCAAAAGTCTAAATATATAAAACCGCTAACCACGGTTAATATATGATTCAAAATTATGATAAATAATAATCTACCATAGAAACGTTCAATTCCTGTAACAAGTGGATATAACCTTACACATTCCAAAGAAAAAATGTATGATGGGTCCCAGGTGACCATGTGGTTTGGGTATTGTGGGTTCGATCCTCGGCCGCAACATACCAAAGTTGTTAAAATGACATATCTCCTTGGCGCTCAGCACAAAACATGTCACCAGTCTTTGACGGAAAATAGCAGTGAGGCAGCACTATAACTTACTCAGATAGACAAGTATTCAAATGACTAAAATACTGTCAACGGGACGTTAATCTCAGTCAAACAGACGAGTGATTAGGACTATAAATTGCTCAAACTCACTACTCTTAAAGTCACCAATAAAACGCACATTTACTGATGTGTTGAATGACATTACAACGTAATTTGTTGTTTCAAATACACTGTGTAGTAGTTTCGGTCGTCACGTGACATTTACAAGTGCATAATATGTATTATGCGCAAGAGAAGTGGGTAAAAAAGGGAACGTTCAAGCTGAGGAAATATACAGTTCTATTACTCCACGGCACCTTTCTAGCTCAAATAGTCGTGTCCATTTTGTTGAAATAAAGCCAGTCGTGATAGATATGTCGCTTTATTTTTGTTCTAACGATACAAACACGAACTTCGAAATACCAATAACAGTTCCAAGCTCATAATGAGATTAGAAGTTATCCTAAATATGTGTCCAATCAGAAGCTCTGATTTAAAATTTATCCACGAGTCATTTCAAAAGGACACTTTTCTATTTTCTTGAAAGTTTTAAAGTTGCTCCAGACCCCTCATTTTACAATGTACAAAATAGATCGATGTTTCAATTGCGCATGTGCAAAAAAAACCATCTCCTGGCCGTTGCTCTTTGATGACGCAAAAAGGTAAAAACAAACTATCGTTAGTCTGGACTGCATTTTTTCTTTTCGGCCAAAATGATGTTACAATTGTAATCATACATAAACAGTGAAATTCAGGCTAGTCATGTTACGTTTTTAACTCACCTGAGGACAAAGTGCTCAAGGTGAGCTTTTGTGATCGCTGGCCAGATTTCAAAATAAATTGGTATAGATGTTCCTTGGGTCAACCTCTACCAAAGTTGCTAAAATTATTCCGACCCGTAAAAAACATGGCCGCCAGGGGCGGGGCTTATTTGCCTTATATGTATATAGAAAAACATTTAAACAACATCTCCTCTGAAACCACTAGACAGAATTTGATTAAACTTGGCAGGGATGATCCTTGGGTCAACCTTCACAAAATTAGCTAAAATAAACTTGATCCATGTAGAACTCCGGTTGCCATGGCAACAAAAAGAAGAAAAAAAATGAAAACTTTAAAAATCATCTTCTTCAAAACTACTGGCCAGATTTTAAAATAAATTGGTACAGATGTTCCTTGGATCAACCGTTACCAAAGCTGCTAAAATTATTCCGATCCGTAAAAAAACATGGCCGCCAGGGGCGGGGCTTATTTGCCTTATATGTATATAGAGAAACCTTTAAACAACATCTCCTCTGAAACCACAGGACAGAATTTGATTAAACTTGGCAGGGATGATCCTTGGGTCAACCTGCACAAAATTAGCTAAATTAAACTTGATCCATGTAGAACTCTGGTTGCCATGGCAACAAAAAGAAAAAAAATGAAAACCTTTAAAATCATCTTCTTCAAAACTACTGGCCAGATTTTAAAATAAATTGGTACAGATGTTCCTTGGGTCAACCTCTACCAAAGTTGCTAAAATTATTCCGATCCGTGAAAAAACATGGCCGCCAGGGGCGGGGCTTATTTGACTTATATGTATATAGAGAAACCTTTAAACAACATCTCCTCTGAAACCACTAGACAGAATGTGAATAAACTTGGCAGGGATGATCCTTGGGTCAACCTTCACAAAAGTTGCTAAAATAAACTTGATCCATGTAGAACTCTGGTTGCCATGGCAACAAAAAGAAAAAAAATGAATACTATATAAATCATCTTCTTCAAAACTACTGGCCAGATTTTAAAATAAATTGGTACAGTTGTTCCTTTGGTCAACCTCTACCAAAGTTGCTAAAAAATTTCCGATCCATAAAAAACATGGCCGCCAGGGGCGGGGCTTATTTGCCTTATATATATATATATATATAGGGAAATCTTTAATCAACATTTCCTCTGAAACCACTGGACAGAATTTGATTAAACTTGGCAGAAATGATCCTTGGGTCAACCTTCACAAAAGTTCCTAAAAAAACTTGATCCATATAGAACTCTGGTTGCCATGGCAACAAAAGGAAAAAAATGAAACATTTAAAAATCGTCTTCTTCAAAACTACTGGCCAGATTTTAAAATAAATTGGTACAGATGTTCCTTGGGTCAACCTATTTATCTCAGGTGAGCGATTAAGGGCCATCATGGGCCTCTTGTTTTATTTTTTGTCATTATTTCTTTTTCCGTTTTTCTTTTTATGTCTGACTCACGATTTCAATGAGATATTTATTTCTCTTCCTTGGCCATAAACCTGAAGTCGTGGGTTCTCTAAGGTTACTCTCACTTTCCTTTCATGGCCAATATGCATCCGTTCTTCCATCATAGTTTAAGCTGTCAGACTCTATGAAAGATACGAAACGAATCTCTCCTCCTACGGGATTCGAACCCACAACCCCCGGATTAGTGATCCGGCCTTACCCACTGCATCCATTTTTTCGTCAATGTTAACTTAAATAATTGAGATAAAGACAACAAACAGTAAGAATTGACACCAATTGCGTCTCACTATCTGCGGTTTGCTCAGTAACATCAGTAAATTCCTAGTTAAAATATTCACGTTGAAATATCTTGATGAAATCAACATTAAACATCGAATATCTCGCCATCAAAACTCACTTGTTGATGTCAAAGCACTAAATAATAAAGCATTTCATGTTTGGTGAATTATATCGAATAGGGGAAGCGTTTCTCTACTATTGATTAATATTAAACACACAGATGTTGGTGCAACATGACCACCCCTCCCCCTAATTGCCTGCACAGAATGTAATCGTTTATTTCGATGTTTTACAATTATTTTCCCGCCTGCCAGAGAATATGGTGGAGCGCATAAAGATAAGAATGTTTTGTCCAGGCTTAAGTGCAATATATTTAAGTTAAGCCGGGAATTTCTAAGACGGATAGAATATATTAAGACACTTTTCCAGATAATAGAAGCCTACGCTCGCTACGCTCACCTTGATCTTCTGTTGTCTATAGAAATGTCTTAATATACTCTTATACATACACGAAGCTTCACACAAACGCTCATGTGCAAAGAAATTCGAGAGCATCTGATATACAATGTACATTTACTTTTAATGACGTTTTGACTGATCCTTCGAAAGCAATCTTTCAGAGAGGGCAAAAAATATCAAACGCTGCAGGTGGTCTTAGGTAGTTGTAATGATACTGTGTCTAGCAAATACACTGCACAAAAGAAAGCTACTTAATTGTATGCACTAGATGAAAGACACCACTAATCATTAGCATCACAAAAAACAAAATAGATAAAAAAGGGTTTTATTACAATACCTTATATTTTTCTAACAACAAAACAAAATAGATAAAAAAGGGTTTTATTACAATACCTTATATTTTTCTAACAACAAAACAAATTGGTTAAAAAGGGTTTTATTACAATACCTTAATTTTTTCTAAGTATTCAATGTTTTTCCCTTGATATCAATATCCTCCCTCGAACTTCGGAAATCAAAATATTTAATGTTTCAACCTTTTCCCTCGAAATTAAACAACTAAGTATTATTTTTTAAAAACAAAATGGGGTATATTCAAATGAATACTTTGGAATCCCAGTCTATAGATAGACAGGAAAAACCAACAAATTTCCCACGAAATTAAACAACTAAGTATTATTTTTTAAAAACAAAATGGGTATATTCAAATGAATACTTTGGAATCACAGTCTATAGATAGACAGGAGAAACCAATAAATTTCCGGACAATTTTCCACGGGTACATAATTAGATACATTAGATGTTTGTTGTGGGGATGGTAATGATGATGATGATGATGATGATATTTGTCGTTAGGTTGGTGGTAATAGTGAATATTCACTCGAGGAAAAATTATTTACATGCACTTCCGGCTTTACTGTGAATGTCATGACTGCACGTCCGACTGCACAACTTGTATACGTGTACAGTAGTCATATGCTATATTTGTAAAACCTTTTGTATGAACAGACACGATATTGGCATCATAAACGATAGAAACCCAGGATAGTCTACAAGTTGACTTCAATCATTTTGAATAGATTTTACAAATTTACAAGAAGTATGATCATCAAGGACATACACTTTAATTTGAATTTTATTTGTGGTGAATATCCTGATCAAATCTGAAGCACAAAGGAAAGACATAACATCAGACAGTTCAGTCATACATTTAACACTAATATCCTGTACAAAATATTTAGTAGAAACAGTTGATTAATGATTTGTTACCATCATTAATCAAATGTTCACTCTATGCCATTATTAGGGTAAATATTTGGATGCGTCCGGTGTTAGGTTATGATGAATTATAACAGTATCATGACAACTAATCAGTCGATGATCAAATACACTGCACAAAAGAAAGCTACTTAATTGTATGCACTAGATGAAATACACCACTAATCATTAGCATCAAAACAAAACAAAATAGATAAAAAAGGGTTTTAGTACAATACCTTCTATTTTTCGAAGTAGTCAATGTCTTTCCCTTGATATCAATATCCTCCCTCGAACTTCGGAAATCAAAATACTTAATGTTTCAACCTTTTCCTTCGAAATTAAACAACTAAGTATTATTTTTTTAAAAACAAGATGGGTATATTCAAATGAATACTTTGGAATCCCGGTCTATAGATAGACAGGAAAAACCAGCAAATTTCCGGACAATTTTCCACCGGATACATAATTAGATACATATGTCACCGTAAGGCGATTGTCCGGAGAAGCATAAACAAGTACCCTAGATGTCTGAATCATTCACATTGGCTTACTATCCTTTAAATGCTCGTCAACAATTTGACAAGAAACACACAATTTAACCAGATATTTTAAGATAGTTTGTATCCACTCTTAAGAAATCTTCATTCCTAGTAATTCCATACAAATATAAAGGCGTCACTCCGTTAGTATAACCAAAATAAGCCATATTTAGGTATATTCCTTTGTGAGAAAAACGGTTCCCGACGGAGATAAGTCGATATTACCTGTATTTTACACTCATAAGACGTGTCGTATGTTATAGCTTTCTTATAAACTTTTTTCGCTTTTCCACTGTAGATAGATGCAGTTGATAAGGGAATAAACCGTGAATAAATGGCATGTTTAAGGTGTTCGATAAAATTGTATTTGGAATAAAAAAAAATAGCTACTTCATTGGCTGAAAAAGTGGGACAAGCGGTAAAAATGTTTTTATATAACCTGACTTGATTTGACTATTTAAGTATACCGTCGCTTCAACAGTATTTCAGTCATATAGCGACGTCCAGCTAATTACAGGTGGAGGAAGACCCCGAATGCATGGAGGAATTCGGGCTACCGCAAGCCAGCTGGAAGGCTCCCTCACATGAAAATCCGAATGACCCTGCTGGGAATCGAACCAACGCGGCGAGGGGCTAAGTGAGTGTTAAAGTCAGCTACTTTACCGTCTTGGCCACGGAAGGCCCTCCCCTACCCCGTTTTTATATGAATACAGTAAAACTCCTTGGTTATTGCGTGTTCATTCAAATACAGAGTACAAGAAAAAATAACGACTAAAAGTAGTACTTTGTATTACGTATCGTTCATTTAAATGATATGTAATAAAACCCAAGCGACGCTAAGCCGACCGCAGGGTTAAGTTCCATATTATAAAAAAGTATAACTATAAATGGATTTCCGTTTGTCTTATTTTCGTCACATATGCACCTTTGATGTCAGCGGTATAGGCACACGACAAAACAAAAATATTATTCACAGAACCTGGACACAATACGGAATATGTTTTTGAATTTGGACTGAAAAAGAGCATTCATTAGCTGCAAAAATTGAGACAAACGGTAAATCGTAGTATATGGCATATCGTATGATTTAACGTTTACACTGCGTTTATTTAGTTTTTGACTGAAGTACTTTATACACTTAAAACCCGACCTACCATAAGAATGAACAAACCTTAGCAAGATACTACCATTTTAATTCTGGTTTGACCCACCCCTACCTCGTTATACGCTTAGCTCGATATACCCGGCGTTCGGAGCAGATCGGGCTTCGGATTAATAGGCTATGATGAGAGAGATGGTGATATTTTGATGAAGATGATATAATTATTTTTATGTGAAAAATGACGCTTATACTGATAACTGCATTAAATGGTGGTGATAATGATAATGTTGATGTTGATGATGATGATGATGTCGTTGATGATGATGATTATAATAACATGATGATGGTGATTATGATGATATTTGTCGTTAGGTTGGTGGTAATAGTGAATATACACCCGAGGAAAAAGTATTTACATGCACTTCCGGCTTTACTGTGAATGTCATGACTGCACGTCCGACTGCACACTTGTATACGTGCACAGTAGTCCTATGCTATATTTGGAAAACCTTTTGTATGAACAGACACGATATTGACCTCATAAACGATAGAAACCCAGGATAGTCTACAAGTTGACTTCAATGATTTTAAATAGATTTTACAAATTTACAAGAAGTATGATCTTCAAGGACATATACTTTAATTTGTATTTTACCACAAATCCTTATCTATTTACAGTGAATATCCTGATCAAATCTGAAGCACAAAGGAAAGACATAACCTAAGACAGTTCAGTCATACATTTAACACTAATATCCTGTACAAAATATTTAGTAGAAACAGTTGATTAATGATTTGTATCAACATTAATCAAATGTTCACTCTATGCCTTTATTAGGGTAAATATTTGGATGCGTCTGGTATTAGGTTATGATGAATTATAACGTCCGGTGTTAGGTTATGATGAATTATAACGTCCGGTGTTAGGTTATGATGAATTATAACGTCCGGTGTTAGGTTATGATGAATTATAACAGTATCATGACAACTAATCAGTCGATGATAAGGGTACGGGTAGCGCTTATTGTTCTTTTCATGTCAACCCGTCCGTTATATCTATACTTAAGATATGCACTAGTGTAAGGCAACTAATGTAGAATGGTAGTACACTTGAAAAATTCCTACAAACCAAAAACTTTATGATAAAAAAAATCCATGTAGTGGCCGTAAAGTGACCATGTAGTGACCATGAATTGACCATGAGGTGACAGTGCAGTGACCGTGAAGTGACCGGTAGTGACCGTGAAGTGACATAGTGACGTGAAGTGACAATGAAGGGACCGGTATGTGAAGTGGCCGTGAAGTGACCGTAAAATGACAGTGTAGTGGCCGTGAAGTGACCGCGTAGTGACCGTGAAGTGACAGTGTAGTGAATGTGAAGTGACAATGAAGTGACCGTGAAGTGACAATGAAGTGACCGTGTAGTGACAATGAAGTGACCGTGTAGTGACCGTAACACGTGAACATGATCAAAATAGTAGATAACCCACGGTGAGGTACAAGTACCCTGGTTATTTAAATACAACTGGATAAACTGAGCATGTTTGTTTACATTTTCTTAAATTTATTGTTAAAGTTTAAGCCATTTACTTTTAAGATCGAAATTGAACGACTTTACACTCTACGCGAAAGACACCAACAACACACGTCTTTTCAGTTAGGCAACCGCAACGATAACTAGATGTCATTCGTTTAAACGAATGATAGGACTTTCTGCAACATCTGCTTTATATAGCATATATAGAAGATGACATAATAGATAATCTGTCCAAATTGCAACTTTCTATCTCCTCTATTTCTATATAAAATAGCACAAATAGAACACATTCTGTGAATTTTAATAAAAGTCCGCCCATATCTTGCACATGTAGTTTACATACAACATTTATACTATGTCACGTGACGTCAAATGACATTTATTTTCACAAAATGTTTAAGACTCCGAGAGACCTATATACTGACCCAATATCATCTTTCTATCTCAAATAGGACCGATTTTATAAGAATTTGAAAATTTACGACCTTGGTTCGAATCTTGGAATCGCTATAGAACCTTGGACTTTTCAAATTTTGAAAAACGGACACCGGGATGAACAACTAGAACTTAATATACACATTCTGTGAAAATTTGATGAAAATCGGTTCATTAATAATGGTTCTGGACCGCGTACAAACTTTTGTAGCTTATTTCACGTATGACGTCATATGACGTCATAGAGATATGAATATCATAGAAATCAAAATAACATTTCTTGGAGAATATGACACCAAAATTTCATTGTCCTTGGACCATATTAACATATATAATTATGTGCTTAAAAATTAGAAATTTGATGACGTCATATGACGTCACAAGACGTCCATTTAAACAGAATATTTAAATCTATCGGTGATCTATATACTGACAAAATATCAACCTTCTGTCTCATTTAGGGACGATTTTATGAGCACTTATCAATTTGACGTCCTTGGTTTGAATCTTGCATTCGCCATAGAACCTTGTGCTTTTTGAATTTTGAAAAACGGACACCAAGATGCACAACTAGAACTTAATATACACATTCTGTGAAAATTTGATAAAAATCGGTTCATTAATTATCGCTCTGGACCGCGTACAAACTTTTGTAGCAATTGCCAAGTGTGACGTCATAATGACGTCATAGGCATTTGAAAATTATAAAAAAATTTAATTACGCATATGAATAATACGCCATCGAAATTTTATTCTCCTAGGACGATTGCAACATATGAAAATCCTTGAGGAAGAAAAGAATAATAACTAGATGTCATTCGTTTAAACGAATGATAGGACTTTCTGCAACATCTGCTTTATATAGTATATATAGAAGATGACATAATAGATAATCTGTCCAAATTGCAACTTTCTATCTCCTCTATTTCTATATAAAATAGCACAAATAGAACACATTCTGTGAATTTTAATAAAAGTCCGCCCATATCTTGCACATGTAGTTTACATACAACATTTATACTATGTCATATGACATGAAAGAAAAATGAAACAGTGTTCAAATGTAAGTTTCTAACTTTCATCACACATAGAATTTCATCACTCCAGCTCAGTTGTAACCTTGTTTAATTTTAGCCTCATTAGGAAGAAGTATTGAATATTTGTATAGTGCTATATCCTTTCGACACCTGTAACGTAGTTAATCGTATTTAGCGATTTTGGCGTGTTTGGGCTTCCGTTGTTTTGCCATAAATTCCTGGAATTTCGAACTATGGTGATATTTTAAAAGGTAACATCCCAGCCTACAAACTGATGCAATATGAATATCGTTAGCATAACAATGCAGTTTTTAGATGGTCTAAAATGTGGGGCTGCGTGTGAATTTTTCAAGGCTTGCAAACTGCTCGCTAGCTACATAGTGTTGCAAATACGGATTTTTGTCTTGTGCCGTTGTACATGTATTAACTTCAATGCTTATTTTGGAAACAGTCAACATTCGACAAAAAACAACAACAAAAAAACAAAAAACAAAATCAAGATATAGCCCATCAATTACAATTTGATATTTTTTTTTTTTTTTTTTTTTTTTTTTTTTAAGTCGTTGCGCAAATATTTAAGCTTGGTGACCTGCTACCTTTTCCAATTTTTATTGATTAAATTTTTTCCGTACCGTTAGAAAGCTCTTAAAACATGCTACATTTTATACGAAAAAAAAAATTAGCTTCATTTCATTTAGTGTTTTTGCTTATAACTTTGTATTGCGTAAACCAATTTTAATAAACTAAATATCTTTGGAAACGTCAATTATTCAGCTATAATTCTTATTCATACATATATTTACAAAAATCGACATTTATTGAGATATGGCTACATATATGCAGTAGGGGTGAAATCAAAATTTCCTCACTTGCCTAATAACCCATAAAAATTTCATCGTCCTAGGACTATTGCAACATATTAAAATAAGCGTTTAGTTAGGAAGAAGAAAAGAATAATAATAATAAACAAATGACGTCACGTGACGTCATATGACGTTTATTTTCACATAATTGTTAAGACACCCAGAGACCTACTAACTGACAAAATTTCAACTTTCTATCTCAAATAGGACAGTTTTTATAAGCATTTAAATATTGACGTCATTGGTTCGAATCTTGGATCCGCCATATATGCTTGGACTTTTCGAATTTTGAAAAACGGACACCGGTATACACAATAAGAACGTAATATACACATTCTGTGAAAATTTGATGAAAATCGGCACATAAATAATGGCTCTGGACCGTGTACAAAATTTTGTAGTCAATTTCAAGTGTGACGTCATATGACGTCATAGGCTTCTGAAAATCATTGAAATCAAAATTTCAGCATCTGAAGCATGCGGCATTAAATTTTCATTGCCCTTCGAAAATTTCAATATATAGAAATAATCTTGTTAGAATTATAAATTCATTATCATATAATGACGTCACGTGACGTCATATGACATTTATTTTCACAAAATGTTTAAGACTCCCAGAGACCTATAAACTGACCCAATATCACTTTTCTATCTCAAATAGGACCGATTTTATAAGAATTTGAAAATTTACGACCTTGGTTCGAATCTTGGAATCGCTATAGAACCTTGGACTTTTCGAATTTTGAAAAAACGGACACCGGCATGCACAACTAAAACTTAATATACACATTCTGTGAAAATTTGATGGAAATCGGTTCATTAATAATGGCTCTGGACCGCGTACAATCTTTTGTAGCTTATTTCAAGTGTGACGTCATATGACGTCAGAGAGATATGAAAATCATAGAAATCAAAACAACATTTCTTGGGGAATATGACGTCAAAATTTCATTGTCCTTGGACCATATTAACATATATAATTATGTGTTTAAAAATTAGAAATTTGATGACGTCATATGACGTCACAAGACGTCCATTTTCACAAAATATTTAAATCTATCGGAGATCTATATACTGACAAAATAGCAACCTTCTGTCTCATTTAGGGACGATTTTATGAGCATTTATCTATTTGACGTCCTTGGTTTGAATCTTGCATTCGCCATAGAACCTTGTGCTTTTCGAATTTTGAAAAACGGACAACGAAATGCACAACTAGAACTTAATATACACATTCTGTGAAAATTTGATGAAAATCGGTTCATAAACAATGGCTGTAGACCGCGTACAAACTTTTGTTGCATATTTCAAGTGTGACGTCATATGACGTCATAGGCATATGAAAATCATAGAAATCAAAATTTCCGCCTTTGAAGCATGTGTCATTAAATTTTCATTGCCCTTCGACAATTTCAACATATAGAAATATTCTTGTTAATATTGGAAATACATTATCATATAATGACGTCACGTGACGTCATATGACATTTATTTTCACAAAATGTTTAAAACTTCTAGAGGCCTATATACTGACTAAATATCAACTTTCTATCTTAAATAGGACAGATTTAATAAGCATTTTAAAATTTACAACCTTGGTTCGAATCTTGGATTCGCTATAGAACCATGGACTTTTCGAATTTTGAAAAACGGACACAGGGATGCACAACTAGAGCCTAACATACACATTCTGTGAAATTTTGATGAAAATCGGTCCAGAAATAATGGCTGTAGACCGCGTACAAACTTTTTCACCTGACGTCAAATCTGACGTCATATGACGTCGTATGAATATATAATTCATTGCATCCGAAAGCTCATGGTTTGAAATATATGCCATAAAATTTTCATTGTTCTGAGTCAATGGCAACACCTCGAAATTAACACAAATATAAGAGGAAGAAAAAAAGAATAAGAAGAAGAAGAAGAACTAGATTTCATTCGTTGATACGAATGATAGGACTTTCTGCTAACATTGAAAAATATAAAGATTAATACCGTTAGAAAGAATATATATTAAATTCCCTACCTTTTACTTTTTTTTCGGATGGACTTCTCATTCATGAACTTTGGGAAATAAGCCATATGGCAAAAATAAAGACATCTTTATTTTGATATCCCTTTCTTATAACTTGACCAATTTTAGTATTCTAGGTTTTAAAATAAATGGCCTGAAAATCCCGACAATTCCATTGTAACATATTTGGGTCTAGTTTTATAGGTATTCAAAATATAAGCAATTAAACTTAAACCTCTTAATTCTGCATATCATTTTTTTTTTTCGTGTACAGTCGCGGGAATAAAATAGTAAATGCTACCATGCAATAGAATCGTCGACGCGTGTAGCCTCGTGAGTTAAATTGCAATAACGCTTGTACATACATATGATCGAGACGACTGTATTACACAAAGTTACTCCATTTTGCGCTTTACAGACAAATTAGCTTGCAGCGTCTTGAACAGATGACATATGTTGATCATTTTGTTTCAAACGTTTACACTTATACACGCTCATGGTATCTCAAGCTGGCAATTAAATTACATTGTACATATATTTTCACATAGGTTATCATTTATCATTAATTTGGAATATAGCTTGTACAACATTTATCGATTGATGCAACAATAAAGTCGGGAAATTGCAATGTTTCAACAACGGTCTAAATGACATGTGTCAAAACGCTCAAAGGATTATGGGAACGCAATACTGCAACTGATATGTATAAGTTACGTAAATAAAATGATTTGACAAAATATTAAATCATTGTCAACACTTGTTTAGTATTTCAGTCATTTGGAGACGATGTCTACTTAATGCAGTTATAGTGCTGCCACACTGCAGTATCACGCCGTAGACATGTGGCATGATACCACACCCAGTCACATTATCCTGATACCGAGCCAACCAGTCCTGCAACTACCCTTATATGCTGAGCGTCAAGCAAGGGAGCTATAACAGTACCATTTTTTACGACATTGGTATCGAACCCACGACTTCCCGCTCCCGAGGCGGACGCTCTAACCACTCGGACACCGGGAACGGTACACTTTGTTAAGCTAGTAATATCAATATGATATAAGTAAAAAGTTTTTGTTTTTTTTGCAATTTATATGACTAAAACATATCTGTAAACTTACATTTTCCGAAAATGCTTCAATTAAGGTGAAAGCGAAAGTAGGATATTTTATGAAAATTCTTACAATTGGGTTTAAATTCGTATTTTTGATGTAACTTCCTTATTCTTTGATCAATTTAAAAACTTTAGGTACCAAGATAATCGTCTTAAAATTCTCTACATCTTACTCACTTAATGTGTTGACTTATTTTATATGAGTTTTAAGATATAAGCCGTGAAACTCTTACTTAACGGCAAAATCGCTGAAATTCTACATGTTTAAATTCTTATTTTTGATGTAACTTCCTTTTAATTTGATCAATTTCAAAACTTTAGGTACCAAAAAAATCGTCCGAAAATTCTCTACATTTCACACGCTTTATCTATAGGAATATTTTTAATATTTTTTGAGATACAAGCTATTAAACCTCTTGAAAAATGAAAAAATCACCAAAGCTATATGCACGAATTTCGTTTTTTTCCCCATTACTCCATGAATCTTAGGTCAATCATTAAACTTTAAGCATCAAAAGAACGGCCAAACATTGCTCCACAAATAATATTCATCATCATATTTTCAAAACTAAAAGGTTTTCGAGATATAAACTGTTAAACACACTGAAGGTTACCAAATTTTCGTTTTTCCGCCATAGCTCAACCGATTCAACCCCGATCATCAAAAACTAAATATCATCTGAAAGGTCTTTCTAAGCACTACAAATTATACGCATAGTGTCTCGATAGAATATTTACCGTTTTTGAGATATTTAAGGCCGAAGAAAATCCCGATAATTGATAGATGACCTTGACCTTTGAGATTTTCCGGAAACGGAAGTGACACGGCTCCATATAATCTAATACTGCATCTTCAGACAAAATTTCAAGCAAATCATACAAAAAATAAAGCCTATAGGGCTTAAAAACGGTTAAGTTTTAATACGAAAGTTTTATTAGCATTATGACGTCATGTGACGTCATCTGGCGTTCATCTTTTTTATAATTTAAAGAAGACCAAGAGATAAATATTCAGTTTAAATATCAGCTTTCTAGCTTTTCTGGAAGCGATTTTATACGCATTTGAAATTTGACGTCATTAGTTCGAATCTTGGATTCGCCATAAAACATTTGTCTTTTCGAATTTGGAAATACCGACATCGAAAGGCACAACTAGAGCCTAACATACACATTCTGTGAAATTTTGATGAAAATCGGTCCAGAAATAATGACTGTAGACCGCGTACAAACTTTTTCACCTGACGTCAAATCTGACGTTACTTGACGTGATATGAATATAAAATCCATTGCATCCGAAAGCTCATGGTTTGAAATATATACCATAACATTTTCATTGTTCTGAGTCAATCGCAACACCTCGAAATTAACACAAATATAAGAGGAAGAAAAAAAGAATAATAAGAATAATAAAAAAACAGTACAAACCCAATATGACTTTCTGCCTGTAGGCAGAAAGTCCTAATAACTAAACGAATGATAGGACTTTCTGCAACCTGTGTTAATGCAAAAAGCAGGAGATAGAAGTTTCATGTAATGACTCACCTCTGGTAGTATTTCATGTTCATGCTCATTAATTGACATTATATTCCGCGAAAAATAAGCGTTTAGTTACGAAGAAAAAAAAAATAAATAGCAGTAGTAGTAGTATGCTTATGACGTCATATGACGTCACGACTCAAAATATATTAAGATATTCTGCAGAACTGCAAACTGTGTTCTCATCCCGAAGTTCTTTAGCCCTAAAATGAAATTTTTGGTCCTATGTTCGAATCTTACTTCAGCCACAATACTTCGGTTTTCGGAATTAAGGTTAGCTGACAAAATATTCATACCTTAATTTCAAGATGTACCATTTGTAAAAAATTGAAGAAAATCTGATCATAAATGGCGGCTGTAGAGCGCGTATACCATTTTTCACTATTTTTAGCTCTGACGTCACGTGACGTCATAGTGTGCTGAAAATGCTGTTGCTCAAAAGCGCATACTTTACTGCAATAACTCTGAAGTTTTCACTTTTCTGAACAATTGGCATCATGTCGAAATCATTGCCCCAAATTAAAAATAAGTGGTATGCTTATGACGTCCTCTGACGTCACGATTCATAATATTTGTAGAAATAATGCAGAACTGCAAACTGTGTAAGTTTCAACTTTCTATCTCATCCTGAAGGTCTTCGATCCTAAAATGAAATTTTTGGTACTATGTTCGAATATTACTTCAGCCACAGAACTTCGGTTTTTCGGAATTTCGGTAAGCTGGCAGGATATGTACACCTTAGTTTCAAGGTGTACCATCTGTGTAAATTAGAAGAAAATCCGACCATAAATGGCGGCTGTAGATCGCGAACACCATTGTTCAATATTTTTAGCTCTGACGTCACATGACGTCATAGGGTGCTGAAGATGCTTTTGTTCAATGCTAAAATAAAATTTTCGATCCTATGTTCGAATCTTATTTCAGCCACAGAACTTCGGTCTTTCGGAAATTCGGTTAGCTGACAGGATATGCACACCTTAGTTTCAAGATGTACCATCTGTGATAATTTGAAGAAAATCCGACCATAAAAAATTAGAGCGTGAACACCATTTTTCACTATTTTTAGCTCTGACGTCATATGACGACATAGGGTGCTGAAGATGCTTTTCTTCAAAAGCGCATACTTTACTGTCATAAATCTGAAATTTTCATTATTCTGAACAACTGGCATCATGTCGAAATCATTGCCCTAATATAAAAATTAAGAAGTATGCTTATGACGTCACATGACGTCATATGACGTCAGGAATCAAAATATATGTAGAAATTCTGTAGAACTGCAAACTGTGTAAGTTTCAACTTTCTATCTCATCCTGAAGCTCTTTAATCCTAAAATGAAATTTTCGGTCCTATGTTCGAATGTTATTTCAGCCACAGAACTTCGGTCTTTCGGTTAGCTGACAAGATATGCACACCTTAGTTTCAAGATGTACCATCTGTGAAAATTTGAAGAAAATCCGACTATAAATGACGGCTGTAGAGCGCAAACACCATTTTTCACTATTTTTAGCTGTGACGTCATGTGACGTCATAGGCTGCTGACAATCATTGAAAACAGAATTTCCTCACGTGACTAATAACCCATAAAAATTTCATGGTCCTAGGACTTTTGCAACATATTAAAAAAAGCGTTTAGTTAGGAAGAAGAAAAGAATAATAATAATAAAAAAATGACGTCACGTGACGTCAAATGACGTTTATTTTCACATAATTGTTAGACACCCAGAGACCTACTAACTGACAAAATTTCAACTTTCTATCTCAAATAGGACAGTTTTTATAAGCATTTAAAAATTGACGTCATTGGTTCGAATCTTGGATCCGCCATATATGCTTGGACTTTTCGAATTTTGAAAAACGGACACCGGTATACACAATAAGAACGTAATATACACATTCTGTGAAAATTTGATGAAAATCGGCCCATTAATAATGGCTCTGGACCGTGTACAAACTTTTGTAGTCAATTTCAAATGTGACATCATATGACGTCAAAGGCTTCTGAAAATCATTAAAAATTTCAGCGTCTGATTCATTTGTCATTAAATTTTCATTGTCCTTCGATAATGTCAACATATAGAAATACTCTTGTTTATATTAGAAATACATTATCAAATAATGACGTCACGTGACGTCATTTGACGTTTATTTTCACAAAATGTTTGACTCCCAGAGTCCTATATACTAACCAAATATCACTTTTCTATCTCAAATAGGACCGATTTTATAAGCATTTAAAAATTTACGACCTTGGTTCGAATCTTGAATTCGCTATAGAACCATGGACTTTTCGAATTTTGAAAAACGGACACTGAGATGCACAACAAGAACTTAATATACACATTCTGTGAAAATTTGATAACAATCGGCCCATTAATAATGGCTCTGGACCGTGTACAAACTTTCTTAGTCAATTTCAAATGTGACGTCATATGACGTCATAGACTTCTGAAAATCATTGAAATCGAAATTTCAGCATCAGAAACATGCGGCATTAAATTTTCATTGCCCTTCGAAAATTTCAATATATAGAAATAATCTTGTTAGAATTAGAAATTCATTATCATATAATGACGTCACGTGACTCATATGACATTTATTTTCACAAAATGTTTAAGACTCCCAGAGACCTATATACTGACCCAATATATCTTTCTATCTCAAATAGGACCGATTATATTAGAATTTGAAAATTTACGACCTTGGTTCGAATCTTGGAATCGCTATAGAACCTTCGACTTTTCGAATTTTGAAAAACGGACACCGGGATGCACAACTAGAACTTAATATACACATTCTGTGAAAATTTGATGAAAATCGGTTCATAAATAATGGCTCTGGACCGCGTACAAACTTTTGTAGCTTATTTCAAGTGTGACGTCATATGACGTCATAGAGATATGAAAATCATAGAAATCAAAATAACATTTCTTGGAGAATATGACATCAAAATTTTATTGTCCTTGGACCATATTTACATATATAATTATGTGTTTAAAAATTAGAAATTTGATGACGTCATATGACGTCACAAGACGTCCATTTTCACAAAATATTTAAAACTATCGGAGATCTATATACTGACAAAATATCAATCTTCTGTCTCATTTAGGGACGATTTTATGAGCATTTATCAATTTGACGTCCTTGGTTTGAATCTTGCATTCGCCATAAAATCTTGTGCTTTTCGAATTTTGAAAAACGGACACCGAGATGCACAACTAGAACTTAATATACACATTCTGTGAAAATTTGATAAAAATCGGTTTATTTATTATCGCTCTGGACCGCGTACAAACTTTTGTAGCAAATTGACAAGTGTGACGTCATATGACGTCATAGGCATATGAAAATTATAGAATTTTTTAATTACGCATATGAATAATATGCCCTCGAAATTTTATTCTCCTAGGACGATTGCAACATATGAAAATCCGTGAGGAAGAAAAGAATAATAATAATAATAATAATAACTAGATTTCATTCGTTGATACGAATGATAGGACTTTCTGCTAAAATTGAAAAATATTAAGATTAATTCCGTTAGAAAGAATATATATTAAATTCTCTACCTTTTACTTATTTTTTTTTCGTATGGACTTCTTTTAGCTTTGACGTCACATGGCGTCATAGGGTGCTGAAAAATCTTTTGTTCAAAAGCGCATACTTTACTTTCGTAACTCTGAAATTTTCATTATTCTGAACAACTGGCATCATTTCAAAATTATTGTCTTAAAATGAAAATTAAGAAGTATGATTATGACGTCACATGAAGTCATATGACGTCAAGAATCAAAATATATGTAGAAATTCTGCAGAACTGCAAACTGTGTAAGTTTCAACTTTCTATCTCATCCTGAAGCTCTTTAATCCTAAAATGAAATTTTCGGTCCTATGTTCGAATCTTATTTCAGCCACAGAACTTCGGTCTTTCGAAATTTCGGTTAGCTGACAGGATATGCACACCTTAGTTTCAAGATGTACCATCTTTGAAATTTGAAGAAAATCCGACCATAAATGGCGGCTGTAGAGCGTGAACACCATTTTTCACTATTTTT
>CM037793.1:33269313-33291304 GCA_021229015.1 Solen grandis | reverse complement strand
TTCATATGACGTCACATGACGTCAGAACTAAAAATATCAACCAAAGTTTGTACGCGCTGTACAGCCGTCATTTATGGACGGATTGTCATGGAATTTTCACAGAAGTTATATATTACGACCTCATTGTGCAGGATTATAAAGGTTTGCCAAGATTCGAAAGAACTAAGGTTCAATGGCGAATCCAAGATTCGAACCAAGGACGTCAAATTTCAAATCCATATAAAAAACGTTTCTAGATAAGATAGAAAGTTGATATTTGGCGAAATTATACGTCTCTGTGTTTCCTTTGCATTATGTAAAAATGAACATCATATGATGTCATCAAGTTGTATAGAATTTCCGATTTCTTGATGTCAATTTACTCATGTTGCAAGGGTTCATAAACAATGGAAATTTAAAATCCTTTGTAGGTGATCATGTTCATTTAGATCCAATGTTTAAAATTTTCATATGACGTCACATGACGTCAGAACTAAAAATAGCTACCAAAGTTTGTACGAGCTGTACAGCCATCATTTATGGACGGATTGGCATGGAATTTTCACAGAAGTTATATATTACGATCTCATTGTGCAGGATTATATAGGTTTGCCAAGATTCGAAAAAGCAAAGGTTATATGGCGAATCCAAGATTCGAACCAATGACGTCAAATTTCAAATACGTATAAAATCATTTCTAGATGAGATAGAAAGTTGATATTTGGCGAGATTATATTTTCCTTTGCATTTTGTAAAGATGAACGTCATATGACATCATCAAGTTGTATTGAATTTCCGATTTCTTGATGTCAATTTACTCATGTTGCAAAGATCATAGACAATGCAAATTAAATGTCCTTTTTACATAATCATGAACATTTAGATTCAATGTTTAAAATTTTCATATGACGTCACATGACGTCAGAACTATAAATTACTACCAAAGTTTGTCCGCTGTGTACAGCCGTCATTTATTGATAGATTGGCATGGAATCTTTACAAAAGTTATATATTACGACCTCATTGTGCAGGATTCTATAGGTTTGCCAAGATTCGAAAGAACTAAGGTTCTTTGACGAATCCAAGATTCGAACCAAGGACGTCAAATTTTAAATACGTATAAAATCGTTTCTAGATGAGATGGAAATTTGATAATTAGCGAGCTTATACGTCTCTGTGTTTCCTTTGCATTTTGTAAAGATGAACGTCATATGACGTCATCAAATTGTAGAGAATTTCCGATTCCTGAATGTCAATTTACTCATGTTGCAAAGGTTCATAGACAATGAAAATTTAATGTCCTATGTAGGTAATCATGAACATTAAGATTTAATGAGTAAAATTTTAAAATGACGTCACATGACATCAAAACTTAAAAAAGCTACCAAAGTTCATCCGCGCTGCACAGCCGTCATTTATGGACGGATTGGCATGGAATTTTCACAGAAGTTATATATTACGACTTCATTGTGCAGGATTATATAGGTTTGCCAAAACACCAGGTTTGTCATGGTTTGCAGTGCAGAAAGCCCTATCTTTTGTTCAAAACAAAAGAAGTCTAGTTATTATTATTATTATTATTCTTTTCTTCTTCCTAACTAAACGCTTATTTTTATATGTTGCAATAGTCCTAGGACGATGAAATTTTTATGGCTTATTAGTCACGTGAGGAAATTTTGATTTCAATGATTTTCAGCACCCTATGACGTCACATGACGTCACAGCTAAAAATAGTGAAAAATGGTGTTCGCGCTCTACAGCCGTCATTTATGGTCGGATTTTCTTCAAATTTTTACAGATGGTACATCTTGAATCAAAGGTGTGCATATCCTGTCAGCTAACCGAAATTCCGAAAGACCGAAGTTCTGTGGCTGAAATAAGATTCGAACATAGGACCGAAAATTTCATTTTAGGATAAAAGAGCTTCAGGATGAGATAGAAAGTTGAAACTTACACAGTTTGCAGTTCTGCAGAATTTCTACAAATATTTTAAGTCGTGACGTCATATGACGTCATGTGACGTCATAAGCATACTTCTTAATTTTCATTTTAGGGCAATGATTTCGACATGATGCCAGTTGTTCAGAATAATGAAAATTTCAGAGTTATGAAAGGAAAGTTTGCGCTTTTGAACAAAAGCATCTTCAGCACCCTATGACGTCATGTGACGTCACAGCTTAAAATAGTGAAAAATGGTGTTCGCGCTCTACAGCCGTCATTTATGGTCGGATTTTCTTCAAATTTTCACAGATGGTACATCTTGAATAAAAGGTGTGCATATCCTGTCAGCTAACCGATATTCCGAAAGACCGAAGTTCTGTGGCTGAAATAAGATTCGAACATAGGACCGAAAATTTCATTTTAGGATAAAAGAGCTTCAGGATGAGATGGAAAGTTGAAACTTACACAGTTTGCAGTTCTGCAGAATTTCTACAACAATTTTGAGTCGTGACGTCATATGAAGTCATGTGACGTCATAAGCATACTTCTTAATTTTCATATTTGGGCAATGATTTCGACATGATGCCAGTTGTTCAGAATAATGAAAATTTCAGAGATATGAAAGCAAAGTATGCGCTTTTGAACAAAAGCATCTTTAGCACCCTATGACGTCACATGACGTCACAGCAAAAAATAGTGAAAAATGGTGTTTACGCTCTACAGCCGTCATTTATGGTCGGATTTTCTTCAAATTTTCACAGATGGTACATTTTGAAACTCAGGTGTGCATATCCTGTCAACTAACCGAAATTCCCAAAGACCGAAGTTCTGTGGCTGAAATAAGATTCGAACAAAGGACCGATAATTTCATTTTAGGATTAAAGAGCTTCAGGATGAGATAGAAAGTTGAAACTTACACAGTTTACAGTTCTGCAGAATTTCTACATATATCTTGAGTCTTGACGTCATATGACGTCTTGTGACGTCATAAGCATACTTCTTAATTTTCATTTTTGGGCAATGATTTTGACATGATGCCAGTTGTTCAGAATAACGAAAATTTCAGAGCTATGACAGTAAAATATGCCCTTTTGAACAAAAGCATCTTTAGCACACTATGACGTCATGTGACGTCAGAGCTAAATATAGTGAAAAATGGTGTTCACGCTCTACAGCCGCTATTTATGGTCGGATTTTCTTCAAATTTTCACAGATGGTACATCTTGAAAGTTAGGTGTGCATATCCTGTCAGCTAATCGAAATTCCGAAAGACCGAAGTTCTGTGGCTGAAATAAGATTCGAACATAGGACCGAAAATTTCATTTTAGGATTAGAGAGCTTCAGGATGAGATAGAAAGTTGAAACTTAAACAGTTTGCAGTTCTGCAGAATTTCTACATATGTTTAGAGTTATGATATCATATGACGTCATGTGACGTCACAGACTTATACTTAGTTCTTATCATTTGCACTAATTTCGGAATATAATGTCAATTGTTCAGCATGAACATGAAATACTACCAGAGGTGTTAAATTTTTAAACCCATTCGTTTTCACGAATTCTTCTTCTTATTATTATTCTTTTTTTCTTCCTCTTATATTTGTGTTAATTTCGAGGTGTTGCCATTGACTCAGAACAATGAAAATTTTATGGCATATATTTCAAACCATGAGCTTTCGGATGCAATGAATTTTATATTCATACGACGTCATATGACGTCAGATTTGACGTCAGGTGAAAAAGTTTGTACGCGCTCTACAGCCATTATTTCTGGACCGATTTTCATCAAAATTTCACAGAATGTGTATGTTAGGCTCTAGTTGTGCATCCCTGTGTCCGTTTTTCAAAATTCGAAAAGTTCATGGTTATATAGCGAATCCAAGATTCGAACCTAGGTCGTAAATTTTTAAATGCTTATAAAATCTGTCCTATTTAAGATAGAAAGTTGATATTTAGTCAGTATATAGGTCTCTAGAAGTTTTAAATATTTTGTGAAAAAAATGACGTCACGTGAGTCATTATATGATAATGTATTTCTAATATTAACAAGAATATTTAAAATTTAATTAAACGCTGAAATTTTATTTCTATGATTTTCATATGCCTATGACGTCATATGACGTCACACTTGAAATATGCAACAAAAGTTTGTACGCGGTCGTCAGCCATTGTTTATGAACCGATTTTCATCAAATTTTCACAAAATGTGTATATTAAGTTCTAGTTGTGCATCTCGGTGTCCGTTTTTCAAAATTCGAAAAGTCCATGGTTCTATAGCGAATTCAAGATTCGAAACCAAGGTCGTAAATTTTTAAATGCTTATAAAATCGGATTTATTTGAGATAGAAAAGTGATATTTGGCCAGTAAATAGGTCTCTGGGAGTCTTATACATTTTGTGAAAATAAACGTCATATGACGTCACTTGACGTCATTATATGATAATGTATTTCTAATATTAATAAGAGTATTTCTATATGTTGAAATTGTCGAAGGGTAATGAAAATTTGATGACAAATAATTCAGACGCTGAAATTTCGATTTCAATGATTTTCAGAAGCCTATGTCGTCATATAACGTCACATTTGAAATTGACTACGAAAGATTTTACACGGTCCAGAGCCATTATTAACGGGCCGAATTTTATCAAATTTTCACAGAATGTGTATATTACGTTCTTATTGTGTATACCGGTGTCCGTTTTTCAAAATTCGAAAAGTCCAAGCATCTATGGCGGATCCAAGATTCGAACCAAGGACGTAAATTTTTAAATGCTTATAAAAACTGTCCTATTTGAGATAGAAAGTTGAAATTTTGTCAGTTAGTAGGTCTCTGGGTGTCTAATAATTATGTGAAAATAAACGTCATATGACGTCACGTGACGTCATTTTTTTATTATTATTATTCTTTTCTTCTTCCTAACTAAACGTTTATTTTAATATGTTGCAATAGTCCTAGGACCATGAAATTTTTATGGGTTATTAATCAGGTGAGGAGATTTTGATTTCAATGATTGTCAGCAGCCTATGACGTCACATGACGTCACAGCTAAAAATAGTGAAAAATGGTGTTTGCGCTCTACAGCCGTCATTTATAGTCAGATTTTCTTCAAATTTTCACAGATGGTACATCTTGAAACTAAGGTGTGCATATCCTGTCAGCTAACCGAAATTCCGAAAGACCGAAGTTCTGTGGCTGAAATAAGATTCGAACATAGGGCCGAAAATTTCATTTTAGGATTAAAGAGCTTCAGGATGAGATAGAAAGTTGAAACTTACACAGTTTGCAGTTCTGCAGAATTTCTACATATATTTTGATTCCTGACGTCATATGACGTCATAAGCATACTTCTTAAATTTTATTTTAGGGCAATGATTTCGACATGATGCCAGTTGTTCAGAATAATGAAAATTTCAGAGTTATGACAGTAAAGTATGCGCTTTTGAACAAAAGCATCTTCAGTACCCTATGTCGTCATATGACGTCAGAGCTAAAAATAGTGAAAAATGGTGTTTGCGCTCTACAGCCGCCATTTATGGTCGGATTTTCTTCAAATTTTCACAGATGGTACATCTTGAAACTAAGGTGTGCATATCCTGTCAGCTAACCGAATTTCCGAAAGACCGAAGTTCTGTGGCTGAAATAATATTCGAACATAGGGCCGAAAATTTCATTTTAGGATAAAAGAGCTTCAGGATGAGATAGAAAGTTGAAACTTACACAATTTGCAGTTCTGCAGAATTTCTATACATATTTTGAGTCGTGACGTCATATGACGTCATGTGACGTCATAAGCATACTTCTTAATTTTTATTTTAGGGCAATGATTTCGACATGATGCCAGTTGTTCAGAATAATGAAGATTTTAGAGTTATGACTGTAAAGTATGCGTTTTTGAACAAAAGCATCTTCAGCACCCTATGACGTCATGTGACGTCAGAGCTAAAAATATTGAACAATGGTTTTCGCGCTCTACTGCTGCCATTTATGGTCGGATTTTCTTGTAATTTTCACAGATGGTACAACTTGAAACTAAGGTGTACATATCCTGCCAGCTTACCGAAATTCCGAAAAACCGAAGTTCTGTGGCTGAAGTAATATTCGAACATAGGACCAAAAATTTCATTTTAGGATTGAAGAGCTTCAGGATGAGATAGAAAGTTGAAACTTGCACATTTTGCAGTTCTGCATTATTTCTACAAATATTTTGAATCGTGACGTTAGAGGACGTCATAAGCATACCACTTATTTTTAATTTGGGGCAATGATTTCGACATGATGCCAATTGTTCAGAATAATGAAAATTTCAGAGTTATTACAGTAGAGTATGCGCTTTTAAGCAACAGCATTTTCAACACCCTATGACGTCACGTGACGTCAGAGCTAAAAATAGTGAAAAATGGTGTTCGCGCTCTACAGCCGCCATTTATGATCAGATTTTCTTCAATTTTTTACAGATGGTACATCTTGAAACTAAGGTGTGAATGTTTTGTCAGCTAACCTTAATTCCGAAAAACCGAAGTATTGTGGCTGAAGTAAGAATCGAACATAGGACCAAAAATTTCATTTTAGGGCTAAAGAACTTCGGGATGAGATAGAAAGTTGAAACTTACACAGTTTGCAGTTATGCAGAATTTCTTAATATATTTTGAGTCGTGACGTCATATGACGTCATAAGCATACTACTACTACTGCTACTTTCTTTTTTTTCTTCGTAACTAACCGCTTATTTATAATATAATGTCAATTAATCACCATGAACATGAAATACTACCAGAGATGATACATTACATGAAACTTCTATCTCCTGATTTTTGCATTAGCACAGGTTACAGAAAGTCCTATCATTCGTTTAGACGAATGACATCTAGTTCTTCTTCTTCTTATTATTATTATTATTCTTTTTTTCTTCCTAACTAAACGCTTATTTTTCTATGTTGCAATACTCCTAGGACGATGAAATTTTTATGACTTATTAGCCACGTGAGGAAATTTTGATTTCTATGATTTTCATATGCCTATGACGTCATATGACGTCACAGTTGAAATATGCTACAAAAGTTTGTACGCGGTCTACAGCCATTGTTTGTGAACCGATGTTCATCAAATTTTCACAGATTGTGTATATTAAGTTCTAGTTGTGCATCCCTGTGTCCATTTTTCAAAATGCGAACTGTCCATGGTTCTATAGCGATTCTAAGATTCGAACCAAGGTCGTAAATTTTTAAATGCTTATAAAATCGGTCCTATTTGAGATAGAAAAGTGATATTTGGTCAGTATATAGGTCTCTTAGAGTCTTAAACATTTTGTGAAAATAAATGTCATATGACGTCACCTGACGTCATTATATGATAATGTATTTCTAATATTAACAAGAATATTTCTATATGTTGAAATTGTCGAAAGGCAATGAAAATTTAAAGACACATGCTTCAAAGGCTTAAATTTCGATTTCTATGATTTTCATATGCCTATGACGTCATATGACGTCACACTGGAAATATGCAACAAAAGTTTGTACGCGGTCTACAGCCATTATTTATGAACCGATTTTCATCAAATTTTCACAGAATGTGTATATTAAGTTCTAGTTGTGCATCCCGGTGTCCGTTTTTCAAAATTCAAAAAGTCCAAGGTTCTATAGCGATTCCAAGATTCGAACCAAGGTCGTAAATTTTCAAATTCTTATAAAATCGTCCTATTTGAGATAGAAAGATGATGTTGGGTCAGTATATAGGTCTCTGGGAGTCTTAAACATTTTGTGAAAATAAATGTCATATGACGTCACGTGACGTCATTATATGATAATGAATTTCTAATTCTAACAAGATTATTTCTATATCTTGAAATTTTCGAAGGGCAATGAAAAATTAAGGCCGCAAGCTTCAGATGCTGTAATTTAGATTTCAAAGATTTTCAGAAGCCTATGACGTCATCTGACGTCACATTTGAAATAGACTACGAAAATTTGTACACGGTCCGGAGCCATTATTAATGGGCCGATATTCATCAAATTTTCACAGAATGTGTATATTAAGTTCTAGTTGTGCATCCCGGTGTCCGTTTTTCAAAATGCGAACTGTCCATGGTTCTATAGCGATTCTAAGATTCGAACCAAGGTCGTAAATTTTTAAATGCTTATAAAATCGGTCCTATTTGAGATAGAAAAGTGATATTTGGTCAGTATATAGGTCTCTTAGAGTCTTAAACATTTTGCGAAAACAAATGTCATATGACGTCACGTGACGTCATTATATGATAATGTATTTCTAATATTAACAAGAGTATTTCTATGTATTGAAATTGTCGAAGGGCAATGAAAATTTGATGACAAATGATTCAGACACTGAAAATTTAAATTATATATGACTTATTGTGTATACCGGTGTCCGGTTTTTCAAAATTCGAAAAGTCCAAGCATCTATGGCGGATCCAAGATTCGAACAAAGGACGTCAATTTTTAAATGCTTATAAAAACTATCCTATTTGAGATTGAAATTTTGTCAGTTAGTAGGTCTCTGGGATTCTTTACAATTATGTGAAAATAAACGTCATATGACGTCACGTGACGTCATTTTTTATTATTAATTATTCTTTTCTTCTTCCTAACTAAACGCTTATTTTAATATGTTGCAATAGTCCTAGGACAATGATATTTTTATGGGTTATTAGTCACGTGAGGAAATTTTGATTTCAATGATTGTCAGCACCCTATGACGTCACATGACGTCACAGGTAAAAATAGTGAAAAATGGTGTTCGCGCTCTACAGCCGTCATTTATTGTCGGATTTTCTTCAAATTTTCACAGATGGTACATCTTGAAACTAAGGTGTACATATCCTGTCAGCTAACCGAAATTCCGAAAGACCGAAGTTCTGTGGCTTAAATAAGATTCGAACATAGGACCGAAAATTTCATTTTAGGATTAAAGAGCTTCAGGATGAGATAGAAAGTTGAAACTTACACAGTTTGCAGTTCTTCAGAATTTCTTCATATATTTTGAATCGTGACGTCATATGACGTCATGTGACGTCATAAGCATACATCTTAATTTTCATTTAAAGGCAATGATTTCGACATGATGCCAGTTGTTCAGAATAATGAAAATTTCAGAGTTATGACAGAAATGGATGCGCTTTTGAAAAAAAGCATCTTCAGCACACTATGACCTCATGTGACGTCAGAGCTAAAAATAGTGAAAAATGGTGTTCACGCTCTACAGCCGCCATTTATGGTCGAAGTTTCTTCAAATTTTCACAGATGGTATATCTTGAAACTAAGATGTGTATATCCTTTAAGCTAACCGAAATTCCGAAAGACCGAAATTCTGTGGCTGAAATAAGATTCGAACATAGGACCGAAAATTTCATTTTAGGATTAAAGAGCTTCAGGATGAAATAGAAAGTTGAAACTTACACAGTTTGTAGTTCTGCAGAATTTCTTAATATATTTTGAATCGTGACGTCATATGACGTCATGTGACGTCATAAACATACATCTTAATTTTCATTTAAAGGCAATGATTTCGACATGATGCCAGTTGTTCAGAATAATGAAAATTTCAGAGTTATGACAGTAAAGTATGCGCTTTTGAAAAAAAGCATCATCAGCACCCTATGACGTCATGTGACGTCAGAGCTAAAAATAGTGAAAAATGGTGTTCACGCTCTACAGCCGCCATCTATGGTCGAACTTTCTTCAAATTTTCACAGATGGTATATCTTGAAATTAAGATGTGTATATCCTTTTAGCTAACCGAAATTCCGAAAGACCGAAGTTCTGTGGCTTAAATAAGATTCGAACATAGGACCGAAAATTTCATTTTAGGTTTAAAGAGCATCAGGATGAAATAGAAAGTTGAAACTTACACAGTTTGTAGTTCTGCAGAATTTCTTTGTATATTTTGAGTCGTGACGTCATATGACGTCATGTGACGTCATAAGCATACATCTTAATTTTCATTTAAAGGCAATGATTTCGACATGATGCCAGTTGTTCAGAATAATGAAAATTTCAGAGTTATGACAGAAATGGATGCGCTTTTGAAAAAAAGCATCATCAGCACCCTATGACGTCATGTGACGTCACAGCTAAAAATAGTGAAAAATGGTGTTCACGCCTTACAGCCGCCATTTATGGTCGAATTTCTTCAAATTTTCACAGATGGTATATCTTGAAACTAAGATGTGTATATCCTTTCAGCTAACCGAAATTCCGAAAGACCGAAGTTCTGTGGCTGAAATAAGATTCGAACATAGGACCAAAAATTTCATTTTAGGATTGAAGAGCTTCAGGATGAGATAGAAAGTTGAAACTTACACAGTTTGCAGTTCTGCAGCATTTCTACAAATATTTTGAATCGTGACGTCATTGGACCTCATAAGCATACCACTTAATTTTAAAATGGGGGCAATGATTTCGACATGATGCCAGTTGTTTAGAATAATGAAAATTTCAGAGTTATTGCAGTAAAGTATGCGCTTTTGAGCAACAGCATTTTCAGCACCCTATGACGTCACCTGACGTCAGAGCTAAAATAGTGAAAAATGGTATTCGCGCTCTACAGCCGCCATTTGTGATCAGATTTTCTTCAAATTTTTACAGATGGTACATCTTGAAACTAAGGTGTGAATATTTTGTCAGCTAACCTTAATTCCGAAAAACCGAAGTATTGTGGCTGAAGCAAGATTCGAACATAGGACCTTTAAACTAGAAATCAAGTTTGCAGTCATGTCCTGACGTCATATAACATCATGTTACGTCACAGACTAATACTAAGTTCTTATCATTTGCACTAATTTCGGAATATAATGTCAATTGTTTAGCATGAACATGAAATACTACCAGAGGTGAATCATTACATGAAACTTCTATTTCCTGCTTTTTGCATTAACACAGCTTGCAGAAAGTCCTATCATTCGTTTTCACGAATGACATCTAGTTCTTCTTCTTATTCTTTTTTTCTTCCTCTTATATTTGTGTTAATTTCGAGGTGTTGCCATTGACTCAGAACAATGAAAATTTTATGGCATATATTTCAAACCATGAGCTTTCGGATGCAATGAAATATATATTCATAAGACGTCATATAACGTCAGATTTGACGTCAGGTGAAAAAGTTTGTACGCGGTCTACAGCAATTATTTCTGGACCGATTTTCATCAAAATTTCACAGAATGTGTATGTTAAGCTCTAGTTGTGCATCCCTGTGTCCGTTTTTCAAAATTCGAAAAGTCCATGGTTCTATAGCGAATCCAAGATTCGAACCAAGGTCGTAAATTTTTAAATGCTTATAAAATCTGTCCTATTTAAGATAGAAAGTTGATATTAAGTCAGTATATAGGTCTCTAGAAGTTTTAAACATTTTGTGAAAATAAATGTCATATGACGTCACGTGACGTCATTATATGATAATGTATTTCTAATATTAACAAGAATATTTCTATATGTTGAAATTGTCGAAGGGCAATGAAAATTTAATGACACATGCTTCAAATAATGATATTTTGATTTCTATGATTTTCATATGCCTATGACGTCATATGACGTCACACTTGAAATATGCAACAAAAGTTTGTACGCGGTCTACAGCCATTGTTTATGAACCAATTTTCATCAAATTTTCACAGAATGTGTATATTAAGTTCTAGTTGTGCATCCCGGTGTCCGTTTTTCAAAATTCGAAAAGTCCATGGTTCTAAAGCGAATCCAAGATTCGAACCAAGGTCGTAAATTTTTAAATGCTTATAAAATCTGTCCTATTTAAGATAGAAAGTTGATATTTAGTCAGTATATAGGTCTCTAGAAGTTTTAAACATTTTGTGAAAATAAATATCAAATGACGTCACGTGACGTCATTATATGATAATGTATTTCTAATATTAACAAGAATATTTCTATATGTTGAAATTGCTGAAGGGCAATGAAAATTTAATGACACATGCTTCAAACGCTGATATTTTGATTTCTATGATTTTCATATGCCTATGACGTCATATGACGTCACACTTGAAATATGCAACAAAAGTTTGTACGCGGTCTACAGCCATTGTTTATGAACCGATTTTCATCATATTTTCACAGAGTGTGTATATTAAGTTCTAGTTGTACATCTCCGTGTCCGTTTTTCAAAATTCGAAAAGTCCATGGTTCTATAGCGAATTCAAGATTCGAACCAAGGTCGTAAATTTTTAAATGCTTATAAAATCGGATTTATTTGAGATAGAAAAGTGATATTTGGTCAGTATATAGGTCTCTAAGAGTCTTAAACATTTTGTGAAAATAAACGTCACATGACGTCACTTGACGTCATTATATGATAATGTATTTCTAATATTAATAAGAGTATTTCTATATGTTGAAATTGTCGAAGGGCAATGAAAATTTAATGACAAATGATTCAGACGCTGAAATTTCGATTTCAATGATTTTCAGAAGACTATGACGTCATATGACGTCACATTTGAAATTGAACACGAAAGTTTGTACTCGGTCCAGAGCCATTATTAATGGGTCGATTTTTATCAAATTTTCACAGAATGTGTATATTACGTTCTTATTGTGTATATCGGTGTCCGTTTTTCAAAATTCGAAAAGTCCAAGCATCTATGGCGGATCTAAGATTCGAATCAAGGACGTCAATATTTAAATGCTGTCCTATTTGAGATAGAAAGTTGAAATTTTGTCAGTTAGTAGGTCTCTGGGTGTCTAACAAGTATGTGAAAATAAGTCATATGACGTCACGTGACGTCATTTTTTTATTATTATTATTCTTTTCTTCTTCCTAACTAAACGCTTATTTTAATATGTTGCAATAGTCCTAGGACCATGAAATTTTTATGGATTATTAGTCACGTGAGGAAATTTTGTTTTCAATGATTGTCAGCAGCCTATGACGTCACATGACGTCACAGCTAAAAGTAGTGAAAAATGGTGTTTGCGCTCTACAGCCGTCATTTATGGTCGGATTTTCTTCAAATTTTCACAGATTGTACATCTTGAAACTAAGGTGTGCATATCCTGCCAGCTAACCGAATTTCCGAAAGACCGAAGTTCTGTGGCTGAAATAAGATTCGAACATAGGACCGAAAATTTCATTTTAGCATTAAAGAGCTTCAGGATGAGATAGAAAGTTGAAACTTACACAGTTTGCAGTTCTGCAGAATTTCTCAATATATTTTGAGTCGTGACGTCAAATGTCGCCATGTGACGTCATAAGCATACTTCTTAATTTTCATTTTAGGGCAATGATTTCGACATGATGCCAGTTGTTCAGAATAATGAAAATCTTAGAGTTATGACAGTAAAGTATGCGCTTTTGAACAAAAGCATCTTCAGCACCCTATGTCGTCATATGACGTCAGAGCTAAAATAGTGAAAAATGGTGTTCGCGCTCTACAGCTGCCATTTATGATCAGATTTTCTTCAAATTTTTACAGATGGTACATCTTGAAACTAAGATGTGAATATTTTGTCAGCTAACCTTAATTCCGAAAGACCGAAGTTCTGTGGCTGAAAAAAGATTCGAACATTGGACCGAAAATTTCATTTTAGCATTAAAGAGCTTCAGGATGAGATAGAAAGTTGAAACTTACACAGTTTGTAGTTCTGTAGAATTTCTCAATATATTTTGAGTCGTGACGTCAAATGTCGCCATGTGACGTCATAAGCATACTTCTTAATTTTCATTTTAGGGAAATGATTTCGGCATGATGCCAGTTGTTCAGAATAATGAAAATTTTAGAGTTATGACAGTAAAGTATACGCTTTTGAACAAAAGCATCTTCAGCACCCTATGACGTCATGTGACGTCAGAGCTAAAAATAGTGAAAAATGGTGTTCGCGCTCTACAGCTGCCATTTATGATCAGATTTTCTTCAAATTTTTACAGATGGTACATCTTGAAACTAAGATGTGAATATTTTGTCAGCTAACTTTAATTCCGAAAAACCGAAGTATTGTGGCTGAAATAAGATTCGAACATAGGACCAAAAATTTCATTTTAGGGTTAAAGAACTTCGGGATGAGATAGAAAGTTGAAACTTACACAGTTTGCAGTTCTGCATAATTTCTACATATATTTTGAGTCCTGACGTCATATGACGTCATAAGCATACTACTACTACTGCTACTTATATTTTTTCTTCGTAACTAAACGCTTATTTTTCGCGGAATATAATGTCAATTGTTCAGCAGGAACATGAAAAAGGTGAGTCATTACATGAAACTTCTATCTCCTGCTTTTTGCATTAACACAGGTTGCAGAAAGTCCTATCATTCGTTTTGACGAATGACATCTAGTTCTTTTTTTCTTCCTCTTATATTTGTGTTAATTTCGAGGTGTTGCCATTGACTCAGAACAATGAAAATTTTATGGCATATATTTCAAACCATGAGCTTTCGGATGCAATGAATTTCATATTCATATAACGTCAAATAACGTCAGATTTGACGTCAGGTGAAAAAGTTTGTACGCGGTCTACAGCCATTATTGCTGGACCGATTTTCATCAAAATTTCACAGAATGTGTATGTTACGCTCTAGTTGTGCATCCCGGTGTCCGTTTTACCAAAGTCGAAAAGGCAAAAGTTTTATGGCGAATCCAAGATTCGAACTAATGACGTCAAATTTCATATGCGTATAAAATCGCTTCCTGAAGAGCTAGAAAGCTGATATTTGGACTGAATATTAACCTCTAGGTCTTCTTTATATTCTGAAAAGATGAACGTCATATGACGTCACATGACGTCATTATGCAAATAAAACTTTCGTATTAAAACTTAACGGTTTATAAGCCCTGTAGGCATCATTTTTTGTATGATTTGCTTGAAATTTTGTCTGAAGATGCAGTATTAGATTCTATAGAGCCATGTCACTTCCGCTTCCGGAAAATCCCAAAGGTCAAGGTCATATATCAATTATCGGCTTTTTCTTCGGCCTTAAATATCTCAAAAACGGTAAATATTCTATCGAGACACTATGCGTATAATTTGTAGTGCTTAGAAAGATCTTTCAGATGATATTTAGTTTTTGATGATCGGGGTTGAATTGGTTGAATTATGGCGGAAAAATGAAAATTTGGTAACCACCAGTGTGTTTAACAGTTTATATCTGAAAACCTTTGTTTTTAAAATATGATGTGAATATTATTTGTAGAGCAATGTTTGGCCGTTCTTTTGATGCCTAAAGTTTAATGATTGGCTAAAGATTGATGGAGTAATGGGGAAAAAACGAAATTCGTGTATGTAGCTTTGGTGAATTTTTCATTTTTCAGGTGGTTTAAGAGCTTGTATCTCAAAAAGTATTAGTAATATTCTAAACATAAAGCATGTGAAATGTAGAGAATTTTCCGACGATTATTTTGGTATCTTAAGTTTTGAAATTGAACAATGTATAAGGAAGTTACATCAAAAATAAGAATTTAAACATGTAGAATTTCAGCGATTCTGCCGTGTTGTCAATCTTTTACGGCTAATATCTCAAAGCCCATTAGAAAAAAGTCCACACCTTAAGCAAGTGAGATGTAGAGAATTTTAAGACGATTATTCTGGTATCTAGAGTTTTAAAAGGAAGGAAAAGTATAAGGAAGTTACATCAAAAATACGAATATAAACCCAAGTGTAAGAATTTTCGAGAAATATCCTACTTTCACTTTCACGTTAATTGAAGCATTTTCGGAAAATATGTAAGTTTACAGCTATGTATTAGTCATATAAATTGCAAAAAACTTTTTACTTATATCATATTGATATTACTAGCTAAACGAGCGTACTTTTTCCGGTGGCCGAGTGGTTAGAGCGTCCGCCTCGGGAGCGGAAGGTCGTGGGTTTGATCCCTGACCCGACATACCAAAGTCGTAAAAAATGGAACTGTTATAGCTCCCTTGCTTGGCGCTCAGCATATAAGGGTATTTGCAGGACTGGTTAGCTCGGTATCAGGATGATGTGACTGGGTGTGGTATCATGCCACATGTCTACGGCGTGATACTGCAGTGTGGTAGTCCTATACCCGCATGAAGTAGACATCGTGACTGGCTGAATTACTGTCGGTGGGACGTTAAACCCAACAAACAAACTGATATCATATATGGCATTTTTTACTACACCGATCACTTCACACGAGGTGTGCACACTGGCGCATGTTGACGTCTTTTGTAAACGTTTATTAAAGTTGCTTAAATAATCATGTTTATAGATAAACATTTACATAAGAATGAGGAGTTTCGTAATATTTTTTGCAAAGGGACTCCTAAGGAAGAAAAAGATGCTAAATTAAATACTAAAATACAAGTTTAGTTTATTGGTTTTAACGTCCCACCGACAGTATTTAAGTCTTTTTGAGACAATGTCTACTTGAGACAAATGTAGTGTTGTCACACTGCACAGTATCACGTCGTAGACAGTTGGCATGATACCACACCCAGTCACATTATCCGGACACCGGGCCATCAGTCCTGGAACTACCCTTATTAAGCTGAGCGCTAAGCAAGGGAGCTATACCAGTACATATGTTTACGAATTTGGTAAATACAAGAATTAAAATAATTGATATAACGTTTTTAAACAACTTACAGATCATGTGTTATCTCGTTTGATTTGGTACTTCCGGGGTATTCCTAGCCTTGGTATCTTCTGCTGACACCGACTTTTTTAAACGATTATTTTTTACATATTTCGTTCTTTCCTTAATGTCAATCAGTTGATATTTTCTGATTTCTCAACTAATTAAAACAAGATAAATAAATAAAAATACAGCCATCACATAAATTGATTGAAATCTGAAAAAGAAATGAGCCGACGGTCAAAAAATGCGCGAAATTTATGTGTTACATCCATATTTGGAAAGCACGTGCACGTGTGTGAATACTTTAACAACACGCTGACGTAACAATTATATGGTGCCATCTTCTAATATAGCAGCATAACGTAGTAATAGGGTGGGGCAAACTCTAAGTTAGTCAGTGTTAATTAAGTATAGGTTAGTGTTTTTTTTAAGTAAGCATTAATGAAATTAAATCGGTGTGGCGCGGCAAAGCCGCGCGACCGATTTAATGGACTTAATGCTTACTAAATAACAATATCCTACTTAGTGTTTGGAATTATATTTTGAAATTTAACGCAGTCGCACATTCCAAATATAGTATTGATTTTTGAGACTCCGCCCTATCAACCTGTTCCTGGCGTGAATTACATCACGTGACATGTAACATGTTATGTCAAAGGTCAATGCGTCGCTCTAGCTGTGTATATCTATGTAGATCTACGCTCCAAATGAGCATTGAACCGGAAGCCGACTTTGATCTCTTCGGCAAAAAAGTGGTGATTGAAATTTGAATAAAAGATACTGTTTAGAAAGGTTCATATATCTGCACCTCTATATATTGTGTTTTGAACATTATTTTTTTTATTTATTTAAGTAACCCTTGTTTGTTAGTGTTTTTTTTCCTTCTCTTCTCATTATTTATATACATTTTTTCAATTTGAATTTATTTAATCGGATATTTACTTAATCGCTTTGTTTAGTAATTAGTTATATATTGCCCATTCTGTGTTAACATGTGTAGACATTGAAATTACACAAGTGTCTTTAAAGCGATGACCGATACTAATGTTGTTAGAACTTGTGGTCAAACCCTCTTACTTATTTTTTAAATCTTCAATGTTGTATCACCATTACTTAGGCAATAATACATGTTTAGACTAAACTAAGCGGAAGGACAGAGTTCTTTTGTTATTTTGGATTAATCAGAATGCTGGTGAGTAAATGTTTGTTCTCTATGGTTGCTGTGTATTATTTTTTGTCGATGTTCATGCGTTCACATCAAAAATCCCTGTAACACGTTACACATGCGTGCTGTAAGGGACATTGGCATCCAAACTTACCCTCATTAGATAGATCTATTCAAGAGAAATAATTCTGTACATTTTAAACATGGAGTCACCCGACTACTTTTTGACCTATTTAAGGCCAAATAACGTGCGTATGAATTTAGTGCACCGGTCGGCCATTTCACGCCAATTTTCTCAAAAATCCCCCCCCCCCACCCGGTAATGCTAAACTATTAAGATTGTTGTGCAATAAGGCCTCCAAATTGGGCATTTTATGACTATTTTAAATGTTCTATAGAATTCAATCCTTTATTGCATGTCTTTCAGTCAAAGTCTCACCTTAATTCAGCATTAAATAGGGTCACTTTTTTCTGTGTAGGCACATCCGGTAACCAAGTGCAGGTAATTGTGGTCTTAGTCTATTTTGGTGAACACATAAAGCTCCGCTTCTCGACACATCTTGACGCACATGCGCAGTGAAGGTGTTTGAAGCTGGTTTTAAATTGATCAGTTGATTTAGCGGAATAGTGTTTAGTGACAAGTTAATGCCGATTAAATTAATTAAATGGAGACAAAATTTTGAAAAAAAAAAAATGGAATGATTTCATTGGACAAAATATAATTTCAAACACTAAGAGAGAATTTAACAGTTAAGAAGCCGTCACTCGTTACGCAAGTTCTGGCTTCTTAACTGTTAAATTATATCTTAATAAACACTATAACGAATACAGTCGTCTCCATCGTATGTACAAGCATTATTGAAATTTAACTCACGAGGCTACACGCGTCGACGAATCTATTGCATAGTAGCATTTACGGTTTTATTCCAAAAGAATTTTGATATGCAAAATTAATATGTTTAAGTTTGATTGCTTATATTTTGAAAACCTATAAAACTAGACTCAAATATGCTTCAATTGAATTGTAGGGATTTTCAGGACATTTATTTTGGTACCTATAATGCTAAACTTGGAATCTCTCAGCCCCTCACCGCTGTGGGTTCGAATTCCGGCAGGGACTTCGGACTTTTCATGTGAGGAAGCCTTCCAGCTGGCTTGCGGTAGGTCGGTGGTTATATCCGCGTATCTCTGTGTACTCGGGGTCTTCCCCCACATGTAATTAGCTGGACGTCTCTATATGATTGAATACTATCACAGCGACGGTAAACCCGGTTACAACAACAACAACAACAACAACATTTAAAATTGGTCAAGTTATAAGAAAGCGATATCAAAATAAAGATTTATTTATTTTCGACATATGGCTTACTTCACAAAGTTCATGCATGAGAAGTCCATACGAAAAAAAAAGTAAAAGGTAGGAAATTAAGGTTAATTTTTTTAAAATTGAAAAAAAAAATAAAAGGTTAAATTATATTTTTTTGATGAATTTGTGTTAATTTCGAGGTGTTGCCATTGATTCAGAACAATGAACATTTTATGGCATATATTTCAAACCATGAGCTTTCGGATGCAATGAATTTTATATTCATACGACGTCATATAACGTCAGATTTGACGTCAGGTGAAAAAGATTGTACGCGGTCTACAGCCATTTTTTCGGGACCGATTTTCATCAAAATTTCACAGAATGTGTATATTAAGTTCTAGTTGTGCATCACGGTGTCCGCTATTCAAAATTCGAAAAGTCCCAAGGTTCTATAGCGATTCCAAGATTCGAACCAAGGTCGTAAATTTTCAAATTCTTATAAAATCGGTCCTATTTGAGATAGAAAGATGATATTGGGTCAGTATATAGGTCTCTGGGAGTCTTAAACATTTTGTGAAAATAAATGTCATATGACGTCCGTGACGTCATTATATGATAATGAATTTCTAATTCTAACAAGATTATTTCTATATGTTGAAATTTTCGAAGGGCAATGAAAATTTAATGCCGCATGCTTCAGATGCTGAAATTTCGATTTCAATGACTTTCAGAAGCCTATGACGTCATATGACGTCACTTTTGAAATTGACTACGAAAGTTTGTACACGGTCCAGAGCCATTATTAATGGGCCAATTTTTATCACATTTTCACAGAATGTGTATATTACGTACTTATTGTGTATTCCGTTGCCCTTTTTTCAAAATTCGAAAAGTCCAAGCATCTATGGCGGATCCAAGATTCGAACCAAAGACGTCAATTTTTAAATGCTTATAAAATCGGTCCTATTTGAGATAGAAAAGTGATATTTGGTCAGTATATAGGTCTCTGAGAGACTTAAACATTTTGTGAAAACAAACGTCATATGACGTCACGTGACGTCATTATATGATAATGTATTTCTAATATTAACAAGAGTATTTCTATATATTGAAATTATCGAAGGACAATGAAAATTAAATGACAAATGATTCAGATGCTAAAATTTCGATTTCAATGATTTTCAGAAGCCTATGACGTCATATGACGTCACATTTGAAATTGACTACAAAAGTTTGTACACGGTTCAGAGCCATTATTAATAGGCCGATTTTCATCAAATTTTCGCAGAATGTGTATATTACGTTCTTATTGTGTATACGGTATCCGTTTTTAAAAATTCGAAAAGTCTAAGCATCTATGGCGGATCCAAGATTCGAACCAAGGACGTCAATATTTAAATGCTTATAAAAACTGTCCTATTTGAGATAGAAAGTTGAAATTTTGTCAGATAGTAGGTCTCTGGGTGTCTTAACAATTATTTGAAAATAAACGTCATATGACGTCACGTGACGTCATTTTATTATTATTATTATTCTTTTCTTCTTCCTAAATAAACGCTTATTTTAATATGTTGCAATAGTCTAGGACGATGAAATTTTTATGGGTTATTAGGCAGGTGAGGAAATTTTGATTTCAATGATTGTCAGTACCCTTTGACGTCACATGACGTCACAGCTAAAATAGTGAAAAATGGTGTTCAGTTATGACAGTAAAGTATGTGCTTTGAACAAAAGCATCTTCAACACCCTATGACGTCATGTGACGTCAGAGCTAAAAGTAGTGAAAAATGGTGTTCGCGCTCTATAGCCGCCATTTATGGTCGGATTTTCTTCAAATTTTCACAGATGGTACACCTTGAAACTAAGGTGTACATATCCTGCCAGCTTACCGAAATTCCGAAAAACCGAAGTTCTGTGGCTGAAGTAAGATTCGAACATAGGACCAAAAATTTCATTTAAGGATTAAAGAGCTTCAGAATGAGATAGAAAGTTGAAACTTACACAGTTTGCAGTTCTGCAGCATTTCTATAAATATTTTGAATAGTGACGTCAAAGGACGTCATAAGCATCCACTTAATTTGAATTTGGGGCTTGATTTCGACATGATGCCAGTTGTTCAGAATAATGAAAATTTCAGAGTTATTGCAGTAACGTATGCGCTTTTGAGCAACAGCATTTTCAGCACCCGATGACGTCACGTGACGTCAGAGCTACAAATAGTGAAAAATGGCCTTTGCGCTCTACAGCTATCATTTATGATCAGATTTTCTTCAAATTTTTACAGATGGTACATCTTGAAACTAAGGTGTGAATATTTTGTCAGCTAACCTTAATTCCGAAATTCCGAAGGATGGTGGCTGAAGTAAGAATCGAACATAGGACCAAAAATTTCATTTTAGGGTTATGAAGTTGACTTCATAAGCATACTATACTACTGCTATTATTTTTTTTTTTCTTCGTAACTAAACGCTTATTTTTGCGGAATATAATATCAATTGTTCAGCATGAACATGAAATAGTACCCGAGGTGATTCTTTACATTAAACTTCTATCTCGTGCTTTTTGCATTAACCATTGTTGCAGAAAGTCCTATCATTCGTTTAGACGAATGACATCTAGTGATTCTTTTTTTCTTCCTAACTAAACGCTTATTTTTTTATGTTGCAATACTCCTAGGACGATGAAATTTTTATGACTTATTAGTCACGTGAGGAAATTTTGATTTCTATGATTTTCATATGCCTATGACGTCATATGTCGTCACAGTTGAAATATGCTACAAAAGTTTGTACGCGGTCTACAGCCATTGTTTGTGAACCGATTTTCATCAAATTTTACAGATTGTGTATATTAAGTATAGTTGTGCATCCGGTGTCCGTTTTTCAAATTCGAAAAGTCCATGGTTTATAGCGAATCCAAGATTCGAACCAAAGGGCGTAAATTTTTAAATGCTTATAAAATCTGTCCTATTTAAGATAGAAAGTTGATATTTAATCAGTATTAGGTCTCTAGAAGTTTTAAATATTTTGTGAAAA
>CM037793.1:33219213-33269213 GCA_021229015.1 Solen grandis | reverse complement strand
AAAAAATTTTTTAAGAAATTATAAAAAAATTTTTTAGTTTTGAAGGATCTTTCCATTGGGTTTATTTTTAAAGATGGATTCATTTAAAAAATTTCCCGCCAAAATTTTTTGATCCTTTTTATCAAAAAATTTTTAAACCATATGTTCTTTTTTTTTGCAGCTCCTGACTTTTTTTGTTTTTCGCTATTTTTTTATTTAGTTTAAAAAATAAAATAAACTCTGAAATAATGATGAAAATTAAAAAGGTAAGGGTCATAAACCCTTTTTATTGTTATTTTTATGGGCACAAAATACTTCAAATCAAAAAATTTTTTGAAGGTATAGAAAAAAATTTTTAGTTCGTAAAGGGGTTTTTTTTCAATGTGTTTTTTTTTAAAGATCTGTTTTTTGTCTTTTTTAAAAAAAAAATTGAATAAATTAATATCAATTAAATGTCCGTTAAACCAGACTCTTATAGTAAAATTAAAAACAAAAACCCCAAAATCCCCCTTTGCTTCTGTTTTTTTTGGTTTTCGCACCCCGCAGTGCAAAAAACCATTTTCTTCTTCTTTTTAAAATTTTTTTTTTTTTTTTTAACCCCTTTTTTTTTTAACGGCAAAACTCCGGATCGAAAAGCCACATTTATAAATTTTAATCGTTTTTCCCCCCTATTTAAAGTTAACCTTGAAAAATTTTTTTATTTTTGTCTTATTTTTCCCCCGGGGGGGGCGTTTTTATAAATTTTTTAAGGGAATAAATTATTTTGGGCCCCTTCAAATGCTTTTTTTTTTCATTCGCCTTGTTGTACCAAATAAAATTGATGGTTTTTGGGGACGTGTCGCTGAAAAATTGAGTTTTCAGAAGGTTGAATGTTGAACCCCGCAAAAAACGTGAAATGGGGGGGGGGGTTTCTAAAAAACCTATCCCTTTTTTTTAAAAATAGATAAAGAGTTCTGTTTGCTTCAAATGTTTCAAGACTTTTCTCACAAAAAATGGGGGGGGAATTTAAAAGTATGGTGGCCTCTTGAAACGGTCAAATTCACAAATTTTAGAAAAAAATTTAAAAGGGAAAAAACTGTTTTTATCGCTTTGCTTTTTTTTTAATTAATTTTTCGTTTTTTTCAAAATTTTTTTATTTTAGTTGAAAAAGGGGACCCCAAAAAAAGGTTAAAAAAAAAATAAAAGATAGGTCATATTACGATTATTGTGTTTTTTTCGACCCCAAATACTCCAAAAAAAAAATTTCTTTGGGTAATAACAAAATTTTTTTTAAAAAAACTCTTTCCCGTGATTTTAGTTTTTAAAAAAGGGCTTGTTTTGGGCTTTTAGGCAGTCCAAATTTGATCCTTTTTTTAAATAATTTTAAATCAGTTTTTTTTGTTAAAATTGGTATTAAAAAATAAAGTTGATTTGTGCCTTTTTCGCTTGTTAATTTTTTTCTGCATTGCTGGGGCCTAATGGGAAATTTTACCAATTTTTTTTCTCATTTTCCGAGGGGGGTTAGTTAAAAAAAAATCTTCTACTTTTAACTCAAAAAATTAAGTTATCCCAAAAGGGTTTGTTCTTGGGTTTCCTTGTTAACTTAAATAAAATATAAAATTTCCCCGGTTTTTAGGGCAAAAAAATTTTTACTAAAAAGGAAGGTTAATTTTTGAAACCCCCAAAAAACTTTCAGATCGGTAGGACTACAAAAACCTTTTTTTTTTTAAATCGATAGAAAATTCTGTTGCTGAAATTATTTAAAGACAAACGACAAAATTTTGGGCGGCGAACTTAAAAAAGATGGTTTTCCTCTGGAAAGAAACAAAAAAAATTCACAAAATTTAGGAAAAAAAAAAAATTAAGGATGTTTTTTTTCGCTCCGTTTTTTATTTTTAGTTCATTCTTAGATATTTTCAAAGTTTTTTTTTTATGTTTAAAGGGGGCCTCAAAATTAAAAAAGAAAAAAGAAATTTAAAAGGTAAAAAGGAAAATTACGTTACTGTTTTTTAATTGGGTCAAAATACCCCAAAAAAAAAAATTTTTTTATCGAAAGTGTTTAACAAAAATTTTTTTTTTAAAGACCCCTTTCCATGATTTTATTTTAAGAATAAACTTGTTTTTGTCTTTTTTACGGAAAGGCCAAAATTTGACCCTCTTTAAAAAATTTGAAATCGGGTTTTTAAATTCAATTTTTTTATACAAAGGAAAAATTTTTGATAGTGCGTTGTATTTTGTTAACCATCTGCCTTCTGGGCCCCATAAAAATTTTTTCTCAATTTTTTCCGTTTTGCCGGGGGGGGTTGGTTGAAATACCTTTTTAAAAAAAAATAATTAAGTCTGTTTTTGCAATTTTTTGCATTTTTTTTTGGTGAATAATTTTTAAAAACAACACTAAAAATAAAGGAATTTCAAAAATGATAGAATTCAAGTAAATTAGTCGTAATAGTGTTATTGCATAATACATTGTCGCGTGTTTTTTTAAAACTTTTTTGTCTTTGCAATTCTTTTTTTCGAGTAAATTTCGTTGTCGCCATCAAAAAGCAACACACCTTTTAAAACGTTGCGTACCCAAGTCCGTAAAAAAGGGTTTTTAAATTTTTGCGACTCATAAAGACGGTAATAAAAAAGTTTCTTTTGGAAAAGTCGCTTAAATTTTGCGACAAAAATTTTGAAAGCACTTTAAAATTAACAACCTTTGAACGAAGAAATATTTTTCAAAAACATGCGCCCCCGTGAAAAAATGGAATTGTTTTCGTAAAACTGATGATACGCGACTACAAATTTAAGGTAATACCAACAATATTTTTTGGGAAAAAGCTGCTTAAACATTGGACAGAAATTTGAAAGATAAAGAAAAAAGATAAAAAGCCCCTTTAAAAAAAAAATATGTTTTTTTTGAACATGGACTCGTTTAAAGAGGAAATTGTTTTGCAAAACCGATGTATCGCATAGCGATTTTAGTTAGGTTTTCCTCGCGGGGGGAAAACCATTTCTTTTTCTTTTTATTTTTTTTTTGGGGTTTTCGCCGTTGCAAAAAACCCTTTTTTTTTTTCTTCTGTTTTATTTTTTTTTTTTTTTTTTTTTTTTTATTATTATTTTTCAAACCCCTTTCTTTTGAACGGCATTCCCATGATAGAAAAAATTTTTCCTTTCTGATTTTTTTCCCTTTTGTCCAAAGATCAAAATTTATTAAAAGTTTAAAAAATTTTCTTTTTGTTTATTTTTTTCCCCTAGGGGGTTTTGTAAAAATGCTAAGGGCAAAATTTCCTGTTTTTGAGGCCGTTCAAATGGGTTTTTTGCTTTTTGTTTCCCTTTTCAGAAATTAATAAAAAAAAATACGTTTCAATTATTTCGTATAAAAACTTTCGTGTACAGGGGGTTTAAAAATTCAAATCCGAAAAAAATCGATGAAAAAAAGGTAGGTTAAAAAAAAAAAAAGTCCCCTTTTTTCAGGGATAATTGGGGAAATTTTCTCATGGGATATAATTTGCAAACAAAAGCACAAAATATAGGGGGTGGGGGATTTTTAAAAATGAGGTTTTCCACAGATGCGGTCAAATTAAAAAATTTTTTCGAAAAAAAAAAATTTTCAAAGCAGACTTTTACGGTTTTTCGCTCCGACTTTAATTTTTTTTTCAAACTTCATCTTTATTTCACTGTTAAGCTTTTTTTTTAAAAAAAAAAATCATAAAAAAAATTCAAACATAATATCAAAGGTCAATATATACCAATTTTAAAATTTGATATATCGGCAAAAAAAAGCTCCAATCAAAAAATATTTTTAAAATAATAAAAAAAAATTTTGTCTTGAAAAGGTTTTCCTTGTTTTATTTTTGAAGATGGGGGTTCTTTGCAAAAAACCACCCAAATTTTTCCTCTTATCAAAAATTTTAAATTTTCCTTGTTCCCTTTTTTTGTGCTCCTGGCTTTTTTTTTGTTCAATCTTATTTTTTTCACGTTTAGGCATTTTTTTAAAAAAAAAAAAATTCATAAAAAAAATCAATTTAATAGAAAAGAAGGATATACTAATTATTATTTTTTTTTATCGGATAAAATACCCAAACCAAAAAAATTTTTTTAAAAGTATAGAAAAAAAATTTTTAGCTTTTAAAAAGTTTTTCCCTTTTAATTTTATTTTCGAAGATCGGACTTCTTTTGTAAATGCCACCCCCAAAGTTTGACCCTCTTAAAAAAAATTTGGGGATATCCATATTTTCCCCTTTTTTGCTCCCTGACTTTTTTTTTTGTTCAATCTTCTCTTTTTCCCTTTTTATGTTTTTTTTTAAAAAAAACAAAAAAATCATAGAAAAAAATACATAATATGAAAAGGGGTAAGGTTATACCAATTATTATTATTTTTTTTTCGGCCCAATAGCTCCAAATATTTCATTGAAAGAAATGAAAAAAAATTTTTATTTTTGAATACCCCTTTCCATTTGTGTTTATTTTTGAAGTGGGTTTTTGGGGTTTTTTTAAACGGCACCCCCAAGGTTTTGTCCCTTTTTAGAAAAATGTAAATCATTTTTTAGTTTCAAATTTTTTTGATATATAAGGGTAAAGTTTGACTAGTGCATTGAAATTTTTGTTTAAAACCCCTTTCGATTGAAGGTCCCAATAGAAAATTTTAATTTTTTTTTTGGGTTCCTTTTGCGTTTGGGGGCGTTAGTTAAATCATTTTTAAAAATTTAAAAAAAAATGAAGTTTTTTTTTTTAAAAACGATTTCTTTTGCATTTTTTTCGGTGAATCAATTTGAAATATACAAAAAAAATAATGCGATTTTTAAAAAAATTTGAAATTCAAGAACATTTTTCGTGTAGTTTTGGGACTGGAATTGCATTGTCGTGTGTTTTTTTAAAATTTTTGTCTTTTCAATTTTTTTTTTTTATCGAATACATTTCTTTGTCTCCACAAAAAGCAAAACACACTAAAACTTTGCAGTACCCGAAGTCCGTAAAAAATTTTTTCAATTTAAACTTACAAACGCGGAAAAACCAAAAGTTTTTTTTTTAAAAAAGTTATTTAATTGGACAAAAAGTTTGAATGATCACTGTTAAAGTTTAAAAAGGGGCCATTAACGAAAAAAAATTTTTTTTCAATCGCACCATAACCAAGGAAATTTTGTTTTCATAAAAGGGGTGAAATCGCGTTTCAAACTGACAGGTAATCCCAAACTACCTTTGGGGGAAAAGGTTGTTAAAAACATTGCGCAAAAGTTTAAAAGATACTGAAACAGTATAAAAAGCAATTGAAGAAAAATGTTTTGAATATGGACTCGTGAATGAAGGGAAATTCTTTATAAAAACCAGTTTTCGCGACACATAATGATAGGAATATAAAAAAATTTTTTTTGGATAAAAAGTTTCAAAAATTGCAAAAAAGTGTTTAAAAAGACGCTTTAACTTATAAAAACCTTTTTGAACAAAAAAATTTTTTTTCGAACATGAACCGGAATTTAAGGAATTTTTTTGCAAAACCGTGATTCGTTGCGATTTATTTTTTTTTTATTATTTTTCCCCCCGGTTTTTTTGAAGGTATCGCCATGAAGAAAAAAGGCACAATTATGAAATTTTTCCCCTTTTTTTTTTACTTATAGAAATTTAATCCTTACTTTTTAAAAATTTTCTTTTTGTCTTTTTTTTCCGTAGGGGGGCTAGTATAAAAACAAAAAAAGGGGGGTAACTCTGTTTTTGGGGTCCGATTCAAATGGTTTTTTTTCTTTTTCACTATGAACCAATAAAAATGAAAATTTCAATGTTGGCGTACATAAATCTTTTTTGGAGGAAGGGGTTTAAAATTTCAACCTTTCAAAAAAGGTGAAAAGGGGTAGGTTACGAAAACCTATCCATTTTTTTTAGGGAAAGAAGAAGAGTTTTTTTTTGCATATGATTTGCAAGACTTACCCCAAAATATAGGGGGTTTGGGGATTTTAAAAACTTGTTTTTTTCTAGAAACGGAAAAAATTTACAAATTTGGGACAAATTCTTTTTTTAAAAAATTTGTTTTCTCCGTTTTATTTTTTTTTCCTTTCCTAAATTTTCACACTTTATGTAGTTTAAAGTTCTAATTTCCAAAAATTTTTTTTTTAAAAAAAAATTGCAAAGGTCAAGGCCCCTTTATGATTTTGGGATTTTTAAAGGGCCCCCAAAAAGCTAAAAAAAAAAAATTTTCATTTTATCATTGCGGTAAATTTAGGTCTTAAGAGACCTTTCAAAGTTTTTTTTTTAAGAGGCTTGTTTGGTCTTTTTAGGCTTTTCAAAGTTTATCCTTTGGAAAAATTTAATTTTTTTTTCAAAGTTTAAATTTATTTTTTTTTGGTTTTTTCCTGAAGTTTAAAATTTAAATTAAGAAAAATAATCTTAAAAAATCGGTTGTAAAGGGGTATATCTATAAAAGCCAAAGTTAATGGTTTCTGGAAAAAAAAAGTTTTATCCTGCGAGGTTACGTATTCCCAAAAAAAAAGGGGGGCGGGACGTTTTCTCAAGTGAATAATACCGTTTAAATTATGTGGTCGCCTTTGGAGATTGGTACTTTTTTAAAACAAACTGACTTATCTTAGCCCCAAGCTACACTGTTATTGAACGAATAAACATAAATTTCTCCCCAAACCTTACCTCTCTATCTGTCTGTCTGTCCCTCTCTCCTCACATAGTTTAATTGGGGAATAAAAATATAGTTAAATCTCAATTTTTGTTTTTTCAACCCATTTTGCAAACAATAAGTTTTTGGGTACCTTTGTAACCTTTCAACAGGTTTTTTTTTAAAAGTGATTAGGATTGTAAGGTTTTTGATTTTAATAATCCAGCCTTAAAAAAATTTCTGTCATAACAAATTTACAAATTTTTTTAAATTTCTATTAAAAATTTATTAGTGTAAACGTGCGGCTTGTGTCAAGCGGCACGGGAACGCACTTACAGGCCGGAAGTTTGCAGGACCGGAACCCTTTTCCGGGTCCGCACGTTACACGTTTGGTTCATAACAAAAAATTTTTTTCACGAACTAACCCCCCATTTTTTTGGGTTTTAACTTTTTTCTGATTGATTCTTTAAACCGCTTTAAAAAGGAAAAGCAAATGCCCTTTTTTATTGGGAAGACAAAACAACCCCCCACTGATATTTTTACAAACTAAAAAAAACAATGGTGGGGTTTAAGCCTTTTACTTTTTCTCTCCCCCCCCCCCCCCCCCCCCCCCCCCCCCCCCCTCTTTGCATAGTTTAACTATTCAAATACCCTACGCATTTTTAATACTTGTAACAATTGATTGGTAAAAAATATTAAAAAATGGGTTTTTTAAATTTAAAAAGCTTTGTTTGAAATCTTCGTATTGTATTAAAAGGGCCCCCAAACTTTTACGAATAAAACAAAAATTTAAAATACAGGCTAGTTCCCCGCGTATTAGCACCGGGGAAGAAAATTTTCAATTTTAAAGGGGGTTTTAAATTATAAACTTTCCCCTAGTTTCATAGGTTGGAAACATTGAAAAAGGGGAAAAAAAATCATCAGTGTGTAAGGTAAAGTAAGAAGTTTTTAAAATAAACCCAAAAATTTAATGTAATTAAAAAAAAAAGAGAGAAACAAACAGGGAGAGAGACGGGAAACCCCATGAAAATTTAATCGAAACTGCACGATCTAGAAATACGAATAAACAATAATTTTGCTAGTCAATAACAAGACGTTCTGTAGAAAAAATGGGACCCCGGGGATCATGAAAGAAATAAAAAACAACGTTTAGGTTTTTTACAAAATAAAAAGTTTCAAGGAAAAATTATATAGTTGGATGGGTTTTTCTTAAAAAGTTGTCATGTTATATATCTAATGAAAAAATTTTAATGATTTAAAACCAGTAACAACTCCTTATAAAACCCCTTTGGATGGATACGGAATGAAGAAGTTTATAATATTGATTCTTATTTTGGGACCAAATTGCACCAAAAAAAAAAAAATTTGGTAGAATAGGTAAAAATTTGATTTTTTTGGGGTTTAAATTTTTTTGTTCAAATTGTATGTATAAAAAAAGTTTCGCTTGTATTCTTTATATTGACTGAATTTCTTAGTGGGGGTTATTTTAAATTTTTGTGGTTCGTGTCTTCACCGAAAGGAAAAGGAAATAAAAAAAACATGCCATAAGTCGTTTTTTTACCTTTTGCCTTTTGGGGCAAAAAAACGAAAAACAAAATTTCCGGGGGAAATAATAAATTTTAACAGGCAAACAAAAAAAAGTACCCCAATTTAAAAAAAATTTCCTCTTTGAATTTTCTTTTTGCGGGGAAAAAACCATTTCTTTTGGGCCCTTTTTTTTCGGTTTTGTGTTCGCCCTAAACCCCAAAGGCAAGCACGACACGTAAATTTTTGTTTGTCGTGTTTTTTTTGGGACAAAAGGAAAAGTCAAATGGTTTTCCCCTCCGGTTTTATTTGTAAAAAAGGGGGTGGGGGGCTGATTTTCCCTTTTTGCCCCAAAAGGGGAAATAACGAAAAAAGCCAAATTTTCTTTTTTTTTGCCTTTTGGGGGAAGGACAGACAACACGAAACATGTAAGTGAAAAAATTTTTTTTTAAAAAACAAAAGGAAAAAAATTTCGTCTTTGAATGTTTTTTTTTCTCCCTCCAGATTTCATCCAAAAAGGGTCCCCATTTCCTGCTTTTTGCATATAGTCGAAGTTTCCAGCATGCTTACATAAGAATTGCTTTATCAAAATAAAATTGAACTTTTCCTACAATTTTTTCAGTTTACTTTTTTATATAATTTTTTACTCTATGTTTTTAAAGTCAGCGATTTTCAGTGTTAAAATAACCCGGATGGGAAAAACCAAAATGTTTTCATTTTTTCCTTCAACTTTTTTTTTTGTCGAAAAACTACAAAAAAATTGCTATATCGTGGTGTCTGTTTTTAACCCGGAATAAACATTTTAAAAATGAAAAAAATTTTTTTTTCCTTTTCCTATTAAAATTTTTTATTTTTCCGGCTTGTTTGTCTTTCCCAAAATGCAAAAAGGCGAAAAAAGCAATATGGCTTTTTCATTCTTTCGTATTAGGGTAAAATAAAAATAAAAATAAATGGTTTTGACATAAAAGGTTTCTTGCTAACAAGAAACATTCAAAAACGATACTTTTTTTTATTCGCCTTTTTTAAAAATTTTTTATTTTGCCCATATTTAATTTTTCAAAAACGCAAATGGCATGTTTTGTAATTTCACCTTTCCCCTTTCAGAGTGAAGCAAAAAAAAAAATGCAGAAATCCTAATTTTTCTGCTTTCAAAAAATAAAAGTTATGTAAAAAATTCGTTTTCGTTTTGCTTTTTGGAGTTTTTTTAAAAAATTTTTTGGTAGCCTGACAAGTTAGGGGGTTTTTTGTATGTTCCCTTTAAAAGACCCCGGGTCGTGCGCAAGAAACCAAAATTCCCCTTGTGCCCTTTTTGAGTTACCCTTTGGAAATTTCTTGTCCAGAGAAAAATTTTGCACAATAATTTGAAGACTAAATTCAAGTATGTTTTTTTCAATGGGCCAATGCAGGACAAAACCATAACCCCTTTTGCACTTTTTGTGTTTTCCCCCTTTTATGAATTTTTGTCCGGGGCGTAATTTTCACCTAATTTTAAGCTTAAAACTTTATTTGTTCCTTGCAAACGCCAAATGCAGTGCACAAAAAACCTAATCACCTTTTCACTTTTTTTTTTTTTCCCCCCTTTTAGAATTTTTTTTCCCGGGAGCAAAACTTTTTCACCTAATTTTGAAGGGGCTTAAAACTTTATTATGTTCCTTAAAAAGACAAGGGGTGAGTGCGCAAGAACCAAACCTACCTTTCATTTTTGATTTTTTCCCTTTGTACAATTTCTTTCCGGGCTAATTTTGTCCAAAAAATTTGAATGTTTAAAATTCTTGGGGGGATGTTCCTTTAATGGCGAAAATGTCATGCGAAAACCATAACCCCTTTGCTTTTTTAGTTTTTTCCCTTTGATAGAATTTCTTGCCCCAAAACTAATTTGCACCATAAGTTTAAAAGACTTTAAATTATTGTATGTTCCTTCAGTGAGCGGTGTGTGCGATGAACCATAACTCTTCCTTTGCATTTTTTGTTTTCCCCTTTGATATATTTTTTGCCCGGGGCAAACTTTTACTTTTTTGAATACTTAAAATTCATATGTTTTTCCTTTTCAATGACAAGGGTGAGGGGAAATTTTTAAATGTACCTTTGCACTTTTGGTTTTCCCCCTTTATAGAATTTCTTTTCCGGAGGGAATTTTTCACAAAAATTTAATTTGAAACTTACATTTTTTCCCTTTAAATGGCAAAGTGAGTGCAAAAAAACCAAAAAATCATTGTGCATTTTTTTAGTTTTTTCCCCCTTTAAAAATTTCTTGCCCAAAAACAAAACTTTGTCACTGAAAGTTTTAATGACTTAAATTCATTTGTATGTTCCTTCCCAATGCGCGAAGTGCAGTGCGCAAGGACCTATGTTACCTTTGATTTTTTTGGTTTTTCCCCTTTGATATAATTTCCCGGGGGCCTTTTGTAAAAGTCCCAGAGGAAAATTGTTATTTGAGGTTATTCAATTTTTTTTTTTTTTTCTTTGTTTTGCTTTCATAAGCCAATCAAATATATACATTTCAATTTTTATTTTTTTAAAAAGTATTGAATTGCGAAAAAAAATGTTTTTTTTTTTTATTATTTTTTAACCCTTTTTTTAAGGGAAAAATTTCCTGATAGAAAAAACCCTTTAGAAATTTTTAACATTTTTTTAAGTATTTAAGATGATCCAAGTTGGAAAAATTTTCTTTTTTTCTTATTTTCCCGCTAGGGGGCGTTTTTTATAAATTTATTAATGGTTAAAACTACTTATTTAAGGCCATTTAAAAGCGGGTTTTTTTTTTTGTTCCCTGTTGATAGCCAAAAAAAAAGAAGGTTTGAGGGGACGTGCGCTGAAAATATTTAAAAAAGGTTTTAAAGTTCAACCCGCAAAAAAAGGCAAAAGAGGGAGGCTACGAAAAACCACCTTTTTGTTGAGATCAGATAGATGAATTTGTTTTCTGCAAATGATTTCAAGAAAATTCGAAAAAATATATGGGTGGGGAATTTAAAAAAAGTAGGTGGCCCTGGAAAAGGCAAAAATTATAAATTTTTAAAAAAATTAAAGTTCAAAAAAATGTTTTTTTTTTGCTTCTGACTTTTTTTTTTTTAATTCTTATGATATTTTTTACAAGTTAGTATTGTTAAGGGTGAAAGGGCCCCCAAATTAAAAATTAAAAAAAAAAGAAAAAGGCAAGGTTTTTACGATTTTGTTTTTTTATTTGGCCCAAATAGCTCCAAAAAAAAAATTTTCTTTGGAGTATATGAACAAAAGTTTTTGTTTTCAAGAGCTTTTCCTGATGTTTTTTTTAAGCGGGTTTATTTGGCATTTTTCGGAGTCCAAAGTTTGATCCTTTTTTGAAATAATTGTAAAATCAGTTTTTATGCTTCAAATTGTGATATATAAGAAATAGAATGTTAGACTAGTGCGTCTTGCGTACTTGATTGAACTATTTGCTGCATTGCTAGGTACCTAATGGTAAAATTTTAATCAATTTTGTTTCTCATTTTGCCGCTAGGGGGCGCTTAGCTTAAAAACAATCTTCTACTTATAACTCAAACAGTTGAAGTCTGATCCAAATGCGGTTTGTTGCATTGTGTTCCTTGTTGATACTCTAATAAAATATGATAGTTTCCAGGTATGAGTGGCTAAAACTTTTTGAGCTACTAAAGGAAGGTTGAAAGTTCGAACCTCGCAAAAAACTGTGCAGATGAGGGTAGGTCTACGAAAAACCTATCCATTTTTGTTAGAGATCAGATAGAAGAATTCTGTTTGCTGCAAATTATTTACAAACATATACGCACAAAATATATGGGGTGGCGAACTTAATAAATGCATGGTTTGTCCTCTGGAAACGGTCAAACTTCACTAAATTTTAGGAATAATCAAAATTTCAAAAACATGGTTTTTGTCGCTCCTGACTTTATTTTTAGTTCATTCTTCATGATATTTTCACAAGTTATGTTTGTTATGTTTGAAATGACCCCATAATTAAGAATTTTAAAATGAAATTTCAAAGGTCAAGGTCATATTACGATTACTGTGTTTTTATTCGGCTCAAAATAGCTCAAAAAAAAAATATTTTATTGAAAGTGTATGAACAAAAGTTTTAGTTCTTGAAGAGCCCTTTCCAGTGATGTTTAGTTTTTGAAGAATGAACTTGATTTTGTCATTTTACGGCAGCCCAAATTTTGATCCTCTTTAGAACAATTGTAAATCAGGTTTTATACTTCAAATTTTGATATATAAGGAATAGAATGTTTGACTAGTGCGACTTGTATATTTGATTGAACCATTTGCTGCATTGCTAGGTACCTAATAGAAATATTTACTCAAGTTTGTTTCTCGTTTTGCCGCTAGGGGTTGCTTGGCTTGAAATCACTCTTTATAACTAAAATAATTTGAAGTCTGATTTTATGCAATTTTTTTGCATTCTGTTTCTTGGTGACATCAATTTGAAACAACATTAAAAATCAAAGCGATATTTCATGAAAATGATAGTAATTCAATGTAAATTAGTCTGTATAGTGTTGAGTTGCATAATACATTGTCGCGTGTTATTTTAAACTGTTGTTTGTCGTTTGCAATTCTTGTTTATCGAGTACAATTGTCGTATGTCGCCATCATAAAGCAACACACACATATAACGTTGCAGTACCCGAAGTCCGTAAAAAAGGTTTTCAAGTTTGCGACTACATAACAGACAGGTAATACTTAAAAGTGTTCTTCTTGGTAAAAAGTCTGCTTAAACATTTGCGACAAAAATGTTTGAAAGATCACTGTTAACAGTATTCAACAAGCCATTGAACGAAGAAATATGTTTTTTGAAACATGCGACTCGTGAACTGAATGGAATTGCTTTCGTGAAAACTGATGATATCGCGACTACATAACTGACAGGTAATACTCAACAATATTCTTTTGGGCAAAAAGTCTGCTTAAACATTGCGACAGAAATGTTTGAAAGATCACTGTTAACAGCATCAACAATCAATTGAACGAAGAAATGTTTTTCGAATCATGCGACTCATGAACTGAATGGAATTGCTTTCATGAAAACCGATGATATCGCGACTACATAACTGACAGGTAATACTCAAAAATATTTTTTTTGGTAAAAAGTCTGCTTAAACATTAAGACAAAAATGTTTGTAAGATCACTGTATTTAACAGTATTCAAAAAGCATTGAACGAAGAAATATGTTTTTCGAAACATGCGACTGGTGAAAAAGTCTGCTTAAACATTGCGACAGAAATGTTTGAAAGATCACTGTTAACAGTATCAACAAGCCATTGAACGAAGAAATGTTTTTCGAATCATGCAACTCGTGAACTGAATGGAATTGCTTTCGTGAAAACCAATTGATATCGTGACTACATAACTGACAGGTAATACTCAAAATTATTCTTTTGGGTAAATGTCTGCTTAAACATTGCGACAAAAATGTTTGAAAGATCGCTGTTAACAGTATTCGACAAGCCATTGAACGAGAAATATGTTTTTCGAATCATTCGACTCGTGAAATGATGGGAAATTGCTTTTGCGAAAACCGATGATATCGCGATAGCGATTCTAGTTAGGTTTTCGCATCGCTTGCGAAAACCTATTGTTCTTCTTCTGTTTTATTTTTATTAGGTTTTCGCATCGCTTGCGAAAACCTATTGTTCTTCTTCTGTTTTATTAGGTTTTCGCATCGCTTGCGAAAACCTATTGTTCTTCTTCTGTTTTTTTTTTAGGTTTTCGCACGTGCGAAAACCTATTGTTCTTCTTCTGTTTTATTTTTATCATTATTTTTCTAACCCTTTTTTGTGAACGGCAATCACCATGATAGAAAAAGCCACAATTATGAAATTTTTACCAGTTCCTTATATTTATGTGAACTTGATCCTAACGTTGAGAAAATTTCATTTTTGTCTTATTTTTGCCGCTAGGGGGCGCTTTGAAATTTTTTTACAAATGCTAATAACTCTGTTATTTGAGGTCCGATTCAGATGTGGTTTTTTGCATTGTGTTCCTTGTCAAAAACCTAATAAAATATGATAGGTTACAAAATCTGCGTATATAAAACTTTTTGACTACGGAAGGTTGAACGTTCGAACCTCGCAAAAAACAGTGAAAATGAGGTAGGTCTACAAAAAAAAGTGCCCATTTTTATTGGAGTTGAGATAAAAGAATTTTGTTTGTTGCATATGATTCGCAAGACATATACGCACAAAATATATGGGGTGGCGAATTCGGGAGATGCATGGTTTGTTCACAGTACGCGGTCAAACTTAACCAATATTTTCGAAAATCAACATTTTCAAAGCATGACTGTTAAGATTTTTTGCAGCTCCTGACTTTATTTTTAGTTCAATTTCTATGAAATTTTCACATTTAATGTAACACTATGTTCTTAAGTGTCACATAATATAAAAAGTAAAAATGTATTGTAAAGGTCAAGGTCATATTAGGATTATTGTATATCAATTCGGCTTGAAATAGCTCAAAATTAAAAAACAATTCATAAACAATATATGAACAAAAGATTTAGTTTTAGAAAAGTTCTTTCTAATGATGTTTAGATTTTGAAGATCGGACTTGATTTGGTCATTTTACGGCAGTCTGAAGTTTGATCTTTTTCAGGAATAATTGTAAATCAGTATTTTTGCTTCAAATTGTGATTTATAAGAAATATATGATTCAATAGCGCTTTCTTATACTTGATTGAACTATTAACTGCATTTCTAAGTACCTTATGGTAAAATGTTAATAAATTTTGTTTCTCATTTTGACGCTAGGGGGCGTTTTGTTAAAAGTCACTAGGGGCTAATAACTCTGTTATTTGAGGTCCGATTCAAATGCGGTTCTTTGCATTGTGTTCCTTGTCAGAAACTAAATAAAATATGAAAGGTTTCAATAATTTGCGTAATAAAACTTTCGTGCTACAGGAGGTTGAAAGTTCGAATCTCGCAAAAACTGTGAAATGAAGGTAGGTCTACGAAAAACCTACCCATTTTATTCAGAGATGAGATAGGAGAATTTTGTTTGTTGCATATGTTTCGCAAGACATATACGCACAAATATATGGTGTGGCTATTTTGAGAAATGCATGGTTTTGTCCACAGTATGCGGTCAAACTTCACCAATATTTTCGAAAAATCAACATTTTAAAAACATGACTTTTAAGGGTATTTGCAGCTCCTGACTTTATTTTTTGTTCAATCTTCATCATTATTTCCCTGTTTATGCATTTTTATTATACAAATAAAATCATAGAAAAATAAAAAGCAAATGTCAAGGTCATATACCAATTATTGTTATTTTTATCGGCATAAAATAGCTTCAAATCTAAAAATATTTTATAAAAAGTATATGAACAAAAGTTTTAGTTTGTAAAGAGATCTTTCCATTGGTGTTTAGTTTTTGAAGATCGGGGTTGAATTGGTTGAGTTATGACAGAAAGGCGAAAAGTGTACTTTTAACGAAATTGAAACGCTGTAGTTTCATGAACTTTGAGCCAAAAATTATGATTTCTTCAGCATTAACACACTGAAAAGTGAAGTGATGTATACTGCAAGGAATACTTGTTTGGTCACGTGATTATGATTTCATACATATTTAAGCAGAAATTATTTAAAAAATCATATAAAATCGACAAGTTGATGTTTGAAGTTGAAATTTGCAAGAATGCCGTAGACTACAATGTGCAAAAAGTCCTGAAAAATTCAAGTGATTCCGTCAACAAACATGGCAGATATTCATGTTTTTCGGATAAGGGCTTGTATACGAAAATCTAGCAATTTGAAGTAAGGGAAGAAGGCGGTTATTTGGTTGGTTACCCACGATCCGGACGTTCCTACGCAGGAAAGAGTGCCCGTGATGAAAGGTGAATTGCGATGCGTATTTGAGAGAATGAGGTGCATTTTAGGATGCAATGGTAGGACCGATAAGCACATTGCCTTAGTTATAACGGCTTTCTTCAAACTTTTATTAGGGCTTTTAGCCTCAAGTAGAATTATTAGGTTTTCGCATCGCAGTGCGAAAACCTATTGTTCTTCTTCTGTTTTATTAGGTTTTCGCATCGCTTGCGAAAACCTATTGTTCTTCTTCTGTTTTATTTTTTTTTTTTTTTTATTATTATTTTTCCGTCTCTTTTTTGTGAACGGCATATCAACAAGATAGGAAACAGTCACAGTTCTGATTTTTTTTACCAGTTTTGTCCTAGGATCTGAATTTGATCCTAACGTCGAGAAAATTTTCATTTTTGTCTTAATTTTGCCGCTAGGGGGCGTTTTGTAAAAGTGACTAAGGGCTAATAACTCTGTTATTTGAAGTCCGATTGAAATGCGGTTTTTTGCATTGCGTTCCTTGTCAATTACTTAATAAAATATGATAGTTTTCAAAAAGTTGCGTATATATAACTTTCGTGCTACAGGAGGTTGAATGTTCGAATCTCGAAAAAACTGTGAAATGAGGGTAGGTCTGCGAAAAATTTATCCACGTCTTTCAGGAATGAGATAGGAGAATTTTGTTTGTTGCATATGATTCGCAAGACATATACGCACAAAATATATAGTGTAGCGATTTTGAGAAATGCATGGTTTGTCCACAGTATGCGGTCAAACTTTACCAATATTTTCGAAAAGTCAACATTTTCAAAGCATGACTTTTAATGTTATTTGCAGCTCCTGACTTTTTTTTTTATTCAATCTTCATCATTTTTTCACTGTTAATGCAGTTTTATAAAACAAATAAAATCATGGAAAAAAATCGGCCATAATATGCAACGGTCAAGGTCATATACCAATTATTATTATTTTTATCGGCATAAAATACCTCAAAATCTAAAAATATTTTATAGAATGTATATGAACAAAAGTTTTAGTCTGTGAAGAGATCTTTTCATTGGTGTTTAGATTTTGAAGATCGGACTTCATTTGATCAAATGACCACAGTCCAAAGTTTGATCCTCTTATCAAACAATTGTATATCCATACGTTTCCTCTTTTTCGCTGCTCCTGACTTTATTTTTTGTTCAATCTTCATCATTATTTCACTGTTTATGCATTTTTATTAAAGAAATAAATTCATAGAAAAAAATCAAGCATAATATGCAAAGGTCAAGGTCATATACCAATTATTATTATTTTTATCGGCATAAAATAGCTCCAAATCTAAAAATATTTTATAGAAAGTATATGAACAAAAGTTTTAGTTCTTTAAGAGCTCTTTCCAGTGATGTTTAGTTTTTGAAGATCGGACTTGATTTGGTCATATTACGGCAGTCCAAAGTTTGATCCTTTTTTGGAATAATTGTAAATCAGTTTTTATGCTTCAAATTGTGATATATAAGAAATAGAATGTTCGACTAGTGCGACTTGCGTACTTGATTGAACTATTTGCTGCATTGCTAGGTACCTAATGGAAAAATTGTAATCAATTTTGTTTCTCATTTTGCCGCTAGGGGGCGCTTAGCTTGAAAGCACTCTTCTACTTATAACTCAAAAAGTTAAAGCCTGATCCAAATGCGGTTTATTGCATTATGTTTCTTGTTGATAGCCTAATAAAATATGATAGTTTCTAGGTATGAGTGGCTGAAATTTTTGAGCTAGCAACTTTATATAAACAAAAGTTTTAGTTCTTGAATAGCCCTTTCCAGTGATGTTTAGGTTTTGAAGATCGGACTTGATTTGGTCATATTACGGCAGTCAAAAGTTTGATCCTTTTTTGGAATAATTGTAAATCAGTTTTTATGCTTCAAATTGTGATATATAAGGAATAGAATGTTCGACTAGTGCGACTTGTATGCTTCATTGAACCATTTGCTGCATTTCTAGGTACCTAATAGTAAAATTTTACTCAATTTTGTTTCTCATTTTGCTGCTAGGGGGCGCTTGGCTTGAAATCACCCTTTATTACTAAAATGATTAAAGTCTGATTTTTATGCAATTTTTTGCATTCTGTTCCTTGGTGACATCAATTTGAAACAACACTAAAATATTTATGCGATATTTCATGAAAATGATAGTAATTCAATGCAACATTAGTTCGTTATAATGTTAAGTGGCATATCGCATTGTCGCGTGTCATTTTATACTGTTGTGTGTCGTTTGCAATTGTTGTTTATCGAGTACAATTGTCGTATGTCATCCTCATAAAGTCTGTAAAAAAAGTTTTCAAGTTTGCGACTACATTACAGACAGGTAATACTTAGAAGTATTCTTCTTGGTAAAAAGTCTGCTTAAACATTGCGACAAAAATGTTTGAAAGATCACTGTATTCAACAGTATTCAAAAAGCCATTGAACGAAGAAATATGTTTTTCGAAACATGTGACTCGTGAACTGAATGGAATTGCTTTTGCGAAAACCGATGATATCGCATTAGCGATTCTAGTTATTATTATTTTTCTAACCTTTTTTGTGAACGGCATATCACCATGATAGAAAAAAGTCACATTTCTGATTTTTTTACCACTTTTGTCCTAAGATCTGAATTTGATCCTCACGTTGAGAAATTTTTCATTTTTGTCTTAGTTTTGCCGCTAGGTGGCGTTTTGTAAAAATGACTAAGGGCTAATAACTCTGTTATTTGAGGTCCGATTCAAATGCGGTTTTTTGTATTGTGTTCCTTGTCAGAAACTTAATAAAATATGATACGTTTCAATTATTTGCGTATATAAAACTTTCGTGCTACAGGAGGTTGAAAGTTCAAATCTCGAAAAAAACGATGAAATAAAGGTAGGTCTACGAAAAACTTGCCCATTTTTTTCAGAGATGAGATAGAAGAATTTTGTTTGTTGCATATGATTCTCAAGACAAATACGCACAAAATATATGGTGTGGCGATTTTGAGATATGCATGGTTTGTCAACAGTATGCGGTCAAACTTTACCAATATTTTCGAAAAATCAACATTTTCAAAGCATGACTTTTACGGTTATTTGCAGTTCCTGACTTTATTTTTTATTCAATCTTCATCATTTTTTCACTGTTAATGCATTTTCATAAAACAAATAAAATAATAGAAAAAAAATCACACATAATATGCAAAGGTCAAGGTCATATACCAATTATTATTATTTATATCGGCATAAAATAGCTCCAAATCTAAAAATATTTTATAGAAAGTATATGAACAAAAGTTTTAGTCTGTGAAGAGATCTTTCCATTGGTGTTTAGTTTTTGAAGATCGGACTTCATTTGATCAAATGACCACAGTCCAAAGTTTGATCCTTTTATCAAACAATCTTAAATCCGTATGTTTCCTCTTTTTTGCTGCTCCTGACTTTAATTTTTGTTTAATCTTCATCATTATTTCACTGTTTATGCATTTTTATAAAACAAATAAAATCATAGAAAAAAATTCAAGCATAATATGCAAAGGTCAAGGTCATATACCAATTTTTATTATTATTATCGGCATAAAATAGCTCCAAATCTAAAAATATTTTATAGAAAGTATATGAACAAAAGTTTTAGTCTGTGAAGAGGTCTTTCCATTGGTGTTTAGTTTTTGAAAATCGAACTTCATTTGATCAAATGACCACAGTCCAAAGTTTGATCCTCTTATCAAACAATTGTATATCCACATGTTTCCTCTTTTTTGCTGCTCCTGACTTTATTTTTTGTTCAATCTTCATCATTATTTCACTATTTATGCATTTTTATAAAACAAATAAAATCATAGAAAAAAATCAAGCATAATTTGCAAAGGTCAAGGTCATATACCAATTATTATTATTTATATCGGCATAAAATAGCTCCAAATCTAAAACTATTTTATAGAAAGTATATGAACAAAAGTTTTAGTCTGTGAAAAGGTCTTTCCATTGGTGTTTAGTTTTTGAAGATCGGACTTCATTTGATCAAATGACCACAGTCCAAAGTTTGATCCTTTTATCAAACAATTGTAAATCCATATGTTGCTTCTTTTTTGCAGCTCCTGACTTTATTTTTGTTCAATCTTCATCATTTTTTCACTGTTTATGCATTTAAATAATACAAATAAACTCATAGTAAATAACGATGAAAATATACAAAGGTCAAGGTCATAATACCGATTATTGTTATTTTTATCGGCACAAAATAGCTTCAAATCTAGAAATATTTTAAAGAAGGTATATGAATAAAAGTTTTAGTTCGTGAAGAGATCGTTCTAATGATGTTTAGTTTTTGAAGATCTGACTTCATTTGATCAATTTAATAAAGTTAATATCAATCAATTATGTTTGCAGTTGAAACCAGTACTCTTACTAGTCAAATTAAAAGCGAAAACCAAGATGCCGCTTTGCGGTTCTAGTTTTTATTAGGTTTTCGCATCGCTTGCGAAAACCTATTGTTCTTCTTCTGTTTTATTTTTATTATTATTATTTTTCTAACCCTTTTTTGTGAACGGCATATCACCATGATAGAAAAAAGCCACAATTATGAAATTTTTACCAGTTCCTTATATTTATCTGAACTTGATCCTAACGTTGAGAAAATTTTCATTTTTGTCTTATTTTTGCCGCTAGGGGGCGCTTTGAAAAAAATCAACAAATGCTAATAACTCTGTTATTTGAGGTCCGATTCAGATGTGGTTTTTTGCATTGTGTTCCTTGTCAAAATCATAATCAAATATGATAGGTTTCAAAAATCTGCGTATATAAAACTTTTTGACTACGGAAGGTTGAAAGTTCGAACCTCGCAAAAAACAGTGAAAATGAGGGTAGGTCTACGAAAAAAGTGCCCATTTTTATTGGAATTGAGATAAAAGAATTTTGTTTGTTGCATATGATTCGCTAGACATATACGCACAAAGTATATGGGGTGACTTAACCAATATTTTCGAAAAATCAACATTTTCAAAGCATGACTGTTAAGATTTTTTGCATCTCCTGACTTTATTTTTAGTTCAATTTCTATGAAATTTTCACATTTTATGTAAAACTATGATCTTAAGTGTCACATGATATAAAAAGTTAAAATGTATTGTAAAGGTCAAGGTCATATTAGGATAATTTTATATCAGTTCGGCTTGAAATAGCTCAAAATTAAAAAACAATTCATAAACAATATATGCACAAAATATTTAGTTTTAGAAAAGTTCTTTCTAATGATGTTTAGATTTTGAAGATCGGACTTGATTTGGTCATTTTACGGCAGTCCAAACTTTGATCCTTTTTTTCGAATAATTGTAAATCAGGTTTTATGCTTCAAAATGTGATGTATAAGAAATAGAATGTTCGACTAGTGCGATTTGTATATTTAATTGAACTATTTGCCACATTGCTAGGTACCTAATGGTAAAATTTTAATCAATTTTGTTTCTCATTTTGCCGCTAGGGGGCGCATCGCATGAAAGCACTTTTCTACTTATAATTCAAAATGTTGAAGTCTTATCCATATGCGGTTTGTTGCATTGTGTTCCTTGTTGATAGCCTAATAAAGTATGATAGTTTCTAGGTATGAGTGGATGAGTGGCTAAAACTTTTTGAGCTACTAACGGAAGGTTGAAAGTTCGAACCTCGCAAAATACTGTGCAGATGAGGGTAGGTCTACGAAAAACCTATCCATTTTTGTTAGAGATCAGATAGAAGAATTCTGTTTGCTGCAAATGATTTGCAAGACATAAACACACAATATATATGGGGTGGCGAATTTAAGAAATGCATGGTTTGTCCTCTAGAAATCGTCAAACTTCACTAAATTTTAGGACAAATCAAAATTTCTAAAACATGTTTTTGTCGCTCCTGACTTTATTTTTTGTTCATTCTTCATGATATTTTCACAAGTTATGTATTGTTATGTCTGAAAGGACCTCACAGTTAAAAAGGTAAAAGAAATTGCAAAGTTCAAGGGCATATTACGATTATTGTGTTTTTATTTGGCTCCAAATAGCTCCAAAACAAAAAATATTTCATTGAAAGTATATTAACAAAAGTTTTATTTCTTAAAGAGCCCATTCCAGTGATGTTAAGTTTTTGAAGATCGGACTTGATTTGGTCATTTTACGGCAGTCCAAGTTTTGATCCTCTTTAGAACAATTGTAAATCAGTTTTTATGCTTCAAATTGTGATATATAAGGAATAGAATGTTTGACTAGTGCGACTTGTATACTTGATTGAACCTTTTTGGCCAAAAAATTTTTAATTTATTTTTTGTTTGCCGCTTGGGGGCGATTAGCTTGAAATCACTATTAATAAATTTAAAAAAAAATGAAGTCTGATTTTTGTGCGATTTATTTTGCATTCTGTTCTTCGGTGACATCAATTTGAAATGACACAAAAAAGATAATGCGATATTTCATGAAAATGATAGTAATTCAATGCAACAGTTGTTCGTAATAGTGTTGAGTGGCATATTGCATTGTCGTGTGTCATTTTATACTGTTGTTTGTCGTTTGTAATTGTTGTTTATCGAATACCATTGTCATTTGTCTCCATCATAAAGCAAAACACACATATAACATTGCAGTACCCGAAGTCCGTAAAAAAGGTTTTCAAGTTTGTGACTACATAACAGACAGGTAATACTCAAAAGTATTCTTCTTGGTGAAAAGTCTGATTATACATTGCGACAAAAATGTTTGAAAGATCACTGTTTACAGTATTCAACAAGCCATTGAACGAAGAAATATGTTTTTCGAATCATGCGTCTCATGAACTGAATGGAATTGCTTTCATGAAAACTGATGATATCGCGATTTCATAACTGACAGGTAATACTCAACAATACTCTCTTGGGTAAAAAGTCTGCTTAAACATTGCGACAGAAACGTTTGAAAGATCACTGTTAACAATATCAACAAGCCATTGAACGAAGAAATGTTTTTCGAATCATGCAACTCGTGAACTGAATGGAATTGCTTTCATGAAAACCGATGATATCGCGACTACATAACTGACAGGTAATACTCAACAATACTCTCTTGGGTAAAAAGTCTTCTTTAACATTTCGACAAAAGTGTTTGAAAGATCGCTGTTAACATTATAACAAGCCATTTAACGAAGAAATATTTTTCGAATGGAATTGCTTTTGCGAAAACCGATGATATCGCGATTGCGATTCTAGTTATTATTATTTTTCTAACCCTTTTTTGTGAACGGCATATCACCATGATAGAAAAAAGCCACAAGTATGAAATTTTTACCAGTTCCTTATATTTATCTGAACTTAATCCTAACGTTGAGAAAATTTTTATTTTTGTCTTATTTTTGCCGCTAGGGTGCGCTTTGAAAAAAATCAACAAATGCTAATAACTCTGTTATTTGAGGTCCGATTCAGATGTGTTTTTTTGCATTGGGTTCCTTGTCAAAATCCTAATCAAATATGATAGGTTCCAAAAATCTGCGTATATAGAACTTTTTGACTACGGAAGGTTGAATGTTCGAGCTTCGCAAAAAACAGTGAAAATGAGGGTAGGTCTACAAAAAAAGTGCCCATTTTTATTGGAATTGTTGTAAAAGAATTTTGTTTGTTGCATATGATTTGCAAGACATATACGCACAAAATATATGGGGTGTCGAATTCGGGAAATGCATGGTTTGTCCACAGTACGCGGTCAAACTTAACCAATATTTTCGAAAAATCAACATTTTCAAAGCATGACTGTTAAGATTTTTTGCAGCTCCTGACTTTATTTTTAGTTCAATTTCTATGAAACGCACAAAATGTATGGGGTGGCGAATTTAAGAAATGCATGGTTTGTCCTCTAGAAATGGTCAAACTTCACTAAATTTTAGGAAAAATCAAAATTTCTAAAACATGTTTTTGCAGCTCCTGACTTTAATTTTTGTTCATTCTTCATGATATTTTCACAAGTTATGTATTGTTATGTCTGAAAGGACCTCACAATTAAAAAGGTAAAAAGAAATTGCAAAGTTCAAGGGCATATTACGATTATTGTGTTTTTATTTGGCTCCAAATAGCTCCAAAACAAAAAATATTTCATTGAAAGTATGTAACAAAAGTTTTATTTCTTAAAGAGCCTATTCCAGTGATGTTAAGTTTTTGAAGATGGGACTTCACTTGGTCATTTTACGGCAGTCCAAGTTTTGATCCTCTTTAGAACAATTGTAAATCAGTTTTTATGCTTCAAATTGTGATATATAAGGAATAGAATGTTTGACTAGTGCGACTTGTATACTTGATTGAACCATTTGCTGCATTGCTAGGTACCTAATTGTAAAATTTTAATCAGTCTGGTTCTCATTTTGCCACTTGGGGGCGATTAGCTTGAAATCACAATTAATAATTTAAAAAAAATGAAGTCTGATTTTTATGCGATTTGTTTTGCATTCTGTTCTTCGGTGACATCAATTTGAAAAAAAAATTTCAAAACAGTTGTTCGTAATAGTGTTGAGTGGCATATTGCATTGATGTGTGTCATTTTATACTGTTGTTTGTCGTTTGCAATTGTTGTTTACCGAATACAATTGTCATTTGTCTCCATCATAAAGCAAAACACACATATAACATTGCAGTACCCGAAGTCCGTAAAAAAAGTTTTCAAGTTTACGACAACATAACAGACAGGTAATACTCAAAAGTATTCTTCTTGGTAAAAAGTCTGATTATACATTGCGACAAAAATGTTTGAAAGATCACTGTTTACAGTAATCAACAAGCCATTGAACGAAGAAATATGTTTTTCGAATCATGCGACTCATGAACTGAATGGAATTGCTTTCATGAAAACTGATGATATCGCGATTTCATAACTGACATGTAATACTCAACAATACTCTCTTGGGTAAAAAGTCTGCTTAAACATTGCGACAGAAACGTTTGAAAGATCACTGTTAACAGTATCAACAAGCAATTGAACGAAGAAATGTTTTTCGAATCATGTGACTCGTTTCATGAAAACCGATGATATCACAACTACATAACTGACAGGTAATACTCAAAAATCTTTTTTTGGGTAAAAAGTCTTCTTAAACATTGCGACAAAAGTGTTTGAAAGATCGCTGTTTACATTATAAATAAGCCATTGAACGAAGAAATATTTTTCGAATCATGCGACTCGTGAACTGAATGGAATTGCTTTTGCGAAAACCGATGATATCGCGATTCACCTCGCAGTGCGAAAACCTATTGTTCTTCTTCTGTTTTATTTTTTTTATTAGGTTTTCGCATCGCTTGCGAAAACCTATTGTTCTTCTTCTGTTTTATTTTTTTTTTTTTTATTATTATTTTTCTAACCTTTTTTTGTGAACGGCATATCACCATGATAGAAAAAAGTCACATTTCTGATTTTTTTACCACTTTTGTCCTATGATCTGAATTTGATCCTAACGTTGAGAAAATTTTCATTTTTGTCTTAGTTTTGCCGATAGGGGGCGTTTTGTAAAAGTTACTAAGGCTAAATAACTCTGTTATTTGAGGTCCGATTCAAATGCGGTTTTTTGCATTGTGTTCCTTGTTAGAAACTTAATAAAATATGATAGTTACAAAAAAATTGCGTATATAAAACTTTCGTGCTACAGGAGGTTGAATGTTCGAATCTCGAAAAAACGGTGAAATGAGGGTAGGTCTACGAAAAAAGTCCCCATTTTATTCAGAGATGAGAGAGGGGAATTTTGTTTGTTGCATATGATTTGCAAGACATATACGCACAAAATATATGGTGTGGCAATTTTGAGAAATGCATGATTTGTCCACAGTTCGCGGTCAAACATAACCAATATTTTCGAAAAATCAACATTTTAAAAGCATGACTTTAAGGTTATTTGCAGCTCCTGATTTTATTTTTTATTCAATCTTCATCATTTTTTCACTGTTAATGCATTTTTATAAAACAAATAAAATCATAGAAAAAAAATCACCTATAATATGCAAAGGTCAAGGTCATATACCAATTATTATTATTTATATCGGCATAAAATAGCTCCAAATCTAAAAATATTTTATAGAAAGTATATGAACAAAAGTTTTAGTCTGTGAAGAGATCTTTCCATTAATGTTTAGTTTTTGAAGATCGGACTTCATTTGATCAAATGACCACAGTCCAAAGTTTGATCCTCTTATCAAACAATTGTATATCCATATGTTTCCACTTTTTTGCTGTTCCTGACTTTATTTTTTGTTCAATCTTCATCCTTATTTCACTGTTTATGCATTTTTATAAAACAAATAAAATCAAAGAAAAAAAATCAAGCATAATATGCAAAGGTCAAGGTCATATACCAATTATTATTATTTTTATCGGCACAAAATAGCTCCAAATCTAAAAATATTTTATAGAAAGTATATGAACAAAAGTTTTAGTCTATGAAGAGATCTTTCCATTGGTGTTTAGTTTTTGAAGATCGGACTTCATTTGATCAAATGACCACAGTCCAAAGTTTGATCCTCTTATCAAACATTTGTATATCCATATGTTTCCTCTTTTTTGCTGCTCCTGACTTTACTTTTTGTTCAATCTTCATCATTATTTCACTGTTTATCCATTTTTATAAAACAAATAAAGTCATAGGAAGAAAATCAAGCATAATATGCAAAGGTCAAGGTCATATACCAATAATTATTATTTATATCGGCATAAAATAGCTCCAAATCTAAAAATATTTTATAGAAAGTATATGAACAAAATTTTTAGTCTGTGAAGAGATTTTTCCATTGGTGTTTAGTTTTTGAAGATCGGACTTCATTTGATCAAATGACCACAGTCCAAAGTTTGATCCTCTTATCAAACAATTGTATATCCATATGTTTCCTTCTTTTTTGCTGCTCCTGACTTTATTTTTTGTTCAATCTTCATCATTTTTTCACTGTTTATGCAATTTTATAAAACAAATAAAATCATAGAAAAAAATCAAGCATAATATGCAAAGGTCAAGGTCATATACCAAATATTGTTATTTTATTGGCACAAAATAGCTCCAAACCTAAAAATATTTTAAAAAAGTATATGAACAAAAGTTTTAGTTTGTGAAGAGATCTTTCCATTGGTGTTTAGTTTTTGAAGATCGGACTTCATTTGATCAAATTACCACAGTCCAAAATTTAATCCTTTTATCAAACAATTGTAAATCCGAATGTTTCCTCTTTTTTGCAGGACTGACTTTTTTTGTTCACTCTTATCATTTTTTCACTGTTTATGCATTTAAATAATACAAATAAACTCATAGTAAATAACGATGAAAATATGCAAAGGTCAAGGTCATAATACCGATTATTGTTATTTTTATCGGCACAAAATAGCTTCAAACCTAAAAATGTTTTATAGAAAATATATGAACAAAAGTTTTAGTTTGTGAAGAGATCTTTCCATTGGTGTTTAGTTTTTGAAGATCGGACTTCATTAGATCAAATTACAACAGTCCAAAGTCTGATCTTTTATCAAAAAATCTTAAATCAGTATGTTACCTCAAAAGTTTATTTTAGGTGGCATATTTTGTGATTTCGTGTCTTTGTCCAAAGTCGAAATAACAACAATATGGCACGTTTTCTTTCTTTCGCCTTTTTTGGCCAAGACATAAAGACACATGATTGCGTTATTTCCCCTTTCACCTTTAAGGGCTAGTACACGAAAATAAGAAATGGCAGATATCAGCCATCTTAATTTACTGCATTTCTAAGACCTAAATTGCAATATGTAAATAAATTTTGTTTATCATATTCCGCTAAGGGGCACTTTGCTTGATATCTGGGAAGAAAGTCCGGAGAGCTAATGTCAAACCCCGGTGTCATTTTCGTCGTTGTCGTCCGTGAACAAACCTTTAACCTGGCTTATATTTTTTATATTCTAAGAGATAGAGCTTAGATATTTTACATGTAGATAGCCCAATTCAAGATCTATCATTTGGAACTATGACTTTTGGCTTGTGACCTTGACCTTGGAGTTTGACCTACTTTTCAAAAACTTAAATCTTAGACAAAAAGTGTTGTTACGGCAAGCTATGTTGTCTTCTGACCACTCTTGTTGTTATAACTAAGAAAGTTGATATTCTTGTTGAAAGCCTGATAAATTTGATAAATCTAAGGACCAAAAACCTGATTTTTTCTACTGGCTATAGAAGGTTAAATGTTCGAACCTTGCATAGACTTTGCAGACTTGTGTGGGTATATGAAAAACATTTCTTTTGCAATCATCTTCAAACTTTGTAACAAATTTTGTACCGAAGTCCGATTAAAGCTTATATCTTTGAATAAATCACATATTATGCACCTTTTTACATAAAAGCAGCAATTTTGTATTTTTAAGTATCAACACACGCATAGAAATTTATTTGCTTTTGTAATACAATTCGTGAATTGCAATGTTTGAAAAGAATGAGATTGAATTGCGAAAACCGATGATATCGCAATTCTAATTGCGATTCTAGTTATTATTTTTCTAACCTTTTTTTGTGAACGGCCTATCACCATGATAGAAAAAAGTCACATTTCTGATTTTTTTACCAGTTTTGTCCGAAGATCTGAATTTGATCCTAACGTTGAGAAAATTTTCATTTTTGTCTTAGTTTTGCCGCTAGGTGGCGTTTTGTAAAAATGACTAAGGGCTAATAACTCTGTTATTTGAGGTCCGATTCAAATGCGGTTTTTTGCATTGTGTTCCTTGTCAGAAACTTAATAAAATATGATACGTTTCAATTATTTGAGTATATAAAACTTTCGTGCTACAGGAGGTTGAACGTTCGAATCTCGAAAAAACGATGATATAAAGGTAGGTCTACGAAAAAAGTCCCCATTTTTTTTAGAGATGAGATAGGAGAATTTTGTTTGTTGCATGTGATTCGCAAGACATATACGCACAAAATATATGGTGTGGCGATTTTGAGAAATGCATGGTTTGTCCACAGTATGCGGTCAAACTTTACCAATATTTTCGAAAAATCAACATTTTCAAAGCATGACTTTTACGGTTATTTGCAGCTCCTGACTTTATTTTTTATTCAATCTTCATCATTATTTCACTATAGAAAAAATATCAAGCATAATATGCAAAGGTCAAGGTCATATACCAATTATTATTATTTTTATCGGCATAAAATAGCTCCAAATCTAAAAATATTTTATAGAAAGTATATGAACAAAAGTTTTAGTCTGTGAAGAGATCTTACCATTAATATTTAGTTTTTGAGGATTAGACTTCATTTGATCAAATGACCACAGTCCAAAGTTTGATCCTCTTATCAAACAATTGTATATCCATATGTTTCCTCTTTTTCGCTGCTCCTGACTTTATTTTTTGTTCAATCTTCATCATTATTTCACTGTTTATGCATTTTCATAAAACAAATAAATTCATAGAAAAAAATCAAGCATAATATGCAAAGGTCAAGGTCATATACCAATTATTATTATTTTATCGGCATAAAATAGCTCCAAATCTAAAAATATTTTATAGAGAGTATATGAACAAAAGTTTTAGTCGTTGAAGAGATCTTTCCATTAATGTTTAGTTTTTGAAGATCGGACTTCAATTGATCAAATGACCACAGTCCAAAGTTTGATCCTCTTATCAAACAATTGTATATCCATATGTTTCCTCTTTTTTGCTGCTCCTGACTTTATTTTTTGTTCAATCTTCATCATTATTTCACTTTTTATGCATTTTTAAAAAACGGATAAATTCATAGAAACGAAAAGCAAGCATAATATGCAAAGGTCAAGGTCATATACAAGTTATTGTTATTTTTATCGGCATAAAATAGCTCCAAATCTAAAAATATTTTATAGAAAGTATATGAACAAAAGTTTTAGTCTATGAAGAGATCTTTCCATTGGTGTTTAGTTTTTGAAGATCGGTCCAAAGTTTGATCCTCTTATCAAACAATTGTATATCCATATGTTTCCTCTTTTTTGCTGCTCCTGACTTTATTTTTTGTTTAATCTTCATCATTATTTCACTGTTTATGCATTTTTATAAAACAAATAAAATCATGAAAAAAAACAAACATAATATGTCAAGGTCATATACCAATTATTGTCATTTTTATTTGCACAAAAAAGCCCCAAATCTAAAACGATCTAATATGATACGTTTCAATTTCTGTTGCTTAAAAAAGTGATTGAATTGCGAAAACCGATGATATCGCAATTCTGATTGCGATTCTAGTATTTTTTTTTTTTTTATTATTATTTTTCTAACCTTTTTTTGTGAACGGCATATCACCATGATAGAAAAAAGTCACATTTCTAATTTTTTTACCAGTTTTGTCCTATGATCTGAATTTGATCCTAACGTTGAGAAAATTTTCATTTTTGTCTTAGTTTTGCCGCTAGGGGGCGTTTTGTAAAAGTTACTAAGTGCTAATAACTCTGTTATTTGAGGTCCGATTCAAATGCGGTTTTTTGCATTGTATTCCTTGTTAGAAACTTAATAAAATATGATAGGTTACAAAAATTTGCGTATATAAAACTTTCGTGCTACAGGAGGTTGAAAGTTCGAATCTCGAAAAAACGATGAAATAAAGGTAGGTCTACGAAAAAAGTCCCCATTTTTTTCAGAGATGAGATAGGAGAATTTTGTTTGTTGCATATGATTCGCAAGACATATACGCACAAAATATATGGTGTGGCGATTTTGAGAAATGCATGGTTTGTCCACAGTACGCGGTCAAACATAACCAATATTTTCGAAAAATCAACATTTTAAAAGCATGACTTTTAAGGTTATTTGCAGCTCCTGACTTAATTTTTAGTTCATTTTCCATGAAGTTTTCACATTTAATGTATAACTATGTTCTTAAGTGTCACATAATAAAAAAGTTAAAAATGTATTGTAAAGGTCAAGGTCATATAAGAATTATTGTATATCAATTCGGTCCCAAATAGGTTAAAAACTAAAAACAATTCCTAAACAATATATGAACAAAAGATTTAGTTATAGAAGAGTTCTTTCCAATGATGTTTAGATTTTGAAGATCGAACTTGATTTCGTCATTTAACAGCAGTCTGAAGTTTGATCTTTTTCAGGAATAATTGTAAATCAGTATTTTTGCTTCAAATTGTGATTTATAGGAAATATATGATTCAGTAGCGCTTTCTTATACTTGATTGAACTATTAACTGCATTTCTAAGTACCTTATGGTAAAATGTTAATAAATTCTGTTTTTCATGTTGACGCTAGGGGGCGTTTGGTAAAAGTCACTAGAGGCTAATAACTCTGTTATTTGAGGTCCGATTCAAATGCGTTTTTTTTGCATTGTGTACCTTGTCAGAAACTAAATAAAATATGATAGGTTTCAATAATTTGCGTAAATAAAACTTTCGTGCTACAGGAGGTTGAAAGTTCGAATCTCAAAAAAACTGTGAAATGAAGGTAGGTCTACGAAAAACCTACCCATTTTATTCAGAGATGAGATAGGAGAATTTTGTTTGTTGCATATGTTTCGCAAGACATATACGCACAAAATATATGGTGTGGCTATTTTGAGAAATGCATGGTTTGTCCACAGTACGCGGTCAAACTTTACCAATATTTTCGAAAAAACAACATTTTCAAAGCATGACCTTTAAATTATTTGACCAAATTTTAAGTACAATTTCCATGAAATTATCATATTTATTGTATAACTATGTTCTTAAGTGTCATATAATAAAAAAGTTAAATATGTATTGTAAAAGTCAAGGTCATCTTAGGATTATTGTATATCAATTCGGCTTGAAATAGCTCAAAAGCTAAAAACAATTCCTAAACAATATATGAACAAAAGATTTAGTTTTAGAAGAGTTCTTTCCAATGATGTTTAGATTTTGAAGATCGGACTTGATTTGGTCATTTTACGGCAGACTTAAATATGATGCTTTTCAGGAAAAATTTAAATCAGCATTTTTGCTTCAAATTGTGATATATAAGAAATATATGATTCAATAGTGCTTTCTTATACTTTATTTAACTATTTACCGCATTTCTACGTACTTAATGGCTGAATGCTACAAAAAAATTGTTTCTCATTTTGACGCTAGCTGCAATTTGAAAAAATCAACAAATGCTAATAACTCTGTTATTTGAAGCCCCATTCAAATGTGTGTTGTTTTTTTTTGCATTGTGTTCCTTATAATAAAATATGATACGTTTCAATTCCTGTTGGTTAAAAAAGTGATTGAATTGCGAAAACCGATGATATCGCAATTCTGATTGCGATTCTAGTTATTATTATTTTTCTAACCCTTTTTTGTGAACGGCATATCACCATGATAGAAAAAAGCCACAATTATGAAATTTTTACCAGCTCCTTATATTTATCTGAACTTGATCCTAACGTTGAGAAATTTTTCATTTTTGTCTTTTTTTTGCCGCTAGGGGGCGCTTTGAAAAAAATCAACAAATGCTAATAACTCTGTTATTTGAGGTCCGATTCAGATGTGTTTTTTGCATTATATTCCTTGTCAAAATCCTAATCAAATATGATAGGTTTGAAAAATCTGCGTATATAAAACTTTTTGACTACGGAAGGTTGAATGTTCGAACCTCGTAAAAAACAGTGAAAATGAGGGTAGGTCTACGAAAAAAGTGCCCATTTTTATTGGAATTGAGATAAAAGAATTTTGTTTGTTGAATATGATTCGCAAGACATATACGCACAAAATATATTGGGTGGCGAATTCAGGAAATGCATGGTTTGTCCACAGTACGCGGTCAAACTTAACCAATATTTTCGAAAAATCAACATTTTCAAAGCATGACTGTTAAGATTTTTTGCAGCTCCTGGCTTTATTTTGAGTTCAATTTCTATGAAATTTTCACATTTAATGTAAAACTATGTTCTTAAGTGTCACATAATATAAAACGTAAAAATGTATTGTAAAGGTCAAGGTCATATTAGGATAATTGTATATCAATTCGGCTTGAAATAGCTCAAAATCAAAAAACAATTCATAAACAATATATGAACAAAAGATTTAGTTTTAGAAAAGTTCTTTCTAATGATGTTTAGATTTTGAAGATCGGACTTGATTTGGTCATTTTACGGCAGTCCAAAGTTTGATCCTTTTTTACGAATAATTGTTAATCAGGTTTTATGTTTCAAATTCTGATACATAAGAATAAAAAGTTTGATTTGTGCGACTAGTATACTTGATTGAACTATTTGCTGCTTTGCTAGGTACCTAATGGTAAAATTTTAATCTATTTTCTTTCTCATTTTGCCGCTAGGGGGCGCTTTTCTTGAAATCATTCTTTTGCTTATAACTCAAAAAGTTGAAGTCCGGATTGAATGCGGTTTTTTGCATTCTGTTCCCTGTTGATAGCCTAATAACATATGATAGGAATCGAGAGTCCGTGTGGCTGAAAGCTTTTGAGCTACGGAAGGTTGAATGTTCGAACCTCGCAAAAAAACAACAATAAAAAAACCTGTGCAAATGAGGGTAGGTCTACGAAAAACCTATCCGTTTTTGTTAGAAATCAGAAGAATTCCGTCTCCTGCATACCATTTGAAAGACGTATACACACAAAATATATGGGGTGGCGAATGTAAGAAATGCGTGGTTTGTCCACTAGAAACGGTCAAACTTCACTTAAATTTAGGAAAAATTATAATTCCAAAAACATTTTTTTTTGTCGCTCCTGACTTTATGTTTTGTTTATTCGTCATGAAATTTTTACACGTTATGGACTGTTAAGTTTGAAAGGGCCTCACAATTAAAAAGTTAACAAAACATTGAAAAGGTCAAGGTCATATTACGATAAGTGTGTTTTTATTCGGCCACAAAGTGCTCCAAATCTAAAAACTATTTCATTGAGAGTATTGAACAAAAGTTTTAGTTCTAAATAGTTCTTTCGTATAATGTTTAGGTTTTAAAGATCGGACTTGATCTGTTCATTTTACGGCAGTCCAAAGTTTGATCCTTTTTTGGAATAATTGTTAATCAGTTTTTATGCTTGAAATTGTGATATATAAGAAAAAGAATGTTCGCCTAGTGCGACTTATATACTTGTTTGAACTATTTGCTGTTTTTGTAATTTTGTTTCTCATTTTGCCGCTAGAGGGCGTTTTGCTTAAAATCACTCTTTTGCTTATAACTCAAAACGTTAAAGTCTGATTGAAATGCGGTTTTCAGCATTTTGTTCCTTGTTGCCAGCACCAAAAATGAGATGGATTTCAAAGGATAGGGTATGGGAAAATATTTGCGCTAGAAGAGTTTGAATGTTCTAACATTGCACAAAAAAAAAGAAGAAAAAAATGTGCTAATTGGAGTAGGTCTTCAAAAAACCTTTTCGTTCTGTTTCATATTGAAAATTGTGGCTGAGTTGAAATAAAGTGTTCAAGTTGATTAGGTTAAAAGCGAAAACCGAGATACCGCTTGCGGTTCTAGTTATTATTATTTTTCTAAACCTTTTTAGTGAACGGCATATCACCATGATAGAAAAAAGCCACAATTATGAAATTTTTACCAGTTTCTTATATTTATCTGAACTTGATCCTAACGTTGAGAAAATTTTCATTTTTGTCTTATTTTTGCCGCTAGGGGGCGCTTTGAAAAAAATCTACAAATGCTAATAACTCTGTTATTTGAGGTCCGATTCAGATGTGTTTTTTGCATTATATTCCTTGTCAAAATCCTAATCAAATATGATAGGTTTGAAAAATCTGCGTATATAAAACTTTTTGACTACGGAAGGTTGAATGTTCGAACCTCGCAAAAAATAGTGAAAATGAGGGTAGGTCTACGAAAAAAGTGCCCATTTTTATTGGAATTGAGATAAAGAATTTTGTTTGTTGCATATGATTTGCAAGACATATACGCACAAAATATATGGGGTGGCGAATTCGGGAAATGCATGGTTTGTCCACAGAACGCGGTCAAACTTAACCAATATTTTCGAAAAATCAACATTTTCAAAGCATGACTGTTAAGATTTTTTGCAGCTCCTGACTTTATTTTTAGTTCAATTTCTATGAAATTTTCACATTTAATGTAAAACTATGTTCTTAAGTGTCAAATAATATAAAAACTAAAAATGCATTGTAAAGGTCAAGGTCATATTATGATAATTGTATATCAATTCGGCTTGAAATAGCTCAAAATTAAAAAACAATTCATAAACAATATATGAACAAAAGATTTAGTTTTAGAAAAGTTCTTTCTAATGATGTTTAGATTTTGAAGATCAGACTTGATTTGGTCATTTTACGGCAGTCCAAATTTTGATCCTTTTTTTTCGAATAATTGTAAATCAGGTTTTATGTTTCAAATTCTGATACATAAGAATAAAAAGTTTGATTTGTGCGACTAGTATACTTGATTGAACTATTTGCTGCTTTGCTAGGTACCTAATGGTAAAATTTTAATCTATTTTCTTTCTCATTTTGCCGCTAGGGGGCACTTTTCTTGAAATCATTCTTTTGCTTATAACTCAAAAAGTTGAAGTCCGATTCGAATGCGGTTTTTTGCATTCTGTTCCCTGTTGATAGCCTAATAAAATATGATAGGAATCGAGAGTCCGTGTGGCTGAAAGCTTTTGAGCTACGGAAGGTTGAATGTTCGAACCTCGCAAAAAAACAACAATAAAAAAACCTGTGCAAATGAGGGTAGGTCTACGAAAAACCTATCCGTTTTTGTTAGAAATCAGAAGAATTCCGTCTCCTGCATACCATTTGAAAGACGTATACACACAAAATATATGGGGTGGCGAATGTAAGAAATGCGTGGTTTGTCCACTAGAAACGGTCAAACTTCACTTAAATTTAGGAAAAATTATAATTCCAAAAACATTTTTTTTTGTCGCTCCTGACTTTATGTTTTGTTTATTCGTCATGAAATTTTTACACGTTATGGACTGTTAAGTTTGAAAGGGCCTCACAATTAAAAAGTTAACAAAACATTGAAAAGGTCAAGGTCATATTACGATAAGTGTGTTTTTATTCGGCCACAAAGTGCTCCAAATCTAAAAACTATTTCATTGAGAGTATTGAACAAAAGTTTTAGTTCTAAATAGTTCTTTCGTATAATGTTTAGGTTTTAAAGATCGGACTTGATCTGTTCATTTTACGGCAGTCCAAAGTTTGATCCTTTTTTGGAATAATTGTTAATCAGTTTTTATGCTTGAAATTGTGATATATAAGAAAAAGAATGTTCGCCTAGTGCGACTTATATACTTGTTTGAACTATTTGCTGTTTTTGTAATTTTGTTTCTCATTTTGCCGCTAGAGGGCGTTTTGCTTAAAATCACTCTTTTGCTTATAACTCAAAACGTTAAAGTCTGATTGAAATGCGGTTTTCAGCATTTTGTTCCTTGTTGCCAGCACCAAAAATGAGATGGATTTCAAAGGATAGGGTATGGGAAAATATTTGCGCTAGAAGAGTTTGAATGTTCTAACATTGCACAAAAAAAAGAAGAAAAAAATGTGCTAATTGGAGTAGGTCTTCAAAAAACCTTTTCGTTCTGTTTCATATTGAAAATTGTGGCTGAGTTGAAATAAAGTGTTCAAGTTGATTAGGTTAAAAGCGAAAACCGAGATACCGCTTGCGGTTCTAGTTATTATTATTTTTCTAAACCTTTTTAGTGAACGGCATATCACCATGATAGAAAAAAGCCACAATTATGAAATTTTTACCAGTTTCTTATATTTATCTGAACTTGATCCTAACGTTGAGAAAATTTTCATTTTTGTCTTATTTTTGCCGCTAGGGGGCGCTTTGAAAAAAATCTACAAATGCTAATAACTCTGTTATTTGAGGTCCGATTCAGATGTGTTTTTTGCATTATATTCCTTGTCAAAATCCTAATCAAATATGATAGGTTTGAAAAATCTGCGTATATAAAACTTTTTGACTACGGAAGGTTGAATGTTCGAACCTCGCAAAAAATAGTGAAAATGAGGGTAGGTCTACGAAAAAAGTGCCCATTTTTATTGGAATTGAGATAAAAGAATTTTGTTTGTTGCATATGATTTGCAAGACATATACGCACAAAATATATGGGGTGGCGAATTCGGGAAATGCATGGTTTGTCCACAGAACGCGGTCAAACTTAACCAATATTTTCGAAAAATCAACATTTTCAAAGCATGACTGTTAAGATTTTTTGCAGCTCCTGACTTTATTTTTAGTTCAATTTCTATGAAATTTTCACATTTAATGTAAAACTATGTTCTTAAGTGTCAAATAATATAAAAACTAAAAATGCATTGTAAAGGTCAAGGTCATATTATGATAATTGTATATCAATTCGGCTTGAAATAGCTCAAAATTAAAAAACAATTCATAAACAATATATGAACAAAAGATTTAGTTTTAGAAAAGTTCTTTCTAATGATGTTTAGATTTTGAAGATCAGACTTGATTTGGTCATTTTACGGCAGTCCAAATTTTGATCCTTTTTTTTCGAATAATTGTAAATCAGGTTTTATGTTTCAAATTCTGATACATAAGAATAAAAAGTTTGATTTGTGCGACTAGTATACTTGATTGAACTATTTGCTGCTTTGCTAGGTACCTAATGGTAAAATTTTAATCTATTTTCTTTCTCATTTTGCCGCTAGGGGGCACTTTTCTTGAAATCATTCTTTTGCTTATAACTCAAAAAGTTGAAGTCCGATTCGAATGCGGTTTTTGCATTCTGTTCCCTGTTGATAGCCTAATAAAATATGATAGGAATCGAGAGTCCGTGTGGCTGAAAGCTTTTGAGCTACGGAAGGTTGAATGTTCGAACCTCGCAAAAAAACAATAAAAAAAAACCTGTGCAAATGAGGGTAGGTCTACGAAAAACCTATCCGTTTTTTTTTTGTTTTTTTTTAAAAATTGAAGAATTCCGTCTTCTGCATACCATTTGAAAGACGTATACACACAAAATATATGGGGTGGCGAATTTAAGAAATGCGTGGTTTGTCCACTAGAAACGGTCAAACTTCACTTAAATTTAGGAAAAATTATAATTCCAAAAACATGATTTTATTGTCGCTCCTGACTTAATGTTTTGTTTATTCGTCATGAAATTTTTACACGTTATGGTTTTTAAGTTTGAAAGGGCCTCACAATTAAAAAGTTAACAAAACATTGAAAAGGTCAAGGTCATATTATGATAAGTGTGTTTTTATTCGGCCACAAAGTGCTCCAAATCTAAAAAATATTTCATTGAGAGTATATGAACAAAAGTTTTAGTTCTAAATAGTTCTTTCGTATAATGTTTAGTTTTTGAAGATCGGACTTGATCTGTTCATTTTACGGCAGTCCAAAGTTTGATCCTTTTTTGGAATAATTGTTAATCAGTTTTTATGCTTGAAATTGTGATATATAAGAAAAATTTAATTTGCTTTTTAATTTTGTTTATCATTTTGGGGTTTTTTAAAAAATGTCACAAGTGACTTTTTTGAAATGCGGTTTTCAGCATTTTGTTCCTTGTTGACAGCTACAAATATGTGATGGATTTCAAAGGATAGGTTATGGGAAAATATTTGCGCTAGAAGAGTTTGAATGTTCTAACATTGCAAAAAATAAATAAATAAATTAAAATAAAAATGTGCTAATGAGAGTAGGTCTTCAAAAAACCTTTTCGTTCTGTTTCATATTGAAAATTGTGGCTGAGTTGAAATAAAGTGTTCAAGTTGATTAGGTTAAAAGCGAAAACCGAGATACCGCTTGCGGTTCTAGTTTTTTTTTTATTTTTCTAACCCTTTTTTGTGAACGGCATAGCTCCGAGGTGAGAAAATCCACATCTATGAAACTTTTATCAGTAATAACTACGTATTTGAAGATGATCCTAACGTCGAGAAAATTTTCATCTTTGTTTTGATTTTCCCGCCAGGGGGCGTTTTATATGAAAATGTTTAATAAGCAATATCTCAATTATTTGAGGTCCGATTCAAATGCGGTTTTTGCACAATGTTCCTTGTAAATAGCCCAATAAAAGATGATATGTTCCAAAAATTTGCGTATATAAAACTTTCGTGCTACAGGAAGTTGAACGTTCGAATCTCGAAAAAAACTGTGAAATAAGGGTAGGTCTACCAAAAACGTGCCCATTTTATTCAGAGATGAGATAGAAGAATTTTGTTTGTTGCATATGATTTGCATGGCATATACGCACAAAATATATGGGGTGGCGATTTTGAGAAATGCATGGTTTGTCCACAGTACGCGGTCAAACATAACCAATATTTTCGAAAAATCAACATTTTAAAAGCATGACTTTTAAGGTTATTTGCAGCTCCTGACTTTATTTTTTGTTCAATCTTCATCATTTTTTCACTGTAAATGCATTTTTATCAATCAAATAAAATCATAGAAAAAAATCTCCCATAATATGCAAAGGTCAAGGTCATATACCAATTATTATTATTTATATCGGCATAAAATAGCTCCAAATATAAAAATATTTAATAGAAAGTATATGAACAAAAGTTTTTTATAAATGTTTAGTTTTTGAAGATCGGACTTCATTTGATCAAATGACCACAGTCCAAATTTTGATCCTCTTATCAAACAATTGTATATCCATATGTTTCCTCTTTTTTGCTGCTCCTGACTTTATTTTTTGTTCAATCTTCATCATTATTTCACTGTTTATGCATTTTTATCAAACAAATGAAATCCTAGAAAAAAAAAAAAAAGCATAATATGCAAAGGTCAAGGTCATATACCAATTATTATTATTTTTATCGGCATAAAATAGCTCCAAATCTAAAAATATTTTATAGAAAGTATATGAACAAAAGTTTTAGTCTGTGAAGAGATCTTTCCATTGGTGTTTAGTTTTTGAAGATCTGACTTCATTTGATCAAATGACCTTAGTCCAAAATTTGATCCTTTTATCAAACAATTGTAAATCCGTATGTTTCCTCTTTTTTGCAGCTCCTGACTTTATTTTTGTTCAATCTTCATCATATTTTCACTGTTTATGCATTTAAATAATACAAACAAACTCATAGTAAATAACGATGAAAATATGCAAAGGTCAAGGTCATAATACCGATTATTGTTATTTTTATCGGCACAAAATAGCTTCAAATCTAAAAATATTTTAAAGAAGGTATATGAACAAATGTTTGAGTTTGTGAAGAGATCTTTCCATTGCTGTATAGTTTTTGAAGATCGGACTTCATTTGATAAAATTACTACAGTCGAAAATTTGATCCTTTTATCAAACAATTGTAAATCCATATGTTGCTTCTTTTTTGCAGCTCCTGACTTTATTTTTGTTCAATCTTCATCATTTTTTTCACTGTTTATGCATTTAAATAATACAAATAAACTCATAGTAAATAACGATGAAAATATGCAAAGGTCAAGGTCATAATACCGATTATTTTTATCGGCACAAAATAGCTTCAATTCTAGAAATATTTTATAGAAAGTATATGAACAAAAGTTCTACTTCGTGAAGAGATCGTTCTAATGATGTTTAGTTTTTGAAGATCGGACTTCATTTGATCAATTAACAAAAATATTCGAATAAAGTTAATATCAATCAATTATGTCTGCAGTTGAAACCAGTACTCTTACTAGTCAAGTTAAAAGCGAAAACCAAGATGCCGCTTTGCGGTTCTAGTTAGGTTTTCGCATCGCTTGCGAAAACCTATTGTTCTTCTTCTGTTTTATTTAGGTTTTCGCATCGCTGGGCGAAAACCTATTGTTCTTCTTCTGTTTTATTTATTTTTTTTTTATTTTTATTATTATTTTTCTAACCTTTTTTTGTGAACGGCATATCACCATGATAGAAATAAGTCACATTTCTGATTTTTTTACCAGTTTTGTCCTAAGATCTGAATTTGATCCTAACGTTGAGAAAATTTTCATTTTTGTCTTAGTTTTGCCGCTAGGTGGCGTTTTGTAAAAATGACTAAGGGCTAATAACTCTGTTATTTGAGGTCCGATTCAAATGTGGTTTTTTGCTTTGTGTTCCTTGTCAGAAACTTAATAAAATATAATACGTTTCAATTATTTGCGTATATAAAACTTTCGTGCTACAGGAGGTTGAAAGTTCGAATCTCGAAAAAAACGATGAAATAAAGGTAGGTCTACGAAAAAAGTCCCCATTTTTTTCAGAGATGAGATAGGAGAATTTTGATTGTTGCATATGATTCGCAAGACATATACGCACAAAATATATGGTGTGGCGATTTTGAGAAATGCATGGTTTGTCCACAGTACGCGGTCAAATATGACCAATATTTTCGAAAAATCAACATTTTAAAAGCATGACTTTTACGGTTATTTGCAGCTCCTGACTTTATTTTTTATTCAATCTTCATCATTTTTTCACTGTTAATGCATTTTCATAAAACAAATAAAATCATAGAAAAAAAGTCACCCATAATATGCAAAGGTCAAGGTCATATACCAATTATTATTATATTTATCGGCATAAAATAGCTCCAAATCTAAAAATATTTTATAGAAAGTATATGAACAGAAGTTTTAGTCTGTGAAGAGATCTTTCCATTGGTGTTTAGTTTTTGAAGATCGGACTTGATTTGGTCATTTTACGGCAGTCCAAGTTTTGATACTCTTTAGAACAATTGTAAATCAGTTCTTATGCCTCAAATTGTGATATATAAGGAATAGAATGTTTGACTAGTGCGACTTGTATACTTGATTGAACCATTTGCTGCATTGCTAGGTACCTAATAGAAAAATTTTAATCAGTTTTGGTTCTCATTTTGCCGCTTGGGGGCGATTAGCTTGAAATCACTATTAAAATTAAAAAAAAAATAAATTTTTATGCGATTTTTTTGCATTCTGTTCTTCGGTGACATCAATTTGAAATGACACAAAAAAATAATGCGATATTTCATAAAAATGATAGTAATTCAATGCAACAGTTGTTCGTAATAGTGTTGACTGGCATATTGCATTGTCGTGTGTCATTTTATACTGTTGTTTGTCGTTTGCAATTGTTGTTTATCGAATACAATTGTCATTTGTCTCCATCATAAAGCAAAACACACATAAAACATTGCAGTACCCGAAGTCCGTAAAAAATGTTTTCAAGTTTACGACTACATAACAGACAGGTAATACTCAAAAGTATTCTTCTTGGTAAAAAGTCTGATTATACATTGCGACAAAAATGTTTGAATGATCACTGTTAACAGTATTCAACAAGCCATTGAACGAAGAAATAATATGTTTTTCGAATCATGCGACTCATGAACTGAATGGAATTGCTTTCATGAAAACTGATGATATCGCGATTTCATAACTGACAGGTAATACTAAACAATACTCTCTTGGGTAAAAAGTCTGCTTAGACATTGCGACAGAAACGTTTCAAAGATCACTGTTAACAGTATCAACAAGCAATTGAACGAAGAAATGTTTTTCGAATCATGCGACTCGTGAACTGAATGGAATTGCTTTCATGAAAACCGATGATATCGCGACTACATAACTGATAGGTAATACTCAAAAATCTTCTTTTGGGTAAAAAGTCTTCTTAAACATTGCGACAAAAGTGTTTGAAAGATCGCTGTTAACATTATAAACAAGCCATTGAACGAAGAAATATTTTTCGAATCATGCAACTCGTGAACTTAATGGAATTGCTTTTGCGAAAACCGATGATATCGCGATTGCGATTCTAGTTTTATTATTATTTTTCTAACCCTTTTTTGTGAACGGCATATCGCCATGATAGAAAAAAGCCACAATTATGAAATTTTTATCAGTTCCTTATATTTATCTGAACTTGATCCTAACGTTGAGATAATTTTCATTTTTGTCTGATTGTTGCCGCTAGGGGGCGCTTTGAAAAAAATTAACAAATGCTAATAACTCTGTTATTTGAGGTCCGATTCAGATGTGGTTTTTTGCATTGTGTACCTTGTCAAAAGCCTAATCAAATATGATAGGGAACAAAAATTTGCGTATATAAAACTTTTTGACTACGGAAGGTTGAATGTTCGAACCTCGCAAAAAACAGTGAAAATGAGGGTAGGTCTACAAAAAAGTGCCCATTTTTATTGGAATTGAGATAAAAGAATTTTGTTTGTTGCATATGATTCGAAAGACATATACGCACAAAATATTTGGGGTTGCGAATTCGGGAAATGCATGGTTTGTCCACAGTACGCGGTCAAACATAACCAATATTTTCGAAAATTCAATATTTTCAAAGCATGACTGTTAAGATTTTTGCAGCTCCTGACTTTATTTTTAGTTCAATTTCTATGAAATTTTCACATTTAATGAAAAAGTATGTTCTTAAGTGTCAAATAATATAAAAAGTAAAAATGTATTGTAAATTTTTGTTTCGATTTTCCCGCCAGGGGGCGTTTTATATGAAAATGTTTAATAAGCAATATCTCAATTATTTGAAGTCCGATTCAAATGCGGTTTTACATAATGTTCCTTGTAAATAGCCCAATAAAATATGATAGGATCCAAAAATTTGCGTATATAAAACTTTCGTGCTACAGGAGGTTGAAAGTTCGAATCTCGCAAAAACTGTGAAATAAGGGTAGGTCTACCAAAAACGTGCCCATTTTATTCAGAGATAAGATAGGAGAATTTTGTTTGTTGCATATGATTCGCAAGACATATACGCACAAAATATATGCTGTGGCGATTTTGAGAAATGCATGGTTTGTCCACAGTACGCGGTCAAACATAACCAATATTTTCGAAAAATCAACATTTTAAAAGCATGACTTTTAAGGTTATTTGCAGCTCCTGACTTTATTTTTTGTTCAATCTTCATCATTTTTTCACTGTAAATGCATTTTTATAAAACAAATAAAATTAAAGAAAAAAAATCACCCATAATATGCAAAGGTCAAGGTCATATACCAATTATTATCATTTATATCTGCATAAAATAGCTCCAAATCTAAAAATATTTTATAGTAAGTATATGAACAAAAGTTTTAGTTTGTGAGGAGATCTTTCCATTATTGTTTAGTTTTTGAAGATCGGAATTCATTTGATCAAATGACCACAGTCCAAATTTTGATCCTCTTATCAAACAATTGTATATCCGTAAGTTTCCTCTTTTTTGCTGCTCCTGACTTTATTTTTTGTTCAATCTTCATCATTATTTCACTGTTTATGCATTTTTATAAAACAAATAAAATCATAGAAAAAAAAACAAGCATAAAATGCAAAGTTCAAGGTCATATGCCAATTATCATTATTTCTATCAGCATAAAATAGCTCCAAATCTAAAAATATTTTATAGAAAGTATATGAACAAAAGTTTTAGTCTGTGAAGAGATCTTTCCATTGGTGTTTAGTTTTTGAAGATAGGACTTCATTTGATCAAATGACCACAGTCCAAAGTTTGATCCTCTTATCAAACAATTGTAAATCCGTATGTTTCCTCCTTTTTGCAGCTCCTGACCTTATTTTTTGTTCAATTTTCATCATTTTTTCACTGTTTATGCATTTAAATAATACAAACAAACTCATAGTAAATAACGATGAAAATATGCACAGGTCAAGGTCATAATACCGATTATTGTTATTTTTATCGGCACAAAATAGCTTCAAATCTAAAAATATTTTAAAGAAGGTATATGAACAAATGTTTTAGTTTGTGAAGAGATCTTTCCATTGGTGTTTAGTTTTTGAAGATCGGACTTCATTTGACCAAATTACTTCAGTCGAAAATTTGATCCTTTTATCAAACAATTGTAAATCCATGTGTTGCTTCTTTTTTGCAGCTCCTGACTTTATTTTTGTTCAATCTTCATCATTTTTTCACTGTTTATGCATTTAAATAATATAAATAAACTCATAGTAAATAACGATGAAAATATGCAAAAGTCAAGGTCATAATACCGATTATTTTTATCGGCACAAAATAGCTTCAAATCTAGAAATATTTTATAGAAAGTATATGAACAAAAGTTTTAGTTCGTGAAGAGATCTTTCCATTGGTGTTTAGTTTTTGAAGATCGGACTTCATTTGATCAAATTACAACAGTCCAAAGTTTGATCCTCTTATCAAACAATTAAAATTCATATGGTTCTTCTTTTTTGCAGCTCCTGACTTTGTTTTTGTTCAATCTTCATCATTTTTTCATTGTATATACATTTAAATAATACAAATAAACTCATAGTAAATAACGATGAAAATATGCAAAGGTCAAGGTCATAATACCGATTATTTTTTTTTTTTCGACACAAAATATCTTCAAATCTAGAAATATTTTATAGAAAGTGTATGAACAAAATTTTATTTCGTGAAGAGATTGTTATAATGATGTTTAGTTTTTGAAGTTCGGACTTCATTTGATCAATTTACAAAATTATTCGAATAAAGTTTATATCAATCAATTATGTCTGCAGTTGAAACCAGTACTCTTACTAGTCAAGTTAAAAGCGAAAACCAAGATGCCGCTTTGCGGTTCTAGTGTTCCTATTAATCTCACACTTTTTTTTATTTATGCAGCCGAGCATGCACATCATATTTACTACAAGATGTGTTTTTATACATCATTTGCAGTCTATACCATGATCATACTGCACTCTTTTACCTAAATGTTCCACACCACCTGATCCGTCCGTGGCTGACCTGTGATTTGATAGTCCAAGGGCAAAAAGAAATATATTTTAATATTTCTTATTGTTATTGACACAATGTTAAAATGATCTGTAGCTATCTGTTGATCTTGTATGTGCAATCATAATCAATAATGTTATTGCTTTCAATAACAGCAACATGAATACAAAACAATAAAATAATATTTTTTGTCCGTCATCTGAAAATAGTTAATAAAAGCATAGTAAAACAATTGTTATAAAATTTCATTAAAACTCATAAGATAACATCACTGGCATCTTTCATATTGCCTAGGGATACTGTCTTGTGTGCATTTACAACACACTTAATCGTTTGGTTTTACCAAAACATTTTGCATAACAATGACCAACTTCAAGTACTTAAAGTATATCAGCCATACTTGTTTAAGCACAATTAACACTGTTGTCACATGATTTCAAGTTTCTGGATGAAATTGCTGTTTTATGCATCTGCTGTCGTTTTGGTTTCATCTACGTCTGGTGATGATAATGGTGTTGTGGTTTTTCTACTGATAATAAAGTATATTGCATTTAATTTCATCTACGTCTGATGATGATAATGATGTTGTGATTTGTTTTTTCCTCTACTGATAATAAAGTATATTGCATTTAATTTCATATACGTCTGATGATGATAATGATATTGTGGTTTGTTTTTTCTTCTACTGATGGTAATAGTGTTGAATGCTGTTGATTTCGTCTTCTTCTGGGATGATAGTGTTATTTGCTGTTCATGATAAAGTTTAGGTATTTAAGTAATTAGTTAATCCTCAATTAAAAACAATATAAAACACACGTGACATAACTCATAATGTCACACTATACCAATCTTCGGATATCCACATGTATCCGATCGATTAATAATATAAGAAGTCATAAAGTGAAACGGAATAAGTTTTTTTATTCAATTTAAGCCAGAATGTCGTACGACCCATGCGGCAAAACATATTACGCATTTTGTACAAAAAAAATTGAACCGTAAATCAACTGGGGGTTTCCGACGATGGCATATTAAATACAGCTGTAGATCTTGTTATATATTTTCTCAATGATATAGATATGAATCTTTACTCTAAAGGATCTTCGTTGTGAACATCTTATGGACATATTATGACATTAAGGGCACGTATTATTTATCTTACTTTTGGTGTGGCAAATACTTGTTATTATTTTTCAGAAATGTGAAAAAGAAAATGTGTAAAAGGAATATATCCTTGGATTCAAATACGTAGAGACTGCGCCTTTCAAAACCTCACACTCGGAGAGTTTGTTTCAGTCGTGTGACGCAATGAGTGATGATATCTTACCTGAGCTAAATCACATTAGCATATTCAAATGGCTCGATTGTACGCCAGCCTACCTGTATTAAACGCTTCACTGAATGTTCACCGAAACCTACGGTGGCATAGAGGTGACATGCATATTTCTTTTTTATGTCGAGGGAACGAGATAATAAGTCGAGGGAACGCGATAATAAGTCGAGGGAACGAGTTAATTATCTCGAGGGAACGACTTATTATCTCGAGGGAACGAAATAATAAGTCGAGGGAACGAGTTAATTATCTCGAGGGAACGACTTATTATCTCGAGGGAACGAAATAATAAGTCGAGGGATCGAGTCAACCAATCAAATATTGCAATAAAGAGTCCGTATGTTGAGACCGTTTTTATTTTTTTAATGGGATTAACGGTCCATCGACAATATTTCTGTAACTGAGACAACCTCCAGACTAACTGAATACGCTCAGAATTAAATCGTTAACAGTTTTGGTATCACTTAAACTTCCTCCTTTCCAAATCATACGAGTACAAAAATTTATGTGATTGGCTTTACGGAAACAGACGCGTCCTGTGTGTTCAGCATAACATAATTTGGCGATAAGAAAGTCTTTCTCATAAATATATAACAATATGATCGTCTCTTAATATCATGAATGACATTTGTAACAAATAATATGATTGGTTGACTGACTCGTTCCCTCGAGTTATTACCTCGTTCCTTCGAATTATTATCTTGTTTCCTAGACTTATTATCTCGTTCCCTCAAGATAATAAGTCATTCAACACTATTTGGATATACGGTCAAACCTGCCTTAAGCGGTCAGTCAAGGGAACAAGAGAAAGTGACCGTTGAACAAGGTTGGCCGCTAAATGAATGTTAAATATCTAACAAAATGCTATAGTTTGGTAACATTAAAATTGGCCGCTAAATACAGGTTGACCGCTTAATACAGGTGGTCGCTTATACGGTTCAACTGTATAACGACTATATTATTTTGGCGGTCTTGTTAAATACTGATGAAATCGCTGGATATTGTTCATGCATCATGATAATATCCTGATGTTTATTTTTATATTTCGCTTCAGATTCAGTAACACAAAGAAAAAATGTCGGACAATGTAGGGTCGCCAGATATAAAGAAATACATTGAACGACTCAGAAAACAATCAGAGCCCGACAGTAACGACAGGAGACATGCGCAGTATGTTCGGTACATCAACACCTTCCTGGCTTACTTTGGTGACGAACGAGTGTACCTCGTGGGTAGCACCGGAGAGAACCAGAAATTGCGGTGGTCCAAAGATGGCGGTGATGCTGACTTTATTCTACGTTCTGGGAAACTGAAAATTCCAATTGAATGCATTGTGCATCGCGAGGACACGCCATGTTTTGTTTGGATCAACTGCAAAAACATTGATCTTACAAAACTGAGCATGGAACCCATCGAGGGAGGGTTTTTGCCGTCATCTTCGTTGAGGAAAGTAGATCCAGAGTTATTTACAATCGCACGTGGAATATACACAGTGGTAACCTCAACATCAGACAATGTCCCGGGAAGGGAGACAAGGGTTGTCACCACGGGTGTTGGATCCAAAGTCGGCCTGGCCCGATCAGAATACCGAGGTTTAGATATCGTGCAGAAAGACTTCCTATCTGATTTGAAGTATAAACCAGTAAAGAACCAAATAAAGAAACCGCCGCGTAGCGATGATATAAACCCAAAAGACATGTCACAATTGGGGACAATTTTGAAGATAATCGCAGACCAAAAGCTTCTGGGGAGCACAGGAAGCAATGCAGGTCAAGGACTGAACTTTGGACATACGGTCAATGAGGTGATGAAAAGGAGACAGTTTCGAGCCGCAGTCACAGATGACGGAGAAGCGCAGGTATATGATAATAACCTTGACGAAGATAATGCAAGCAGTCCTGCCAAAAAAGTAAAGTCCGATCAAAACACAAGTTTCCCAGAGAGGGTAACTATAAAGTACTTAGAGAAATCTAGCAAGGATTTCGTTCCGGCATTACTTGTTGTAGGGAAATTGGATTGCATGAAAGACTGGAAGGAAAGGCAGCTGAAAAGTAGGTGGCTTAGTGAAGATGTTATCAATGAAATATACGACATGGACGTGTTCGTTGTCTCTAAATACGCACCTGTCAGTCCAGATACATCAAAAGATTTTTGTTTGTCTTTTAATCTTGCTGAGGTTAAACTTGCCAGCTGTTTGTCGGAAGTACAAAGAGACGCAATGCTGATTCTGAAGTCGTACTTGAAAGGCATATTTCGGAAGTATCATGAGAGAGTAATGCTTGAAATGAAAGAAAAGCACGAACTAAAATTAACCACCTTTCATCTGAAAACAGCATTGTACTGGTTATGTGAGGAAAAAAACAAGAATGGCTTGAATGAGAACACCAGTGCCCTTAAGATTGTTGAAGACGTCCTTGGGTTTCTCGCTGAAGCTGCTGAAAACAAATTTCTCTCACATTACTCTATCACAAGCAACTTATTTGCTGGTTTTCAAGAGATTGATTTCAATACCATGATCGGTTGCATCGCAGACATCAGAGAAGATCTGGTTGGAAGCATTGGCGAATTCTTTACTCTAGATGATGGACAACCAGTATTTACTGAAATATCTCTCGAAGAAGCAATATGCATTTCAAACATGTCCGCTGATGGTGGAAAAGAGCAACAAATGGACAACATCGAGGACGCTATGATAGACTTTCAGAGAGGCTGTAATGACAGTCAGAGAGACAGCGATGGAAATGCCCCCATCTTGAAAGCATGCAAAGCCACGGTTCAGAAGATTCTTGAAGACGATAAAAATTCTTCCGGAGAAGCTCAGTTGGCCGCTGCAGTTCTTGGTATTTGCGGTGATGACGTCATTCAGTCTGTCAGTAACCTCATTTCCGGTTCGTCGGGACAGACAGAAAATGTCAGGAGAGAATTTGACAAAATAAAATACATGATCAAAGGGTTTAAATTTTAGTTCACAGATTGGCAAATACTGCCTGTGAGAACTTGTGGATCATACATGATTAAAGGGTTTAATTCTATGTTCACAGTATGAAAAATACTGACTATAAAGACATGTAGATCATTAGAACTTGAATCAGATCCATTTGTATCGTTTAAGGATTGACCCTACAGTGCCTGTCCCGTTTGGGCATGTCTGAGTTGGGCTTGTTACGGATATTATTCGAAATTGAAGAAAAAAGAGACGAAGAAATCTCCACGAGGAAATCCTTTGTAAATGTGAATATATAAATATATGAACAGGATAAATGTCCGTTTATTGAAAAATAAAT
>CM037793.1:33169113-33219113 GCA_021229015.1 Solen grandis | reverse complement strand
TGTTCATTTCTGTGCACTTTTCATTATGTTATTTACAAATGTATAATCTCAGAAATGAGGAAATAAGGAGTATACGAAATAAGGGGAAAATATTTTTGACTAACACAGCTACGATTAGAAACGAATATCATTTGTAAAATTAATAAAACTAATCGTGATCTAGAGCAGTTAGTAAGAGAACTCTCATTTGTATATCGTCTAATATTTTGCAGATGGAATGCATGAAAGTAATTATATTCTTAATTCAAACTAAATGGAACTCTTCTGCCATCACTTCTGATAGATAGGTAGATCTCAATATTGAGCATAATAGCATGGTAACCACATGTGTTTATAAATAAATCAAAATCAGCTTTTCAACTATGAATTATATTGAAGCAATTTCTAGTATAATGTCAAAGTTTATGCCTAAAACACCTTACTCTTTGCAATGTATTCAAAATTTAAAAAAATAAGAATTGCCTTTCTCCTCACTATATGAGAGAACATTTTGTGCCTCAAGATAAAGTTCACACGTACAGCACAAGACTCAGTAGTAAAGCTGCATATGCAATTCCTAGAGTGAAATCATTTGGCTCAAAATCAGTTTGGGGCGGAAGGGGGGGGGGGGGGCTCCGTGGCCGAGAGGGTAAGTAAATTCGCTGACTTTAACACTCACTCAGCCCCTCACCGCGTGGGTTCGAATCCCGGCAGGTCATACGGATTTTCATGTGAGGCTAGGCCTTCCAGCTGGCTTGCGGTAGGTCGTTGGTTCTACCCGGATGCCTCCGTGCATTCGGGGTCCTCCACCTGTACTTAGTTGGACGTCGTTATATGACTGAAATACTGTCGAAGCCATGGTAAACTCAAATAGTCAAGTCAAAATCATTCTTTTATAATGGCTGAAACATGTGGAATTCATGTCACATTTCAGGTTGTGTTAAAACAGATTATAACTGATACTTCTTCTTCTTCTTTTAAAGTCCTATTAATAAAACATGTCCAAATTAACAAAAAAAGGTCAACATATTGTCTAAAGTTTTGTCTAGCAAAATGATAAGACAGTAACAAGAACTGAGAATTGTTAAACATAACGATTGAAAAATGCGTTTTCAGTTTATGCCGTTTCTGTTGCTGCCATTTTAGAACGGTGTCTAGCGCATCCCACGTGAATTAGCACTCCATTTTAGTGTAATTAGCATATACAACGCATTGAAAATACACATTAATGGTATGATTTGGCGTGACAGTGTGCAGTCATCTTGTTATATCAAACTTGGTGTACAGTTATGCATTTAACACGAAACATTCGACATCCAGGAGGTAAACCAGGCCTAGACCTGAAAGCATGTATTGAAAGCAGCGCCAATCAGAAAACTATTACTTTAGACACCAATACTTTGTTTTAGGAATTCAGGTAACCGACCAGGGTGCTTTATCTTATATCCAAAAAACAAAATATAAACATATGTTCCTTATTATGATTGAGTTAAACAGTACGATTCGCTATCTAACTGCAAAGGGATGCACCAAAACGCTCATATTATACTCATTTAAATCAATAATAAACATTAAGAGGAGCGGTTATATTTTGACAGGAAATAATTATCATAGCACATACTTAAAGAAGAAGGCAAAAGAAAACTATATTTATGACATGGTTAAGTAAACGAATTTCATCAAGTAAGTGAAATGTTATATTGAACTAATAAAGTAAAAAGTAAGTAAGCAATGTCGGATTATTCAACGTTTAGGAAGTGGAGGTACACCCGTGTATCATGTCTGTAGTCATGTTTTGAAAATAACCTATTACCTTAACGTCATTTACTTGTGTTTTCGGCCAGTTTGATAAGATTATTTAGTGAAATATATCTGAAACACTTAGCAAACATAAGACACCGGGAAAGCCGAGTGTTAGACCGTCGGCTATGCAATGGTATTCGCGGAGTCGATATTTTGTCGCGAAAAGTCAAAACAACAGTATTAGTATAATAAGCGTAATAACATAATACTAACTAAGGAAAAGTAAGACACGCACACGTCAACATTTTTGAAGCATAACATGATAATCATGTTTATTGTATCATTCGTATCAAAAACTTACACTTGCACCATTTTCTTAGAATTTCTAATGTTTACTTTGCGCCAGTGTACAACATAAAATAACACAACCGTATTAATGGAATATTTAGTATGCAGTTGCGAAACATTATTATCCGATTTAAAAAAAAATGATTTAGATTTGTGTTAGAAGCTGCAAAGACAAACAAACATCATTCATTTTTTTTTTCGATCGTTACATCATCTCGCGTCAAATCAAATCTTTTAGAAAAATAAATCTCACACTTTGATTAGACGATAATTTGGCATGATTTCATTGAGTAAACAATGATATTTTTAGTCTTTGTAGAATACACTGTATGGAATGTAACGAACAATTATCTACAGAAAGATTTCAGTCTTTTTTTCTTTGACTAATAAATATAGGACATAAAAATGCACAATTTTAGCGCTAAAATTAAAAATTGTCAAATTAAACTTCAAAATAATCTAAATATTTGGAAAACAAAAACAAAAAAAAAAACAAAAAAACACGAATTAAAATATTCGACATTTCTCAAAGATGGTATTTTTAGTTATTGTTTGAAATATATATTTGTTGTCTAAAGAACCGATATACAAATAACTTTAAAAAAATTAAAAACCAAATTTACACGAAAAAGAAAATAAAAACTACAAATGAATGCTAGATCGTGCCAAAGACATAAAACGTGTTTATATTTAATGCAAAATATCCACATCTGTAAAGAAGATTGCCAAGTAGATTGCTGTAGATCATTATTTTTATCCGGAAAGGCGATATGAATGAACTACTGTCAAAGTGGCGTTAAATTGCAAGCAAGCAAGCAAATCACTAAAAGAATGTTGTTTTCCATATCTGATGATTAAATTTACACCTATGATAAGTAAAATAATGCTAAAATGCAACAAATAACGCCCTTTCGAAGGAGGTGGTCTTTTCCAATCAGTGATAATATGCATCTATATTTAACCCCATCGCCATGTTTTATTTACGTCTTCACCCGCAAGCAAAGGCATCATTCAAAATATGAATTAGATAAAGAGTTTCTGTTTTTGCTGCACAATGCTTGTATTTTATCAGCAGAATGGTCTGTCAATATTTTGAGCTGAGTGATCATATCTTTGCTTTGGCACATACCGTTACCATACAATTCTTTGAAATATATCGTTATAAACGTCGAACAGGTATTGAAGATATACATTTGAACTAATAAACTATAGACTATAAACATTATTCATCTGCATTTAAGCAGTTTAAATATGTATAATTATTTCTCCGCACGAATTTTACATAACCCGAATTACAGATTTGTTGGAGCATCAGCCCTTTAGCCTAGAGGTCATACGATTGATTCCCGGCCCTGCATACATGCATTTAAGTGACAGAAATCAGATATGGGTACTAGCATTGATCACATGCTTAATGCTCAGAATATATGAGTTAGTAAATAACATTTGAGACAATTATACATTTGATACATCAAATGCAAACATGATAGAAAAAATGTATCTTGTAAGCAACTTAAACAATTTGGCTGAGAAATGTGATGTTGAGTAGGTGAATTAAAATTTAAATTAACGCGATTATCATATGAGTGAACAATGGTTATGTGTAAAACATATGAAATTTTAGAATATTGAATAAACTTTATAAGAGCAAATTCTAGATTTTTATATGTCTATACCTATCTCATTCAGGTAGAGAAAGAGTCTCTGATGCAATATGGCCGTATACTTTCATATACGGCTAGTCTTAATTCTAAATGAAGATATATGGTAGGATAGGGGTAGTACTATGTACGATATCACTATCTTATTTAATGACACTCCACAAAAACAACTTATATCCTGTCTGTGTGATGTACGAGTATATAACCAAGCAAATTATTATAATATAACTCAACAAAAACAGCCTATCCTATAGGATATAATGATCCAGTATATCAGATTCCATCCTTGTTTGTAACAAGTCGAGCACACCGGTTAAGCAGAGTAATACGTTATAACAATATGTATAGAAAACTTGTATCAAAAATTAGTATTAATTTCATTTCACAAGAAGAGTAAACGCTCATTGGTAAAAGACACAAATTATATTAAGAGAAACATCGAATCAGCTATCCATTTCGTGTTAATAGAATTCAGAGATTAAATTTCGCATTTGCCATTTGTTAAATATTGGTAATTACACTTATACCGTCTTGTTCGTTGAAATAGCAATCAAACATGTTGCAACTATTTCGTCTAATCATATGCGCAAGTGTCTAGAGAGACAGACAGGGTGAGAGGAAGAGAGAGAGGGAGAAGTTACGGAGTATTAAAACAAATTACACTACAAATGAACAGTGGCTGTTTTATCTTATTATAATAACAATATTCTTCTAAGTGATCTCAGTTTTTCGTATAAAACGCGGTTTTCCTTAAAATCTATTCTTTAAATATGGGATTGATTATAAAAACATTGATGCAGAAAAAGAGGCATGAGTAAATCATTCTGATGGAGTCGTAAAACAATTAACTAGCCAGTCACAGGAAATATCCTCCTCTGCTCTAGTTTTATTTCTCCTTAACGTTTTATTTCTGTAATTCACGAGCGAAAACAATTGAATTAACCGTGAGAGTTTGAACCTTATGACACGTTATTCCGAGGTGATTGATTAACCTTTAGCTTTACCCATAAAACTGTAATTGCCTGCATGTCTTCTTTTTCTTCGTGCGAAGGACAGTAGCCTTTTTAATTCCACTCAATTTTAGGAGATTATAAACCAGTGTTTTATGATGGAATGTCATTTTTGTTTTTGGTTTTACGATACTCCGACTATATAATAGTAATTATGAGACTACATCCACTTAAAACCGATCGACCTTTTGAAAAATAATGCAACTCGTGTGCATGTTGCAGGAAATCACACTCTGTCAGATTATCCTGACACGGGTCTATTCAGCCCTACGTTCTAATTAATGTTTTCATCCCCAACGTCCATAATTTAGGCTAAAGAGGTAGGTGCATATATACTGACAAAACAAACATCACGGAAACAGGACGTTATATAAAAATAAGACTCAATAAGTGCATATTTTATATGTGCTGTTTTGCCAAATTTATTATAAAAGCAAAACAAAATACAACCCTATAAATATTTAATAATCGAAACCTGAAGCTTTATTCCCACGACCTCATGGAATGTTTATATATGTCTGTCCTTCCTTCTACAAATCCATATGTCCGTCCGTCTTTCATTAAATTTATTTATTTTAAATTCGTGAATAACAACGATTGATTTCAACTCAGTTTAATATTTTATGTTGTTTCATTTCTATTCTCACTCAAAGAATAACGTTTGAAATATTACGTTGCGAAAAATTCATGCAAATGAAAGAGCGCCACTCAGAAATGGTTTGAACAATCCGCTTTCGGAACTTAAACAAAGGAGCATAATCGCTTATAGTCGTGATCCGTTATCTTTATTCTAATGCTCATATAATATTTATGAAGTCAAAAGGTTTTGTAAAGAATGTGAGTTAAACTCTATTGACGTTTTATTTATTCGGATCAGTTTAAGATCCATATTCATAAATATTAAAGACTCTCCTTATCAAAAGAAGCCCAGGGAGTAATCACTTGACGAACGGGGTCCAGGATTCTCTTCATAGTTTGTTCATCAGAAAAAAAAAATCCATATTAATGCTACTTCTTTGGCCATTTAAATCACTGTCAATGCAAATTGTCCCTGTCAAACGTGAGGAGAAATATTTTCGTTTAATGTGTTTAATTCTCTCTTTTTTAAATGTCATTCAGAGAATAAAAAACATTTCAATTTTAAAAATTTCAATAAAAATTGAATCATGGAACTGAGTTAACTTTTTTTTATAATTGATAAAAATTCTAAAGAAGTTCGTTTTATTCTAACAATAGCATTTGTGCAATTATCTGCTGAGTTACAGACTTCATCGGAACATTTACTGGTATTCAACATTTTTGTGAAAAATATATTTCAGGCATGGTTTACATTAAGGCCTTTAACTAATCATCATATATTCATATGGTTATAAATAATGCTTCATTAAATCAAAACAAAAGGCAGCCTCGATTTTATTCATTTATACAATTCTTATGAGTATGTATTTCTTAAATGTATTTCAGCATATGCATGGTTTTGCACATTCGAAATCGAAATGATCGAAGTATTAAAAGAAATTAAATAATAATCAAAATAAAATTAGTAGCTTAAGTTGCATTTTAGTTTCAGTTGTTTCATGCCTTTCCGTATAGAGCTAGGTCTTCCTCTGACTTAAATGTGGTCCAATGTTTGATCATTGAGTACGGGACTTAAGATTTATTTCATTTTACATTTAACCCTTTCCCTCATATAGACTCATTTTAACGCACTCAATAGGTACCACATAAAGCCTGATCTGCAGAAAACCACAGTTAAACCTTACCAATTTTAATTACAAAATCCTCATTTCCAGACCACTGAGGAGCAGCGAGTTACTCGCGAGTTACTCGCAGGCTGATCTGGTTTTAGGCTGTTCGCATAGGTCTTTTCATGGTGTCCTCTATGAGGGAAAGGGTTAATATTCACAGTATACATAGCTTTACATAGAATAACTTCTAATGAAGTGAGCTCATGTGAAGTAAATCAACCAATTAAACGTGTAAACTCCTGTAAGTCGGTGGTTATACATGTACCCGGGTACCTCTGTGTACTCGGGGTCTTCCTCCACCTGTAATTAGCTGGACGTCGCTATATGATTGAAATACTATCGCAGCGACGGTAAACCCCAATACAACAACAACAACAACAACAACAACAAAAACCACAAGAACAACAACAAACTCCTGTAATGTAGATTGAGTACGACGACACTTTTATTTCTACGTATCTATATATTTCGTAAAATGTATGCACCTTTATTTATGATTGTTGAGACATTAATTTAAACAACATCGTTCAAGATATGTGATGTTTATAAGAGAGTTCACAATATATCAAGATGTTCTGTGAAAAAATACTAGAGATACTTACCGTCACGCCCGGGAGAACGAATGTTTAACCCATCAAAAAGCAACGATTTATCACAGTTTGTATTTTGGTTAAATAACACATTAACATGTGATAGTAACTAAATAAAAAAGACGAAACTATTCATGATAACGGGTCAAATCATTTATCACCTTAACACCTAAACGACACATGCTTGAAAAGCAAAATATATCAATTCTGAGTAGACTGGAATAACATTTTAAAAATCAACTCGTATTTATCGCTATGATCGATGCAGATAGTATATTTTTCTATCATACGATTCCATGGTTGTTTTGTAAGGAATGTATTTGGATACAAAACTTAAAGTTTGAATTGCTGTAATCTCATATTCCCGCAGCTATCTTAGTGTATAGAGTTCTTACTTTTAAAACCGTACCCCTAAGGACAACTAGGCTTAAATACCATTTCGCTATCCTTAGTTCGAATGGTCACATAGATACAATTTTCGAATAAAACTACCCAAGACATTCTACTTAAATTTATATGTAATAAAGCTAAAATTGTTCTCTTCACTTACTCATTTCTTGTCTGTAAGTTACAATTTGTGCAAAGTATCTACTTCATAAAATATCAAAATAGTTTCCGCTTGGTAATACTTAACAGCTAATTACCTTTAAATCTCCGTTGTGTACTTAATATAGATCTACGTTTAACCCTTTTGACATCTAAAGGTCTACATAGTGGTGTCCTCGTCACCTCATGCATTATGAATCTTCCAATTTGATAATTTCTACCTAGGTAGACAAATTCAAAGCAGGCATCCTCTGAATCATCGGTGGGGCATTTTGATATATACTGGTATTTCATTTTTAATTATACACAGCAATTAACTTGGTCTGATCTTATGCTCGTTCATTAGTTCCAAGGACTCTTTCGAATAAATATTCAAATAATTGCATGATAATAGATCATATTTGAATCTGCAAGTTTACAATCTGTTTTCAGCCTAACACATGTCTTGACATTCAAACAATTTAATGTCCCTATTGATGTTATATTTCTGGAATAATTTCAGCGGTCTTAAGATTTGTATTTTCAATGTGAATCTGTGTTTCTTTTAAAGCAGTTCGTTCAAAGATGATCATTGACCAAGAATTTGATTTGATTTTTAACTATATGTGTTCAGTATGCCTACATATACCGATACATATACCGATACATATACCGATACACATCACCTGACGCATGGTCACGTGATGCAACTGTTCGTGATTGTAAAAGATGGGTGGTTTCCCGATCAAAACCTATATTTTGATTTACTAATTTCATTTGCCGTCAGATTCACTCTTCGCGCGTGCATTAACCCTTTCCCCCATATAGACTCATTTTGACGCACTCAGTAGGTACCACATAAAGCCTGATCTGCAGAAAACCACAGTTAAACCTTACCAAATTTAATTACAAAATCCTCATTTCCAGACCACTGAGGAGCAGCGAACAGCATAAAACCTGATCAGCCTGCGAGTGACTCGCAGGCTGATCTGGTTTTATGCTGTTCGCATAGGTCTTTTCCTGGTGTCCTCTATGAGGGAAAGGGTTAACCTCATAGGCTGAGCTTACGAAATCGCTAACATGAACTGGTAAAGACGTCATGTTGAGAAACGTGTTACATGGTACTGCAAGCACCTACTTCGGGGGTATCGTATTCTATATTTAACCGATTTCGTGCTTTTATGAAAATAGCGTTTCCCGTATAATGTGACATACACTTGCCGATTGCATTTTTTAGGAAACAAAGACTTCATACACATTTACGAGGAAGAGTAGATTTTGTTTTTTAAAATTCTACTGATCATCTTTGAACGAACCGCTTGAATGAGAAAGGTGCAATAGAAAAACAGCAATCTTACAGCAAACCAACAATAAAATGCAATGCCGAAACCAATTTCTTTGCTATAAGCTACATCAGATCGTTATCTGATATCTCTTTCGAAAAAAAAAATATTTTATTTTTTGCGTAGTCCTTGGCGTCGGTTGAAAGCCTCGACCTAGAGTCGAAATCGGGTTGCTGTATAAAAGTCAGCACGATAACCATTATGCTATCTAGTAAGTAATAAAAAAACTGTACATTAGAACAACGACTAAATAGAAAAAGAGATACTCCATATTATATCAGATTATAACGAACAGGGAATAAGGCTATATCACCCTTCTTCCATGGTGAATATTCTTCTATCTGAAATTCTACCTACGGTAATTGTTATTGTCTCGCACTCAATACATGTTTCTTTCAAATTAAAAGTTTGTTAAGTTTATGTTTGAGATACTTTATGATATTACGAAGCAGACAGATTAAATATTCTCTCTATATCAGAATACTGACATCTCCACTAAATGGTAAAGAACAAAGCATGTTTTGTGTATGCTATATATGCTTAAATACATTACTGTAACGATTATGCTATATATCATCATACACGAAAAAATAAAAAGACTTTGTCATGGAATTCATAAATTTTTATGAAGCAAAGTTGAATACCAATGATATTAAAGTATGTACATGTATAGATTGGTTATACTTGTGGATTGATAAAGCGGAACAGTATGTACACAGTTTAAATTTATAATATTTTGAATATTTAATGCCGTATATTTGAATAATGTCAAGGATCGCTGATCAATGTATTAGTTATGGAACTTGTTTGGAAAATTGCCAAAATACAAATATCTCCTGGATCTAAACTTTAGAATTGTACTGAAAACTTCAAAGTGATAAAACTATCAAACGTTTGAAAATGTAATTGACTCAAACATTTTAGTAAAGATGGCAATCACACTATCAAGAAGCTTTGCAAACTAATCTAAAAGAAATGTTCCAATATAGTCTAATTATGGAAGACAAACTTATCCGACTGACACATTCAAGTTCTGGTGCGGAACAGACTGACTGCCCTCCCAGCATCGCTGCAATTTACTAACTTCTGTTTCAGTAATATCTATTCGTTTATCATTAAATGCTTTCCTTTACCGATAATATAACGGGCGTACCTCATTACTTGGAAAAGTAGTTGCGATAATAAAGCATCAGGTTTTCATTTGGAAGTCAAATTCTGTGTATACCTGCTGTTTATATCTTTCTATACATATTAAAATTAGATTTTCACATCTTTGATGATTAGACAATAAAAACAAATTTCCCTTATCACTATTCGTATTTGTTCTGTTAACGAATCTTAAAAGTAGACATTTGGCAAAAAATATTATGCAAACAAAATGCTTTTATTGTATACCAGTGTACATTATATTCTCTGTTCAAATCATATAGATATGCTGTAATGGTATTCATGAAATTAAGCTTACATTTTACGTAAATTTCCTAATAAGCGAATAATATCTCAAATCCCGTCCTTCCGAGAATTTAGGTAAAGTCATGGATACGCTTAAAACGTTTACAGCATGTAACGAATCACTCCAATCAAAAAGGTGTCCTCATTTGCAGCACCTTCATTTACAAGATAAATCTAATTGCGTAAAAAGCCGTATATTACCACAAAACTGACGGTGTATATTCGTCATTGTGTTTTCATTTTACTTATCGTGAAACCCTGATTTACGAAGATTATTATCCTATTATCTTGAAAAAGAAGATTATGCCATTGATATATTGAGAGTTATAAAAGTGTCTAGTTTAGTAATAACATATTCATTTTGTGTCAATAAGTACTCTTATAACTTATACAAATTCTTCTCATCGGTTGCTAAGCTGGATCAATACTTTTCACCTGGGAAGGGCATGAACAGTCCTTGCCCACAGTAAGTTCGAACCCACAACCTTTGGATCCGAATTCGCGTGCATGGTACCACTAGACGACGATGCCCATTAGCATGGCATTCCAATCCCAATGATAAATGATTGTCTAACATGAAAATGAAATGACTCAAAGACAGAATATTCAAATGATCTGCTTCTAGTCATATCTTATATTTCCCTATGAGATTCTTGGGTTGAGATGAACTGGTTTAAACGGTCTGTGGCTTGTTTACTCTCAAACATGATATGATTCATATTTTCAATATATTCAAGTTTCCAGCTGGAGTGAATAATAAACTATTTTTTCATTTCATATGATATGAATTGCCTTTATAATGTTAAACAACCATATGTCACTGAAATAATGTTTTTAAGTTAATGAAATATCAATTGAAATGCCATGCTATAAGCGTCTTTCGCTGTTGTTTTACGATTAGAATGCATTGTCCATGTTTAATTTTCTTTCTCAGAAACACCTGCTTTGTAAAATGATATTTTCTTATATTCAATGCATCAAAATTAATCTAGATGACAGCATCATTTAACTATAAATGTAAAATGATCAATATCTATTGAAATATTAGGCTATCTATGTTTACAGATGTTCCATTTTGTGTGTTAAAGATAACCTTATCATTTTCATTTGCTGAAGATAGTTTATTCAAATGATAGCTTATTACCTTTACCGTCTTTATTTAAATATAACAAGAAAAGATTAAACAAAACGTTAAACAAAACTGGAAACTATTTAAAACAAACACAAATCACGTATTTGAAACCCCTAAACAAGAAAAAAACTATTACTATCACAACTTTACATTCGACTGCAATACCAATTTTGCACATGCGCAAAAGGAAGTGTAAACCATTTTAACTGGACATACTAAAATATATACAGTACTTAATAACAGTAATGTTTATACAGTACTGAATACTGTCCAGAAAAGTTTGCATTCAGCAACTGAAAATACATTGTTCAAAACATGATGTGTTTTTTACTAACCAAACCCATGCTGTAATAGTGATATTCAATTTTTTCCTGATTTAAAACAATAGTTTGATATCCATTTATTTATTTATGCTATTCATCACAAACATTAATTATAAGCGAACTGATAAAATAACGTTTCATGTAAGCTATGTCGACTGGCGGAAATAGTTTAAACAAGCACGACAGACTTGACTATTTGAGTTTACCGTCGCTTCGACAGAATTTCAGTCATATAGCGACGTCCAGCTAATTACATATGGAGGAAAACCCCGATTGTACGGAGGCATTCGGGTAGAACCACCGACCTACCGCAAGCCAGCTGGAAGGCTTCCTCACATGAAAATCCGAATGACCCCGCCGGGATTCGAACCCACGCGGTGAGGGGCTGAGTGAATGTTAAAGTCAGCGACTTTACCCTCTTGTCCACGGAGGCCCCTAATCACGACAGGGCTATGATGATAAACGAATAGCATTTGTAATATCAACTAACAAATAGTGCAGTGCTCCTAGTCAAGTCGGAGACAAAACTCTTACTAGCTTATCGTATGAGATTTTGCAGATGTGATGCAAGAAAGCAATATTCATAGTACTGTTTTGCCATAGCTTTAGATACCACGTCTATAGCGTGGATTTATATAAAATATTAACTTAATTAAGCAAAACACGCTAAATGCGAGATAATTTTAAAGGAACATTATAAATTCTGTCCTCTAGATTAACGAACCATTTCAAGTTGTTGTGTCTCAAACCGTAAATATTAATCAGGTATATCTTTAACAGGTTAACATACGCACTTTCCCATCAGAAGAGCTGCCACAACAGGGGCGTTGTTTAGAAGTGTATATATTTCTGAGGGATTTATGTAGAAAAACGACATATTCCATTTTGATAAACCTTTAGGCTGCCTGGCTGCTAATTGACTACGGCGATATGCTTTATCTCTGGTTTATACACTCAACCTATCAGTACGGTGTCCAAGGAAACTTATCATTAAGGATTTTATAGTGAGTAGGGAATTGCGGATAACAATTTTTAAGTTAATGCATCTCTAACCAGTACAGTTGTATATTTACAAACATTAGTGCTTTTTTCCCCTAAAAACCAGAGTCTGCTTTTCAACTACGAATTATATATGTATATTGCAATGAAATAGAAGCAGCTTCTTGAATAACGCAGGAGTTTATGTCTAACAATTTTGCATGTGCTGGTAAAAGATTTTAAGACAAAGCAAAGATGAATAAAGAGAGCTGAAAAAAAAGCTTTTATCATGAGTAAGCTTTACATTTTGATATACATAAAATACATCAGTATAAATATAAAACACCATCAGCGTGGAAGGAAAATACAATAAAATTACAAGAGAGAAATGGGTTAGAAATGCCGCGTCTGCACCAATCTGAATGTCCAATGTCGTGAATGTCGTGCCGCGACATTCAAAACCTGAATGTCCAATGTCGTGAATGTCGCGTGCGACATTCAAAATCTGAATGTCCAATGTCGCGAATGTCGTGCCGCGACATTCAAAATCTGAATGTCCAATGTCGCGTGCGACATTCAAAATCTGAATGTCCAATGTCGTGAATGTCGTGAATAGTGAGAGTTGAATTGTATGACCTGATAACTGGTTGACAAACAGGACCGTGTAAAGACAACAGATGTTTTAAACTTAGGTCTAGCAATACGATATGACTTAACAAAGTTGGAATTGTAACGATTGAGAGATGCGGTTTGTGTGTGTGTTTGTTTGTTTGTTGTTGTTGTTGTTTTGTAAATGTCGTTTTTGTTGCTGCAATTGTTTTGAACGGTGTCTATTGCATTCCCATGTGAAATTGAAAGACATTTCAGTGTAGCAAGTAAATAAAATGCATGCATTGAAAATACACATTGATGTAAAATAAGACACACCATGATATACCACTGTCATGTTATGCTGTCACCACTGATGTACACTAATACATTTTATATGAAACTTCCAACATCGGAGAAATAAAACAGGACTAGGCGTAAAACACATATATTGACAACAGCACCTAGCTTAATATAACTTTAAACACCTATATATTTGGTTTCAAAAATTCAGATAAAAGTTCAGCATGCTTTATCTTATTACCAAAAACAAAATAATTTCCTGAATATGAATAATCTAATAGGATAATTTCGTTAACCCTTTCCCTCATAGAGGACACCATGAAAAGACCTATGCGAATAGCATAAAACCAGATCAGCCTGCGAGTAACTCGCAGGCTGATCAGGTTTTATGCTGTTCGCTGTTCCTCAGTGGTCTGGAAATAAGGACTTTATAATTAAATTTGGTAATTTTTAACTGTGGTTTTCTGCAGATCAGGCTTTATGTGATACCTATTGAGTGCGTCAAAATGAGTCTATATGAGGGAAAGGGTTAACTAACATGGGATACGGCAAAGACCGTTCTACAATCGTATGTATATCATTTAATTCAGTAGTATATATATATATTAAGATGAGCGGATGTATCACAAAAATTAACCATAGACGTATATACTGAAAGAAGACGTGGCAAACCCATTTCATATCAGAAAGTTTCAGTAAACAATGTCATCAAGTAAAACAGATGTACTATTATCTGAAAAAGTGAAATTTAAGAAACAACGTGAGGCATGTTTCGACATTTACAAGTACAATCAATTTATCATGTCTGTTGACGGATGTTACAAAATGACGTTAAGTTCCTTGCAATGACATATCAAAATCATATATGTGGTAAATATGGTAAATGGTCCTTAGTTAATATATATCGAAGTTTGAGAGCGAAAGTAAGCTAAGTGTATATGTTCATATAAGCACTTAGCTTAGTCTCGCTCTCAACACTCGATATGAAGTTAGGGGATAAGTTGACTGAGTGTGGGTTGTACCCCATGTGTACGGCGTTTTATATAACGCAGTGATCTTAATTCATTTTAATATATTCTGATTTCCCTTCTATAAACTGATGTAAAATAAGACACCTCTTCAAATATTCCTTTTGTAGCATAACCCGATATTCATGCTGCTTGTGTCATTCTTATCAAATAACAACACGTATTTACTATTTTCTTAGAATTGCTCTAGCTGGCTGTGCGCGAGTGTAAGACTGATATTTGCAAAACCCATGTTACATTTGAATGTTACACGATCAATGGACATGACTTCTTTGAATAAATTTTGTCACTCGAAGAAAACGGCACATACATGTTATATATATTTCGTCGGATTTACCCGCCCCAAATTACAGTTGTTTTGCAAGTCAAGTTTAGCAATAAACACTGGTGTTGCTCGTTTTGAAAATGCTTCATTTTTTTTAACCAAACCTTCAGGGGAAACAGAAAAACATCAAATCATATAGGTTCATATCTAATTTAGTACATGTCTAGAGTATCCGCGAAACATACAATGTCATGTATATACATACATATATCATAGCTTAGAAAAAGAGAGGATCATCTAAAAACAGACGGAAATTGTCATGGTAAACAGCCAAAAATGGGATTGGTATTTTAATGTCCGTGTACAATATGAATAAAACGTTAACAATAAGTAGTGTTAGTTCTGGGATTCTTGGAATAAAGGACACATTTTGTGGCGTTTTTATTGCATTTACACATATTTGTATCAGCACATATTATACCGGATGTTACTGTTTGAATTACATTGAAAGGAATATATTTAGAAACGATTATAATTATTGAAATTTTGTAATCGCATATTACTGAGGATGCAAGTGGATTAGAAATATTGATTATAATTAGCCCGTGCCCCATGACGGTCATGCTTAAATATTATTTTGATATCTCTAATCTGTTTGCATGTTCAAACATATAATTTTCGAATAAAACTTTGTACTTAAATAATTCAGTTTTCTCTTGTTGTCTGCGTATAATTTGACTTTTTCATATCATGATACGATTGATTAAAACAGTTGTGCTAAGAAGTATTCTATTCCTACATTTTAATATTTAATAGAGTATTTCCGTTTTATCGTCTGGCTGGTTCCTTATCCAGTCCACGGTATATCTAATGGTAAACACATTATTGAACCCTAAACAAATCCCTTATCACGGTTAATGTGTTTGCCTAATGGTCATTCTGTGGCACATGTATAACGAATCTATTTTACTTGTTCGTTTCTGCTTAATTCGTAATTATTTGGTCAAAGAAGCAAACACATATCAAACACTTAATTTTCAGATTGCAGAAAAGGCATCTTAATATCTAATTGATTTCTGTTCATATTCAACATTCAGTTAAAGTAACTAGACAGAAAGGGCGGCGACAAAAAATAAAAATAGTCTATCTATACAAAACAATGAATTGTAACATTTATGTCTTGGGTGGTGCGTTTTACGTTAGAACCGTTTGTGTATATGTCATTGTTTGAGGAAATATCTTCCGTATTCCAGCCATGAAATATTAACGCCATATCATCTATAGTAACACAATAAATGAATTTATTATCCTATATATAAGTGCATATCTGCATGTTATACTTGAACAACGCAATATCTAATTTGATACCATAAGACAATCGCCAATTACATTTTATACCCTCAAATAAACCACAATGCTTAAATAAATAACAAGCTATTCTTATTCTAACCATTATATAAGACCAATATTACTATGATTAAAACATAACACAAGGCACATAAATAAACATATTTTTCCATCATAAACTTAACAAAATATTACATTTTATACCTAATAAACAACGACACATATTTTTCTTCATTTCATAACTGTAAACAACAATTGATTTACATTTAATATATTAATACAACGCACATATCAAACATTTTATACCTCATAAACAACGCACATATCTACATTTTATACCCTCATAAACAACGCACATATCTACTTTTATACCCTCATAATAACAAGCACATATCTACATTTTTTTACCCTCAAATACAACGCACATATCTACATTTTATACCTCATAATACAACGCACATATCTACATTTTATACCTCATAATACAACGCACATATCTACATTTTATACCTCATAATACAACGCACATATCTACATTTTATACCCTCATAATACAACGCACATATCTACATTTTATACCCTCATAATACAACGCACATATCTACATTTTATACCATCATAATACAACGCACATATCTACATTTTATACCATCATAATACAACGCACATATCTACATTTTATACCATCATAATACAACGCACATATCTACATTTTATACCATCATAATACAACGCACATATCTACATTTTATACCTCATAATACAACGCACATATCTACATTTTATACCTCATAAACAACGCACATATCTACATTTTATACCTCATAATACAACGCACATATCTACATTTTATACCTCATAATACAACGCACATATCTACATTTTATACCTCATAATACAACGCACATATCTACATTTTATACCCTCATAATATAACGCACATATCTACATTTTATACCCTCATAACATTACGCACATATCTACATTTTATACCATCATAACATTACGCACATATCTACATTTTATACCCTCATAACACAACGCACATATCTACATTTTATACCATCATAACACAACGCACATATCTACATTTTATACCCTCATAATACAACGCACATATCTACATTATATACCCTCATAACACAACACACATATCTACATTTTATACCCTCATAACACAACGCACATATCTACATTTTATACCCTCATAATACAACGCACATATCTACATTATATACCCTCATAACACAACGCACATATCTACATTTTATACCCTCATAACACAACGCACATATCTACTTTATACCCTCATAAAAACGCACATATCTACATTTATACCCTCATAAACAACGCACATATCTACATTATATACCCTCATAACACAACGCACATATCTACATTTTATACCATCATAACACAACGCACATATCTACATTTTATACCTTCATAATACAACGCACATATCTACATTTTATACCCTCATAATACAACGCACATATCTACATTTTATACCCTCATAATACAACGCACATACTACATTTATACCTCATAATACAACGCACATATCTACATTTATACCCTCATAATACAACCACATATCTACATTTTATACCTCATATACAACCACATATCTACATTTATACCTCATAATACAACGCACATATCTACATTTACCCTCATAATACAACGCACATATCTACATTTATACCTCATAATACAACGCACATATCTACATTTTATACCTCATAATACACGCACAATCTACATTTTATACCTCATAATACAACGCACTATCTACATTTATACCTCATAATACAACGCACATATCTACATTTTACCCTCATAATACAACCACATATCTACATTTTATACCTCATAAACAACGCACAATCTACATTTTATACCTCATAATACAACCACATATTACATTTTATACCTCATAATACAACGCACATATCTACATTTTATACCCTCATAATACAACGCACATATCTACATTTTATACACAAAAATACAACACATATCTACATTTTATACCCCATAATACAACGCACATATCACATTTTATACCTCAAATACAACGCACATATCACATTTATACCCTCATAATACAACGCACATATCTACATTTATACCTCATAAACAACGCACATATCTACATTATACCCTCATAATACAACGCACAATCACATTTTATACCTCATAAACAACGACATATCTACATTTATACCCTCATAAAACGCACATATCTACATTTATACCCTCATAATACAACGCACATATCACATTTATACCTCATAATACAACGCACATATCTACATTTTATACCCTCATAATACAACGCACATATCTACATTTTATACCTCATAAAACAACCACTTTAAATCTACATTTTATACCCTCATAATACAACGCACATATCTACATTTATACCCTCATAATACAACGCACATATCTACATTTTATACCCTCATAATACAACGCACATATCTACATTTTATACCTCAAATACAACGCACATATCTACATTTTATACCTCATAAACAACGCACATATCTACATTTATACCCTCATAATACAACGCACATATCTACATTATATACCCTCATAATACAAACCACAATCTACATTTATACCCTCATAATACAACCACATATCTACATTTATACCTCATAAACAACGCACATATCTACCTTTTATACCCTCATAATACAACGCACATATCTACATTTTATCCCCTCATAAACAACGCACATATCTACATTTTATACCCTCATAATACAACGCACATATCTACATTTTATACCTCATAACAACACACATATCTACATTTTATACCCTCATAATACAACGCACATATCTACATTATATACCCTCATAAACAACGCACATATCTACATTTTATACCTCATAAACAACGCACATATCTACATTTTATACCCTCATAATACAACCACATATCAATTTATATACCCTCATAATACAACACATATCTACATTTATACCCTCATAAACAACGCACATATCTACATTTTATACCATCATAATACAACGCACATATCTACCTTTTATACCCTCATAATACAACGCACATATCTACATTTTATACCATCAAAATACAACGCACATATCTACATTTTATACCCTCATAATACAACGCACATATCTACATTGTATACCCTCATAACACAACGCACATATCTACATTGTATACCCTCATAAACAACGCACATATCTACATTGTATACCCTCATAACACAACGCACATATCTACATTTTATACCCTCATAACACAACGCACATATCTACATTGTTATACCCTCATAACACAACGCACATATCTACATTGTATACCCTCATAACACAACGCACATATCTACATTTTATACCCTCATAACACAACGCACATATCTACATTTTATACCCTCATAATACAACGCACATATCTACATTTATACCCTCATAATACAACGCACATATCTACATTTTATACCCTCATAATACAACGCACATATCTACATTGTTATACCATCATAATACAACGCACATATCTACCTTTTAACCTCATAACACAACGCACATATTACATTAACTCATACAACGCACATATCTACATTTTATACCTCATAATACAACGCACATATCTACATTTATACCCTCATAATACAACGCACATATCTACATTTTATATCCTCATAACACAACGCACATATCTACATTGTATACCCTCATAACACAACGCACATATCTACATTTTATACCCTCATAACACAACGCACATATCTACATTTTATACCCTCATAATACAACGCACATATCTACATTTTATACCATCATAATACAACGCACATATCTACATTTTATACCCTCATAAACAACGCACATATCTACATTTTATACCTCATAACACAACGCACATATCTACATTTTATACCCTCATAATACAACGCACATATCTACATTTTATACCATCAAAATACAACGCACATATCTACATTTTATACCCTCATAATACAACGCACATATCTACATTTTATACCATCAAAATACAACGCACATATCTACATTTTATACCCTCATAATACAACGCACATATCTACATTTTATACCATCAAAATACAACGCACATATCTACATTTTATACCCTCATAATACAACGCACATATCTACATTTTATACCATCATAATACAACACACATATCTACATTTTATACCCTCATAATACAACGCACATATCTACATTTTATACCCTCATAATACAACGCACATATCTACATTTTATACCCTCATAATACAACACACATATCTACATTTTATACCCTCATAATACAACGCACATATCTACATTTTATACCCTCATAATACAACGCACATATCTACATTTTATACCCTCATAACATTACGCACATATCTACATTTTATACCCTCATAATAAACGCACATATCTACATTTTATACCCTCATAATACAACGCACATATCTACATTTTATACCCTCATAAAACGCACATATCTACATTTTATACCCTCATAATACAACGCACATATCTACATTTTATACCCTCATAACTTTACGCACATATCTACATTTTATACCCTCATAATACAACGCACATATCTACATTTTATACCATCATAATACAACACACATATCTACATTTTATACCCTCATAATACAACGCACATATCTACATTTTATACCCTCATAATACAACGCACATATCTACATTTTATACCCTCATAATACAACGCACATATCTACATTTTATACCCTCATAATACAACGCACATATCTACATTTTATACCATCATAATACAACGCACATATCTACATTATATACCATCATAATACAACGCACATATCTACATTTTATACCCTCATAATACAACGCACATATCTACATTATATACCCTCATAATACAACGCACATATCTACATTTTATACCCTCATAATACAACGCACATATCTACATTTTATACCCTCATAATACAACGCACATATCCACATTTTATACCATCATAACACAACGCACATATCTACATTTTATAAAATCATAACAATACGCACATATCTACATTTTATACCCTCATAATACAACGCACATATCTACATTTTATACCCTCATAATACAACGCACATATCTACATTTTATACCCTCATAATACAACGCACATATCTACATTTTATACCTCATAATACAACGCACATATCTACATTTTATACCCTCATAATACAACGCACATATCTACATTTTATACCATCATAATACAACGCACATATCTACATTTTATACCATCATAATACAACGCACATATCTACATTTTATACCCTCATAATACAACGCACATATCTACATTTTATACCCTCATAATACAACGCACATATCTACATTTTATACCTCATAATACTATACCTCATAATACAACGCACATATCTACATTTTATACCCTCATAACATTACGCACATATCTACATTTTATACCATCATAACAATACGCACATATCTACATTTTATACCCTCATAATACAACGCACATATCTACATTTTATACCCTCATAATACAACGCACATATCTACATTTTATACCCTCATAATACAACGCACATATCTACATTATATATCCTCATAACATTACGCACATATCTACATTTTATACCCTCATAATACAACGCACATATCTACATTTTATAATCCTCCATATAACATTACCCCAAATATCTACATTTTATACCCTCATAATACAAGCACATATCTACATTATTATATCCTCATAACATTACGCACATATCTACATTTTATAACCCCTCATACAACACTACAACCAAAACCACAATCTAAATCCATACAAACGCACATATCTACATTTTATACCCTCATAACACAACGCACATATCTACATTTTATACCCTCATAATACAACGCACATATCTACATTTTATACCCTCATAACATTACGCACATATCTACATTTTATACCATCAACTAACAACACACATATCTACATTTTTACCCCTTATAATACAACGCACATATCTAAATTTATTCCCTCATAACGCAATGCACACATATACATTTTATACCCTCATAACACAACATACAACCACATATCTACATTTTTCCCTCATACAATCAACATATCTAAATTTAATGCCATATTTAATTTTTCCCATAACGCAATGCACACATATACATTTTATACCCTCATAACACAACATACATATCCATTTTATACCCTCATAAGATGCGTATGCTTGTCGCAAACTGTCGCCCTATTGACGGGGTCATCGATTTGAATTCTTTTTTCTGTCTTTTTTTTTTTCTTAAATATCTTAGAAACTGTAAGTGGGACATTTCATCACCTAAAGAAAAGATAAATATTTTCTCTCATTGTTCGCTTTGAGTCTTGGGCTCTCAATAATTTAATTATATAATTAAGAAATGAATAGTTGCAAGATAGATATTTGATTATGTGATTAACTATGCAATTATGTTTATTAGATAAGGCAAGACTCTGTAAATGACAGAAAGACGGGGCGACAGGGGAGTATAACATTTTGCCTTTCTCATTAAACACAAATATAAAATGAAAGAATTTAAGTCTTTCAAATGATTTTCTATAAACGGAATGTTTTATTTTTTATTTCGAAATAATACATTATTTAGTATTTTGATAAATGAAATATTCAGTGCAAAAAATAAGTATCTATCGAATGAATGTCATAGTGGGTTGATATATTTGACGAAATAAATCCGTTCAAAGAACCCTACACTATCTTATACTTAATATAATACTCCTGCAAAACCTGTTTTCGGATAGAAACATTCTCGTTTTAAGGTTATTTTTCCAGAAGAAATAATTAGATTAGATCCTTGTTTTATGTTAGACGATGATTTGATTTAATTTGACTTGCCTTGTCTTTTAGAAATGTAGAACAAAACCAAAGTTACACATTCCAAACTCTTAAAATATTTATTCAGAAAATACTGGTTCTCCCAGGTGTATGTTATATAATGTTTCAATTCGCAAGAAGCAAAACATTAAACTTAATTCTTCACAGATAATCTCAGAATAATTCCTTTCTTCAGCTGCATTTTTTTCTTGAGTGACTAAGACTACAATCATTTCAGAAGAGTCAATTTTTCATTTAAATTTTAGAATCACCCACTGTCAATCGCTGGAAAAGTATATTAATAGTTACATGTAAAGAGCGTAAGCAATTCTTTTTATTAATGCATTGCAATATCACTTCATTTATGCTTACTTATGAAATACTGTGTTCTATCAGTGAGATAAAACCCATACCCCACAGTGTGATGATATAGATCTGCCGGGACTACTTTTGTACTTGTAAAGTAAATGTAGCGGCGGTTAGCATAAAATAAAAAGAAAGGTTGTTTGTTTTGAGTGCATATGGGTTATATCTCATCTCGGAGTGATACAATTAAAACATTTTCGTTACGCGCTCGTAAAAATATTAAATTGCATCGCTACTTTATAAGAATAACCCATATCAACTCGAAATAATCAAGTATTCTCTATATTACAGTAATTATATCTATTTTGGGGATGACTGAATTTGAAATTTTAGCCAATACGTGTTTTAGACGTACAACATGCAGCTCTGCAATATTATATCGCTCAGTATAATCTGTACATGACATCTATCGTGCGTACTGTGAAACTGCATTCTTAATTTTATAATCCAACCTTTGGTAAAGAAGGCAAACAAAAGAAACTAATCGACAGGCTATACATTGATGAATCCTCTAGAGGATGTCTAAATCATACAAACAATGTACCATGGAACATACATGTGTACGCATGCGTATCATATCCAACAAATATATGTGAATTATCTAAATGAGGACGAACAGTTAAATGCATCATTATCTTAATATCTACTGACTTTGAGGAAAGGAAATGATAATGATGGTTTATTCTGAGATGATTAGATTTAACGATAAGGATGAGGGCACATTTTATTACATTTTTCTTCCAATTTATCCCATAGCTATCTTTGCAAATACCGTCTAGAATAAACTGTTGGGATGTCTGAATAGATACTCAAAGATTACAAGGAAATGAATATACTTGTAACTTATCTTATGTTTTATTTACTGTAATATCACAATCCTGAAACTGAGCTCAAATGAAAAAGTATTACTAATAGGCATGTACACCAAATGACGACTTAAACCTGTTCACATTGTCATTCAAATTACGTTTTGAGATTTAAAAAACCAGGAATTTCTACTATAATCGTTGACATAGTTTCCTTTAATTTACTTCCTGTCTTTTCGACAGTTTTGGTTTTTTTCAGAGCATGGTGCAAAGAATTGGAACAGCTTAAACTAAAAAGGTTCAATCATACATATTCAATACTGATGCAAGTATATTGTATGTAATAACAGACACACATATAACTGTCAGATTCCCTTTGATACATTTAAATATTTGCTCCAGCAGCCTTCAATGTATGACGGACGTTTAGAAGAATGATTACAAATTAATATAATGTGTATCAAATTTACCATAGTTTTCGTTGCTTAAAAACACAAATTATTTATACGGACGTCCATTACATTCAATCAATAAAAGTTCAGCTATTTTAGCTTATACTACTTAATGCATACTCGTGTGTGCACGTGTGCAGGTTGGTGAGACAACTACGGTGAAGGTGACATGATAATGATTCAAAGTCGAAACTAAATGTAGACTTTCTACCAGACATAAACCACGACGACGATGCAATAGATTTGGTTACTTTGGGAAGCGAATTAATATGATAACAGAATAATACACTGAGTAAGTTTTGACATAAACCACGACGACCAAGTATTGAGAATTTTTATATGAATCGTTTGATGAAAGTATAGCACGTTTACTGTTTTCTCTCAAATGAAATATCAATAATGCATAGAATGGACGTACGAGTTATATGGGTTAATTAAGCAGGTAAATCAAATATGCAGTTCCCCTTTTCAGAATGGCATACATCTTTGATGGATGGTAATTTGCATAAATTTTAATTATTTATGTCAATGAAGCCGATATACAACAGTATCTGTTACGATCATTCTAGGTCATACATGAATAAATAAAACCAACATTTTATAGAATTCATACAGTTTTTCATGACACCATACATCTTGTAAATTCATACCAACGTGATAAAATACATTATATTTGGTGAAGCGAAATAATAAATAATACAGCGTACTTTATGATAAGATAGACTTTACGACGTATATATATATGCATGAATATATTCAAGGATTTCTAATCAATATATTATTTAGGGAGACTGTTGGTAAAATAGAAACAACTTTGGGTTAAAAAACAAGCATCTCCTGAATCTGAATTTTAGTTTCCGCCTGAAGACTATCAAAGAACTGACAAACTTAATAGCTGATAATCAATACGTGGTTGACATACTAAAATGTATAGTTCAATTTATAATTACAGACTCGAAACGACCAATATACACGACTGTCCTCCTAGCATCATGGAATGTACTTGATCTAAATTAAGTAACTTCTCAAGAAAAAAAAGTTTTAATAAAAGTCACACGCTTTCCTAAAAAGATAGACTATCGGCCATACTTAATCACTTTGAAATCTAGTTGAATTATCATTAGTTCACATTTGGAAATAAGAATGTATTTTATATCATTTCTAAGTAACTGAATGGAAGTTTCAAACATTTATTGATAGGGTAATAAAATGCATCACCTTATCGCTATTCGCAATTATTTTATTTCCGCACTCTTCACAGCTTTATGACCAATATGGTTTTATTGCTAACCAAATAATTTTAAATATTTTGTTTCGAAATGCAGTAAAACCTTTAAAAGACTCAAACGATGCTACAACAAAATTCTATATAAGAAAACTTCTCCCAAGAATAACGTTGTGCTTGTGAGATATGGACAGAAAATTTAAATGATTTTATTACAAAGACCAAATAAGAAACTATTTTTGCCAGTAATTGTTTCCCTTCATAATATAGGTACTATTTTTATCATAATTGATGTTTTCAAAAAGTCATATCTTAAGACGATATCGTTCGATATGATTTTTTTAACAAATGATAAGATCGTTCTTAATATGAAAACCTAAACAGTGTGTTTTAACTTTATTTGTGTTTTCAAAGAAGGGACATATATTTAACTGAACATCATCCTGTCACATTTACTACTCCTCTCTGGGGTCCATAGTTATAGATAGACTGTTACATTTTAAAACATTTTAAAAGCCATGCAAGAAGCTTCGAAAGACTCAGACTGTTCTTCAACAAGTTTTACTTTCATTCTTCAATTATATATATCTATATTTTCATATATATATATATATATATATATATATATATATATATATATATTTTTTTTTTTTTTTTTTTTTTTGAGAAACACGTTCATTTGAGACCTAACGTTTATCATTAACGGTGAATGTAGCTTTTGTACCAATTGAAATTACCTATCGAATGTCTATGATACAAAGTGAATGTTTGTCATGTTGTTCTATTAAGAAGATATTGTCTTCAAGTGATAAATAAAACAGTAAGCTTGCAGCCAGTAAGCATTCGTTGCAATCATTGTATCGTCACTGACTGCATCCCCAGCTAACATATCGTCCATTAAAAGCCATATTTGCTCATTAGCATTATATATAAAGGAGGTTAATGAGCCCATCTGTCTCTCAATGGATTCCTTATGGTTCCTGTCAAAATGAGCGTTTCTGCTAATATTGTTGTATTGTATTATTCTCCGTATATTTGATTAAGATTTAAGTATCTTTTTTGTTAAATGATTTAATATTCCATCCTTTTCCCTCAAAAATTAAATGTGATCAATAGGAAATGAATATATTTTTGTGCTTGTGATAAGTAGAAAATAATTTTGCAAATGCAATTAACCTAGGTTGAAAAAAACAAAAACGAATGTTATTCATAATAATCACTATACATATAATAGAAATGTCGGTCCGGTATTGGCAAATGCAGACCTCGTAATTGGGTATCATGTGACTCATTGTCACTGGTATAAATGTGAACAATATCATAAATTAAAAAAAGGTTCAGTCATTTATCGCCCTATCATGAGAACTGTATAATAAGTATGCAAAGAACACCAGCGTGTATCTATTTCAATATAGTGAAAAGAGACATAATTGATAAACGCTAACGCTGACTAGATGCTAGTTGTCTACGAGGATATGCATTTTTTCTATGTTTTCATAGATAAGAACGATGTTCAAAGAAAAGTATCATTTAAGATTTCCGAGAGCGAAGGGCGTAGTTTAAAAAATGAATCCGACACTCTGGATACATACTTTAAAAACATGAATTGTATTTACAAAATATACAAAAAAGAAAAGTATTTTTTTAACTTCTTAAACATCCAAAAGTTTTTAAGACTCATAACCATGAGTCATCGGTTAGCAGTGATATACAAACAGTACATAAGCTTACGTTTCCGCTTACTGGTGTACATTGGTTTGTGAACTGAGTGTGAAAAAAAAAGAAAATTGCAAACGAAAACAAAAACACATTTTCCAAACACAAATTCAAATTTGTTGAAGATTTCCATATTTCATAAACTTATAAGTTATTTTGATTGCAATATAAATGTAAAAATGTTACAGACCAGAAGGTGAGTAATATAGACGAATGCCTTATCAACACAGATTTTGATTCATTACTGGTAAAACCTGATATGATTTACAAAAAGGATGACGGTGAAGGCAACAGATGTGGTTTACTGTTGTCTGGGCATACAGTATTGCCGAACAAAATAGAGAATTAATAACCATAACGATTGAAAGATGTACATTGTGTTAATGCTGTTATGATTTCTGCCATTGTTTGGAAGGATATCTTGCAATTCCCAGGTGAAACATTACGCCGTGTTTGTCAAGCATCAAATGAAATGCTTTCAAACTTTACGTTATTGACATGATATAGCAGAACAGTGTGCTTTTTCATCTTGATACGCCAAACATAATGTGTATTTATACATTTTTGATGAATCATTTGATATCAAGGATATAAACCAGTCCTTAATTTGAATGCATTTATTGATAAGAGCATCAAGCAGAAATATTGCTTCAGATATAATTCGGATAGCAGACCTGTGCTTCATCATATTACAAAAATACCATATTTTAAGTGATAACATTTGTGAATAATTGACGTGGTCGTGGCAAGTTGCTATACTTTGAAGTACATGCTACAAATGTACATTAACACATTCACTAGTCTATACTCACAATTACAGGAGTAACTTAAATACACAGCTAAAGGCATACGCGCCCATTACAATGTTTTCAGGGATAACTAAAAATGATAATTTTCTTAAACTGTGCATGTTTATAGAGAATTACAAATTTATGGGGAAAGAATGGGGGTCAGCATTTTACTTTTTGAGTTATCTGTCCCTGAAAGTGAGTTTTTTTTTTTACTATTTTCTGCCAATTACAACATAAAAAATTGCATACTTCAACATAAAATGCTGTAATGGGCGCGTAAGCTTTTAATATGGTAAGGACATGAGTGTACTTGTGGCACTTGTGTGGTTTATCCATAGCAGTAAAAGGTTGTCAAAAAAGGGGGGAATAAGATAAATATAACTGTCACAGTCACGATAAATCAAATGTATCATGTTGACATATGCTGAATTTCATTTAATTTGTGTATTCAATGCGTTTGATATACATTTCATCATATAATTTTACGTAGACATATTGTCGCATAACTGATAAAGTAATATATTAGGTGTAACTGATAATTTAGATAAATTAAATCATAGATGAGTCATGTTGAATCAATTCGTCAAATTATCAATGTTGTATTCATATTTAAATATGACGCTTTCTGTTAGTGTCTGTGTGTCATTCATCCAGTTGTTTCTGACACTGCTATGTGTAGCGATTAGACCAAGAATGTTTATTAATAATGATAAAATTTCCCCCATAATTTAATTAGTACTTAATGTGCCAGTTCGCACAAAATTATAGAGGAAGCCTTCCAGCTGACTTGCGGTAGGTCGGTGGTTCTACCCGGGTACCTCTGTGTACTCGGGGTCTTCCTCCACCTGTAATTAGCTGGACGTCGCTATATGATTGAAATACTATCGCAGCGACGGTAAACACAAGTACAAAAACAACAACAACCACAACAAAAATATAGTGAAAGGTAGTCATTGAAGCGGAACATGGATTCAAAGGAGAACTGGTATTCATCAGGTGGAAAAATCGCAAATATTTCTTATAGATAAGTATTATGCATGGAGCTCGAGGAATACCAATCACGTATTTAAAGAATCCCCATAAAAAAAGGACTAAAACAAGGGATCGAACTTGTAAACAGAGTCACCGACGCATTTCAATAAATCTGTCGATCACGGAATCGCGTGACAACTGTACTCATTTGCGCTCAGGTTTTCGTTCTTTTTGGCTTCTGTGTGTGTGTGTGTGTGTGTGTGTGTGTTTTATTCCTATCGTCTGTATGGCCACAATAATGTGTAAAATGCGAGTATATTCGAAACTTTAGGTACACACTATTGCAAATCATACAATTATCTAAACTTATTTTATTATATGAAAAAAAAAATCAAACAAAACAAATATCAATATACTGTTAATATACAAATGACAAAGAAGCCCGACCAAAAGTAATCACAGGTTAGATAAAGGCCAATCCCATTATACAACACGAATCAAAGAAATTGAAACCTTGTATAGATTTCAAGCTACGGCCAATGTTGTAGTTGCTAACATATGCACCGCTCAAAGAAAACATCATTAAGTGATAAATTAGAAATTTGAATACAGAAATATTTCAACGCGTAAGCAAAAAAAAAAAAAAAAAAAAAAAAAAAATATTCAACCACAAAAAAATGTTAAAACACACAACGAGACACCGAGACACACCTCCTTCAGAGAAATGTGTGTGTGTGTTTTTTTAACCGGCCCAATTTCTTTAAAGTTATGCCAAGTTTGACTGCGATAATTTATTAACCACTCTATTGTGAACAAATTAATGATGTCGTAAACATAACTACGGGAATGCTAATTGTATTACATTCCTAATGCATTAGTATTGCATCTGTGTTAGCGCTGTGTCGATAAAATACCTGACATCATAAGTACGTGGGTGCCTGATAGACAGTCCTGACAAATTCTTAATAAACCACAAAAGTACAAATACTTTATCCTTGTATAACACATGGCCCCAATATTGTTCTTTTTCTTCTTCTTTTTTTATTTTTCTGTTGATTTGCGTATTTTCATATGGAATTTGAATATATACTTTAAACAAAATGATTGCTTCGAAAACATGAACGCATTTATTATTTACGTTTAAAAACAGTACATAAATAAAATTGAATTACAATAACAAGAATTATCATAATTAAACATTCAACATTTCCATGATTTCTTTCCCCTCTCTCTCTCTCTCTCTCTCTCGCTGGTCAAAACATAAAGTTATCAAATCCATTTTCTTGAAGTAAAGACGCCATTTATATCCATTTCGCATCGCCGTGACGCAATTAAGAACGTTTTTCTCAGCGGGTTACCAATGATTTTATTTTTTTTCTAAGTTTTCAATCATGTTAAATAAAATGTTAAAGGAAACCACAATTTTTAAAGACGCCCGTATTACATACATGATTAAAGCATATTTTTCATTGTTGCATATCCAAAAAGTCACATTTTATTTTTACTTTATGCAAAATCGGCTAAAATTTCAATACAAAAATCATCAAAATTAAACAGGTACAGACGGCATTTTTATCAGAGGAAATAAAGAAATCTGTCCGTTGAATCTATAATATCATAGTGCAAAGAATTGAATCTACTTGAACCTAAAAAAAGACATTCATACATATTTAAAGCAACAATTTTGTATGCAGTAACAGACACACATATAACTGTCAGAATCCCTTTGATACATTTTAATATTTTCTTCAATTCTATGTGTAGTCATATAGGGAAATCAAACATGTTTAATGTACGTTTAGAAAAAATAATTACAAATTAATACAATGTATATCACATTTACCATAGTTTTTTTTTGCTTAATAAACTCAAACTAGTTGTACGGGCATCCACGATATCAAAACAACTTTAATTCAGTTGTCTTAGACAAAAGAGTTTAATGCATGCTCGTGTGTGCGTATGTGCAGGTTGGTGAGACAATTAAAGTGAAAACGATATGACAATGATTCAAATGCGAAACTAATAGTAGACATTCGACAAGACATATTCTCCTTTACTTTGAGAAGCTTATTAACATTATAACAGAATAATACATTACCCCCCCCCCCCCCCCCCCCCCCCCCCCCCCCCCCCCCCCCACACACACACACGTTAATTACGCTACAGTCTCCCAATCCCATTTCAGTATTGAGAACTTAAATATGATTTTTTTTTTATGAAAAAATGCACATTTTTACTGTTTTCTGTTTTCCCTCAAATGGAATATCAATAATGCATGGAATAGGCGTACGAGTTATATCAGATAATTAAGCAAGTAAATCAAATATCCCCCCCCACTTCAGAATGGCATATATAAATCTCTGATGGATGATGATATGCCTATTGTTAATTATTCATGTCAGAAAAGCTGAAATACAACAGTATCTGTTTCGATCATGCTATGTCATACATGAACAAATAAAACACATCTTTTATAGAATTCATACACTTTTCATGCACATACTGTTTTCGCATGATACCAACGTGTTAAAATGCATTACTATCAATTAATACATCGTAATTTATGGTATGATACGACTTAAAAACGCATACATGAATATTTTCAAGGATTTCTAATCGATATACCATTTAGGAAGTCTGTTGGTAAAAAAGCAAAACCGTTGGGTTATAGAACAAATACCTCCTGAATCTAAATTTTAGTTTCCGTCTGAAAACTATCAAAGAGCTGACAAACTAAATAGCTGATAATCAATACATATTGACATACTAAAATGTATAGTACAATTGATAATTACAGTGCATTCCTATAGAGATACAGACTCCAAACGTTTTTAAATTAAGTTCTTTCTCAAGAAAACAGGCTTCCAATAAAAAACACACGTGCCATTAAGAATCGCACGCATTCTTTTGAATAAAGACTGTTGACCATATTTAATCGCTTTGAAATTAAGTTGAATTATCATTAGTTTACGTTTTAAAATAAGACTGATATTTAAATAATTCTTTAAGGAACTGAATGGAAGTTGTAAATATTTGTTGGTATTGCAAAAAATATAATTCCTAATCGCTACTCGCAATTGTTTTATTTCCTCACACTTCATATCGTTATGACCAAAATAGTTTTATTGCAAACCACATAATTTCAAACATTTTGTTTTATACGTTTAGAAATGCAGTAAAAAGGTTTATGAGGCAGTACAAATCTATTTAAGAAAGTACATGTACTTCTTCTAAGAATTTGAATGACGTTGTACATGTGTACAGAAGGCATTTTTTATCGCATGTTATTATCTATTGTTCATGATTATAGATAGACTATTACGTTTAAAATGCCATACATGAAGCTTTGAATTTTCCCACTTCAACAAGTTTTAATTTCATTCTTCAATTATATATCTTCATTATCATATGGATGGTTAAATTCTATTCGTGTATATACAGAAGACATTGTTTTCACATGATAAATAAAACAATAAGCTTGCAGCCAGTAAGCATTTGTTGCAACCATTGCATTGTTACTGACTTTATTTGACTTTTTGAGTTTACCGTCGCTTCGACAGCATTTTAATCATATAGCGACGTCCAGCTAATTACAGGCTGAGGAAGACCCCAAATGCACGGAGGCATCCGGGTAGAACCACCGACCTACCGCAAGCCAACTGGAAGGTTTTCTCGCATGAAAACCCAAATGACCCTGCCGGGACTTGTATTGTCACTGACTACATCACCAGCACACATATTGTCTACAGAAAACCAGAATTGCTCATTAGAATTATAAAGGAGGTTAATGAGCGCATCAGTCTCTTATTGGATAGATTATGGTTCTTTCAAAATGTGCTTTTCTCCTGATTACCTCATTGTTGAATCGTATGATATTCTGTATGTATATAGGGATTTAAATAACATTCCTTAAAAGATTTAATACTTCAGCCTTTCCTCACAAAACTTTAGTGTCATCATTACATCATCATCATAGGAAATGATTATTTCTGTGTTTTTTTATTAGCACACATTAATTTGGCAAACAGAAGTGGCTTGGATTGAAAAACGATAAATCATTCTTAATTACTATGCATACTTTATATAAAATACAAATAGCGGTCAAGTATTGTCGAATGAAGACCTCGTACTTGGTTATCATATGACTTATTGTAGCTGGGAGAAATGCAAACAATATTATTAATTAAAATAATGCTCAGTTATTTATATCCCCATCAAGAAAACTGTCACACGTAAAACAAGTATGCAAATAACACCAGGTATATCTATTTCAATATAGTAATTGATGTATGCCGATAGGAGACAACAATCATCATGGTAAATGCTAACGCTGACTGAATGCTAATAGTCTTCAGAGATATGCAATGTTTCTCTATATTAACCCTTTCCCTCATATAGACTCATTTTGACGCCCTCAATAGGTACCACATAAAGCCTGATCTGCAGAAAACCACACTTAAACCATACCAAATTTAATTACAAAATCCTCATTTCCAGACCACTGAGGAGCAGCGAACAGCATAAAACCTGATCAGCCTGCGAGTTACTCGCAGGCTGATCTGGTTTTATGCAGTTCGCATAGGTCTTTTCATGGTTTCCTCTATGAGGGAAAGGGTTCATAGATCATAACGTAATTCAAAGAAAAACATCATTTCAGGACGTAGTTTTAAAGATTAATCTGACACTTTGGATACATAAAAGAAGTCACCTGATTGTTTGTTTAGCTTTTTTATTTGTTATTTTACGTGTTACTTTATATGTAAATGCAATAAAAACGCCATAAACTGTGTCCTTTATTCCAAGAATCTCAGAACTAAAAACACTCTTTGTTTACGTTTTATCCTTATTGTACATGGGCATTAAAATACCAATCATATTTTTGGCTGTTAACCATGACAATTTCGACCCATTTTAGGTAATCCTCATCATTTCTTAGCTATGATGTATGTATGTATGAGTGTATGTATGAATGTATGTATATACATGTGTATAACATTTACATAAAACAACACCAACATATTTTTACTTCTTCTCATTCAAAAAAATTTTTAAGACTCATAACAATGAGTAATCAGCTAGCAGTGATATACAAACAGTACATAAGCTTACGTTTCCTCTTACCGGTATACATTGGTTTATGTACTGAAAAAAAAAGGTTGCAAACGGAAGCAAAAACATATTTTCAAAGCCGAATTCTACTTTGTAGAATATTTCAATATTTCATGACCTATAAAGTCATTGTGATCGCAATGTAAATGTAAAAAATATAACAGGTCAGAAGAGGAGAATTATAGATCAATAGAGCGGCAGTAAAATCATTGCCTTATCAGCACAGGTTATGATTACTTACGGGTAAGACCTGATATAAATGGCAGGCAGGACGGCAGTGAAGGCAACAGATGTGTTTTACCGTTGTCTTGGCATACAATATTACCGTACAAAATAGAGAATTAATAACCATAACGATTGAAAGATGCACATTGTTTTTGTCATTGTTTGGAAGGATATCTAGCAATTCCCAGGTGAAACATTACGCCGTGTTTGTTAAGTATCAAATGAAATACTTTCAAATTTTACGTTATTGACATGATATAGAGAACAGTGTACTTCTTCATCTTGATGAGTCAAACATAATGTGTATTTATACATTTTGGAAGAATCATTTGATATCAAGAATATAAACCAGTCCTTTATTTGAATGTATTTATTGGTAACAGCATCAATCAGAAAAGTTGCTTCAGATATAATTCGAATAACGGACCTGTGCTATGTCATATTACAAAACTACCATATTTTTAAAGATAACATTTATGAATAACTGATGTGGTCTTGGCCTGTTAGTGTTGAAATACGTGTTATAAAATAATGTAAATTAACACATTCAGTAGATTATTCTCGCATTTAAGAATTTACCGACTTAAAGAGGTAGGGGACACTTGTGTGGTTAATCCATAGCAGTAAAAATTGACAAAATGAACAAAGAAAAATATTATGTTTTACAATGTATCCAGTATGTTGACATATGCTGAATTTCATTTTATTTGTGTATTCAATACGTTTGATTTTTTTTATCTCATAAACATTTTAACAAGACATATTGTCGCATAACAAGTAATATGTTGGGTGTAGCTTTGTATAAAATTTAGAGACAGCTCTTTATGAATCTGAAGGTGAAACTCATACATGAGTAACAATAGAGATGAATTTAAAAGTAATATCATTAATGTTTGTTTAAGTAATATCGACGACTATAAATATAAGACTCGTTTTTACATGACAATACATATAGTATAGTTACTTACACAAAAACAAATCAAACGACGGTTTATAAAGATCAACAAGTGAATACAACCATACAAGGTTAGTTGGCATGACGGTTTATAAAGACCAACAAGTGAATACAACCATACCAGTTTACTTGGCATGACGGTTTATAAAGACCAACAAGTGAATACAACCATACCAGTTTACTTGGCATGACGGTTTATAAAGACCAACAAGTGAATACAACCATACCAGGTTACTTGGCATGACGGTTTATAAAGACCATCAAGTGAATACAACCATACCAGGTTAGTTGGCATGACGGTTTATAAAGACAAACAAGTGAATACAACCATACCAGGTTAGTTGGCATGACGGTTTATAAAGATCAACAAGTGAATACAACCATACCAGGTTAGTTGGCATGACGGTTTATAAAGACCAACAAGTGAATACAACCATACCAGGTTAGTTGGCATGACGGTTTATAAAGACCAACAAGTGAATACAACCATACCAGGTTAGTTGGCATGACGGTTTATAAAGACCAACAAGTGAATACAACCATACCAGGTTAGTTGGCATGACTGTTTATACATACCAACAAGTGAATACAACCATACCAGGTTAGTTGGCATGACGGTTTATAAAGACCAACAAGTGAATACAACCATACCAGTTTACTTGGCATGGACGGTTTATAAAGACCAACAAGTGAATACAACCATACCAGGTTAGTTGGCATGACGGTTTATAAAGACCAACAAGTGAATACAACCATTCCAGGTTAGTTGGCATGACGGTTTATAAAGATCAACAAGTGAATACAACATACCAGGTTAGTTGGCATGACGGTTTATAAAGACCAACACGTGAATACAACCATACCAGGTTAGTTGGCATGACGGTTTATAAAGACCAACAAGTGAATACAACCATACCAGGTTAGTTGGCATGACGGTTTATAAAGACCAACAAGTGAATACAACCATACCAGGTTAGTTGGCATGACGGTTTATAAAGACCAACAAGTGAATACAACCATACCAGTTTACTTGGCAGGACGGTTTATAAAGACCAACAAGTGAATACAACCATACCAGGTTAGTTGGCATGACGGTTTATAAAGACCAACAAGTGAATACAACCATACCGGGTTTTAGTTGGCATGGACGGTTTATAAAGACCAACAAGTGAATACAACCATACCAGTTTAGTTGGCATGACGGTTTATAAAGACCAACAAGTGAATACAACCATACCAGTTTACTTGGCAGGACGGTTTATAAAGACCAACAAGTGAATACAACCATACCGGTTTACTTGGCAGGACGGTTTATAAAGACCAACAAGTGAATACAACCATACCAGTTTACTTGGCAGACGGTTTATAAAGACCAACAAGTGAATACAACCATACCAGTTTACTTGGCAGGACGGTTTATAAAGACCAACACGTGAATACAACCATACCAGGTTACTTGGCAGGACGGTTTATAAAGACCAACAAGTGAATACAACCATACCAGGTTAGTTGGCATGACGGTTTAAGTGTCAGGAGTGTCATGGGTTCTAGCACTTGCCGCAATAAAACGAAGTTGTTAAATTGCATTGAATTGGTTTAGGTCTAGAACTAGGTATCTCCGTCTAGGAATACTACCTATGTACGGCAAAACTACAAGCCAGGCATTACTGTATATTTTTCCCTGTATATCTAAGATACTGGAGATGTGATGTGACATTGACACCAAGAAAACAAACATAAAATAAGTGTATTTATCGAACTGGTTTATTTACATTAAGAAAGAAAATTGCATCCTTCATAGTTTGATGACCATTGATATTTACAACATAGATTTGGATCCATTGCATGGTAAACTCCATTTTACTATATTTGATTATATACATTTATACTTATTTGATATGGCAATGCAGTTTACGATAATAAAATATTATGTCTACCTATATAACAAAAGAGAGAGAGGGAATTCGGCTGAGGACAAGAAAAGAGAGAGATTGGAGGCTATACGACGTTAACTCCTTTCCAACTGATTTAAATAATCACTGTATTGTAATATATTAAAGGATCTTTTATAAACGGACATCTTTCATAACCTTGTAAGAAAAAAAAACTCAAAAGAGCAACACTCAGTTGATGTACGAAAAAGACAGTGTGTGAGTACACGACGGTTTCATTGCACATTTTAAATAATCAATGTATTCATTAGGCACTAATGTGTGTGTTCTAGACTATATCTAAGTTGTCAGTGATATCTTATACTAGTATTTTAGTTTAAAATATGCTTTATTTGATATACGACACGATGGAATAACAAATCAAGTGTTTTATACTACCATGTGCAAAACGTTTTACTCAGATGGCGTGTTTTAGGTGTATTATTTCTTTTTACAAATATATAATGTTTGGTCTAAAGCATTGTAAATCTGATAGGGTCATTATCGTGTGTATTTATCATTATTTAAAGTATTGAATATGTAGTGGCAGGTCTGCTTGACCTAGCATGATATATCTATTCATGAAATAATACACGTCTGTTAGACTGAAGCCATGAAAACATTTTCAAATAGAAAAGAAATGGTTTAATTCATTTAAGTGTGTTCCATGCGCTACATGTTCTAAAATTCTGTACTACATAAGGCAAGTTTATAAAGTTTCATTGTGTGTTTTTATATGTATGTATTAAGCATATTGTATAATAATATAAAGTGACACATTTACGTCCTTTTGAAAATGAATATGCATGTATAATGCATATAGCATGATCATCCTTTTTTAAGAACATGTCGAATTTCTATTCAATTAAAATCATTAAATTACAATCACTCTGGTTATTGTCACACATAATTTTAAAGATGACATCTGAGGACTCTGCACGGAGCTCGAGGAACACCAATCGCGTATTTCAGGAATCGCAATGATTCTATTATGAAATAAGAAGGAGTAAAACAAGGGATCGAGCTAGAAAAAAGAGATCACGTGACGTTATTGTGATAGGTGATGCGAATATGTCATCTTTTTGATAAGGTAGAATTGTTTTATATTTTACTCGTGTGTTAATTGAGTTTGAAATCCCGCCGACAGTATTTCAGCCTCTTGAAGACACTATGTCTATTTGAGACAGATATAGTGCTGGCACACTGCAGTATGACGATGTAGACATGTGGCATGATACCACAACCGGTCACAATTTCCTGACACCCAACTAGGCATGGATCAACCTGTTTTCACTGAGCGCCAAGCGTCCTAGAACTACCCTTAAATGCTGATATAGCTGTACTCCCGAAGCTGGTGCAAATATATCCAAATGAAGTACATTAGTCTCGTCTAGAGATATACTTTCTTATTATAATTCATCAAGTAACAGAAATTAAAACCATTCAGCTCAATTCCGATTTCCATGGTCCAATCGTATTTAGATAAGCAAACAACAAGATGTGCTCGAAAGAAAATCCCGCTCAGGCCAAACACCTTTTGGCACCACTCCAATGGATTAAATGTCAAATAAATGAGGTCAGTTGAAAGGTATTCATAAGTGAAGTAAATATATCAAGTATATAGTTTTTTATCCAGCGTAATAAAAGAGAAGCGTTCTAGACAAAAAAAAAATTATGGTAGAAGTCTGGTTCCTTGTTGCATGACTTTTCCCACTGGTTATCTATCTATATATTCTAAGTTTCAAATCAATACCTTTATAAATCACAAGATATGTGCTGGACAAAAATTATCAAAGAAATAAAGGGAGATAATCAAGAAAATGAAAGTCAGAGTTATGGATCTTGGTCACTGCAGTGCTTCTTTACGCCGTCATTTGATACTGTTAGTTTTGCGTTTAACCTTGTTTTGTTTTTATGAGTGTTGCTACAAACGTAATTAACATGCATATATCAAGTTTCTAGTCAATACCTTGTATAGTTCTAAAATCTATGGCCAATGTAAAAGTGATGACGTATGCACCCGTTAAAAGAAAATAACACTGAGTGATACGTAAGAGAACTGAGAACAGAAATATTTCAACGCGTAGGCAAAACAAAAAAGAGAAAAAGTTGTCTGGTACAGAAATGCATGCTACCACAAAAAGGTGTTAAACACACTACGAGACACACGGCCTTCAAAGAAAAGTGCATTTTTTAACCGGCAAAACATAGTTCAAGTATTTGCCAAGTTTGACTGCGATAATTTATTAACCACTCCATTGTGAACAAATTAATGATGTCGTAAACAAAATTACGAGAATGCTAATAGTATTACATTCATAAATTGTATTTGAATCGTCTCTGTGTGAGCGCTATGTCAATATAATACCTGGCATCAGTAAGTACATCAGTAAGTACATCAGTAAGTACGTGGCTGAGACAGTCCTGACAAATGTTTAAATAAACCATTATCCTACAAATACTTAATCCTGGTATGGCACCTGGCTCCAATGCTGTTCTTGTTCTTTTACCTGTTTGTGTGTTATTCCTTTTGTACTAGGATGACGAATTGGGAACATTTATTGATGGGCGGATGGTTAAAACAGAAAGGACGATTAGCGTATTTTCATATGGCATTTAAACATGAACGCATGTATAATTTTACTTCAGTACGTTAAAAAATACATCACCTGGCTCCAATGCTATTTTTTTTATCTATCTATCTATTTATTTATCTATTTATTTATTTATCTATTTAATTATTTGTTTATCTTTTTTTACCTTTTTTGTTTGTATATTGTATATATAGGATGACGATTCAGGAACATCCATTGATGCACGGATGGTCTAAACAGAGAATACGATTTGCGTATTTTCATATGACATTTAATGTATACTGTATATATAATGATTGCTTCGAAAACATGAGTTCATGTATAATTTTAATTGCGTATGTTTAAAAAAGAAATACAAAAATAGCCTTGAGTTACAATAACAAGAATTATCATTATAATGTTTATTTAATCTTTATAATCATGGCGCTTCTTTTCTGCTAAAACATCATAAATAAGCATTCAATATTATTCTCTCTCTCTCTCTCTCTCTCTTCTCAAAAGCATAAAGTTATCCAAACCATGTACTTAAAGTACAGGCGTGATTTACATATATCCATTTTTCATCGCCGTATCGCAATTAATGAAGTTTCAGCGGATTACCGGTGCTTTTATTTTATTTATTTATTTATTTATTTATTTATTTATTTATTTATTTATTAAAGTACAGGCGCAATTTACATATATCCATTTTTCATCGCTGTATCGCAATTAATGAAGTTTCAGCGGATTACCAGTGCTTTTATTTATTTATTTATTTATTTTATTTTTTTTTTATTTATTTATTTATTTATTTTATATATATTTTTTTTTTTTTTTAAATTCTCACTTAAGTTGAGTAAAATGTGAAAAGAACCCAAAATTTAAAAGATTCATGAATTAAATACATGATTTAAAGTATATTTGTCTATTGTTGAGGGTCCAAACAGTCACATGTTATTGTGGGGGGATATGCGAAATTGGCTAAAATTTTAACATTTACAAAATAAGTTTAAGTTCAAAAGCAAATGTGCTGAGATACACTTTTTTAAAGCCGTTATATCAAAGAATTGAATCGGAAAAAAATAAAAGAAATCTGTGCGATGAATTTTCATCAAGATGATATGTATAAAATGTTATAGCTTCTTGGTGGTTTTTGAAAATATTTTGGTCCAGACATAATAACTGTTGTTTTTTTGTTTTTTTATCTCGTATTGTATTTTTCCATGCATGTTTGACAGTATTTTCATCATACAAATTATGGTAAAATATTCTGAAAATATTTTCTTTTTCTTGATATGTTATTAAAGTATTTAGAATGCAATATTTCCAACTTTTAGTGCTTTGATTTTTTTTTTTTCAACAAATTTTAGCAAACAGTGATGTTTTTCCATGAGCTAAATATCTAAAACGAGCATGGTGACCCCCCATATTAAGTCATATAGCTGTTAGTATAGTCTAAAGAAAATACTTATGTATAAATCTTTGGAAAAAGGAAAATAAAATAAACGCTGAAACACCTTTAAGTCCACACTTTAAAGTTTACAAAGCAATATAAATTAAAATCTTTGGTTTCAACAATTTCTATAGCATTCCACACACAAACATATTTTATTTCCCATACATAGTTACAAAGAAAAACATCAGTGCAGCATATACATATCTGAAATGTATTAGGTTACAGAATTCAATATCATAAAGATATTGATATTAATACATGGGGATTTAAACGAAAGCTACCTAAAGCTTAAAAAGTTTATTTCCTTTTTCAACATTGTCGTTATTGTGGCATGATCTATATGTCAAGTGAGAAAAAATACTTAATAATAGAGAGTAAAAAAGCAATTTCTTCGAATGGAGATTTTTTTTTCTGAATGAAAAGCTATTGTCCGTTTTCTAAAAAGAAAAGATAAAGAGTAGAGATAAAGAAATATTCGAAAAAAAAATAGAAATAGTCTTTAGCCGAGGTCTGTCAGTCTGGAACTATTACTTGCTTATTAATGTCTCGCTGACAGTCCTTAGAGAGACATGATTTTAGTTAAGCATTTGACATGTGCTTTTTTTAGGCTTGTAACGACAACATTTTGACCAAATAGCTGATATAATCTTAACAGACTAAGTATAGAAGCCTCTGGATGGACCAAGTATGGAAGCTTTGAAAATGTCAAGAATGAGTAATTGAGTAACGCTTTGGGTATCCAACATCGAAGTCATGCTATTTTTTGTTTGTTTGTTTTTTTATTACTATTAGTAATCATCGTTCCATGTCTAATTACTTGGGTATTCCAAGGGCTTGTTTCTTGCAGATCACATATGTCATGCCTGCCCCGAAAATCACTGAACGGATAAAAAGTAGCCACGTTAAACATCGCACCAACGCTAATTTTCGCACTTGACGTTATATGTCACAAGGCTGACGCTAGATGTCGCACCAACTATAAATGTCGCAGAACTTCCTGACGTTATATGTCGCATCTGTTACACACCTACAATGTCGAAAAAATGCACTGCCGCTATATGTCGCAACATTAACGCCAAAAGTCGCACTCTTATATAAGCATATATCAATCATCCATTTGATGTTTTTTTTATTTATTTAACGTGTTTAAGAACTGTAAAGTTAAAACCTGTTTTAAGTGCTATACACAGTAATAAATGGCTGCCCATATGTTCATGTTCGTGTTTTGTTTAGCCCCGGGTTCATCGCTTTTGGTCGTTTTATTCGGGGACTTTGTTGGGGCGCGAGCAGACAAACCCACAGAACAACAAACTACAGAATCATAGTGTCAGACAATCGTTGATATTCATTTCGAATTGTTTCCATTTTGAATAGATTAGAGTGGATTCTCCTAGGTCAAATCTTAAGGAACTCACTCGGAACAGTTAGGGCAAGTTTACACGGGACAGTAAGGGCAAGTTTACACGGGACAGTTAGGGCAAGTTTACACGGGACAGTTAGGGCAAGTTTACACGGGACAGTTAGGGCAAGTTTACACGGGACAGTAAGGCAAGTTTACACGGGACAGTTAGGGCAAGTTTACACGGGACAGTTAGGGCAAGTTTACATGGGACAGTTAGGGCAAGTTTACACGGGACATTTAGGGCAAGTACTCACGGGACAGATAGAGCAAGTTTTCACGGAACTATTTTGGAAATATGCCCCACCAGTACTATCAATGCTTTGATTATTCATCTTGGCATTTTATATCGTCGTCGCCGTAGTGTGTGAGTGTAGATACCCGTAGAACGGGGAGTTTTGGCATGGTTCCTTTTTGAGTAGACATCTGAGTAGCAAACTATAATCTAGGAGTCAGCTTCATAGACCTCAATTTTGTCACTTGCAAACAGTCAACACATTCATATTCATTTGAATTAGGTTTTTCGTGTAATATTAGTTATCTGAATTCTTTGTAATGATTTTGAAACAATTATTTTTTTTAATCCTAAGGCATGCACTTTCAATTTAAATCTAAATCTATTGGACAGTGTTTCGGATGAGTTAACGGACTCATGAAAACAATCCCTAACGTCCAATGTTTTTATATAAGGGTATATATGTACATACCGGAGCGTCGTACCAAATAAAAATAAAATTTGAAATTGTGATTTTCTTGCATGCGAAAAAGCGTTATCGTTCCTGGTGGCACTGGATGTCTCCCGGATATTTAAAACACTTTGGTGGTCCATGGTGCCGTTACGGTTACACGCCGCATCACCTCGGTTGATTCCGGATCACTGATTCGAGATACACCAACTTATTTCATGCAAAACCAGTGAAATACTTGATTCTATCAGTTGAATATATTTCATATCATTAACTCAAGTGCAGTGAATGATATATTCCATATTACCACTGTAACCTGTCTACTGTAGCGAAAGAAAATTGGCTACATTCCACAATTTTAATGAAACCACAGTAGATATGTATTTGTCTACTTGGTTGAAATAAGATCGTTAACCTGTTGTTGTTGTTGTTGTTGTATTGGGGTTTACCGTCGCTGCGATAGTATTTCAATCATATAGCGACGTCCAGCTAATTACAGGTGGAGGAAGACCCCGAGTACACAGAGGTACCCGGGTAGAACCACCGACATACCGCAAGCCAGCTGAAAGGCTTCCTCACATGAAAAATCCGAAGTCCCTACTGGGATTCGAACCCACAGCGGTGAGGGGCTCGTTAACCTGGTATTGATTATTTTGTCAAATTAGTTAAATATTTTATCGTACTCCATTTTCAGTAAGCAGTATAACTTGCAGAAAAGAAAACGTCAAACCGGCATAACTATTTTATGTTGTTGTTTTTGAATGTAACATAGCCTTGTGGGTATTCATTTTCTTAGAACGAAATCTAAAATACTGTGTCTTTTACTGTGCAAATCTATTTATTCCAGCCGTCCGCAATCCCACCGTTGTTGTTATTATTTCCATGAAATAAAAATAAAATATGCTTGTTTTTTGTATATTCACTCGTGGTAATTTAAATTAAATCACTTTTTCGTGAGATATACTCTTTATCTACTTAAATAAACAAACCAACATCCTCTATATCTTAAACCGGCGCAGGAAAGAATGGGCCCTTACGGTCGTACCCGATTCATCCCAGTAAACCTTAGCTCACTGTTTCGGTATACGTCAGGTAGGTTTTACTACGTGCTTACAAAGGAGTACAACATTTAGCGTTGATGTTGCGACATATAGCGGCAGTACAATTTTTGCGACATTTGGCGTAACAGATGTGACATGTATGCGACATTTAGCGTCGGTTGCGACATTTAGCGTAACAGATGTGACATGTATGCGACATTTGGCGTAACAGATGTGAATTTGGCGTAACAGATGCGACATTTGGCGTAACAGATGTGATATTTGGCGTAACAGATGCGACATTTGGCGTAACAGGTGCGACATTTGGCGTAACAGATGTGATATTTGGCGTAACAGATGTGACATTTGGCGTAACAGATGCGACATTTCGCGTAACAGATGTGCCATTTGGCGTAACAGATGTGACATTTGGCGTAACAGATGCGACATTTGGCGTAACAGATGTGATATTTGGCGTAACAGATGCGACATTTGGCGTAACTTTAGTTTAACTATAACGTCAAATGCGACATTTAACGTTGCTGCAGTGGCCGTTATTCTGGCACTTCCGAATTCACTGAAATACAGCAAATATCAATGACTGGACTCTTATTCAACCGACCATGTTTAGTAACAATTATTACTTTAGTACTTAGCGGCAAAACTCTCTCTCTCTCTCTCTCTCTCTGAAAAACATCAACAACACAACAACAAACATTTAAATTCTTGAAAAAATATTGTAATTTATAAAGGTATTGATTTATGTCAACTTAATTATATACTTTTACTTTCATAAATTATGTATGATTTGTAGTTAAATTCATTTTTACCCAATTCAAAAATAAAAGTATTATATAATTTTATCGGTAAGTTTTTGTGTTTACGTATGTGTGGAAGCATGTTTAGAAACCTGAGACGAATGCTTTAATTTAAATTTGTTTTGAAGATTTTGATGGAACTTCTCGGGAGATGTTTCCTGCATACTTGGATCTAATTGTTTTGTCTTTTAGTAAGTTATAGTAAGTAAGGAAAACAGAGACCAAATAAGTTAGAGAGGTAGAGACCAAGTCTGCATTTCGCGTTCCCATGCACATTATGGGTGTTCTTACAATTAAGAAGTTTTGTTACAACAATTTTTACAGGCGGGGGCTTTCGTGTCGAAGTGCCACAACCATTTTTGACATTGAAACTGTATTTCAACAACAACGACGCTGTGTGCATAGAAATAAAATGAAATTTTAAAAGCTACTCCAATAATGTTTTATTATTATTATTATTTGTTCCCAAAGGCGTGTCCCAACCATATTCTTAGTCACGTCATTTATTAGTTGTTGACTTTTATTTACCAGCCGTAGGTTGTTAATTAGGCACCGTGTCAAAAATCAATAGGCGTACAATTAATATACACTTTTTGCTTCATCTAAGTTCTTGCTTTGTTTTCAATATCTTCAATTCTTTCAGTTGAGAAACCTGACAAGTTTCTAATAGAAGTAAGGGTTTCTGTATCGTCAGTGTCATTTTGCCGATAGGTTGAGTTACTTGCGTAACCATGGGAAACATTATATACAGTCGCGGGAGAGCATTCGAACTCTGCGCGCAGCTAGAAGCTCTCTAACAGCGTCCTATACTCTTAAATCGGAGTTACTATTGGAGACTGTAACAACTGTAGATTATATGTGTGCGTATATACTTTTATGTGTTTAAACAATTTAAAACAGAGTGTATGTAATACATAAGCTGACAGGCTGCATTGATATATCACTGTACAACTAATATTGTATCGTTCTGAAAGAAGGGATACTCCGTGTGTATTTACATCAGCTGGTTTTGAATTCAAAATTCAGGAAATATTAAGGACCGATGGGAAAATAAAGTGCAGTAAGTTGTAATAGATATTATAAAATTGTCATATTTCTATATATTTTATTTCACATTTTAATTATTGTATTTCAGTGTTCTAATTATTACAAAAATAACCTTGACCAATAATAACAAATATCATTTTGATTTATATGTTATATTTTAGTTTTTATTTTTTATATTTCTCTCTCCCTTTTTTTTTTTTTTTTTTTTTTTTTTTTTTTTTTGACAAAACATAACGTTTACTTATCAACATACTACTTTCTTGAAGTACAGGTGCATACTAGCTAATGTTGTTATATAAATAGCCTTAAATCTTTAACATTAAGCTCATCTTAAACTTCTTTGAAATTCGTTTTAAACAGTTTTAGTTTCAATTATATACCTACACAAAGCATCATTTTACATTAACATTTAAAAGATAAGGATTTCTCCTTTTTGTGGTATTGTGTGTGTACAGGTGTGATTATCTATTTCTTTTTTTTTTCTATAATTTTATTTATGTATTATTTATTGCTTATTATGATTATCATTTTTGAATGAATACCCATTGTCCGGTTAAGAGAGAGAGAGAGAGAGAGTCAAAACGGACAGTTGTAACTTCCATTGCGGTTCGAACCTACCATCTCCGTGTTCATACACTTTATCTTACGCTACCTCTGGACCTATGCGTCCTCCTGAGATTTATATTAAATTGACATTTCCTAAACAACACATCGTTGTGTGTATATTCTGATCTTAGGAGAATACACTTAGTCAGAATGGGTCACACTCGGGTTGTGCGAAATTGTGAATAAATTGGACAATGAAGCAGTTACCGCTCAGTGTCGTCCGCCTCATCAGTTGACTACTCACCCATACAAAGTTTTAATAAAATAAAACCTCACTTTAAGACCACCTATGAATTAAGATGACCCCGCTATTAACACCACTCATTTTTGAAATGATTCCCGCTATTAAGACCGCCTCACTATTAAGGCAACCTCGCTATTAAGGCCACCTCGCTACTAAGACCACCTCGCTATTAAGACAACCTTGCTATTAAGACTATTCATTATTAAGACCACCTCGCTATTAAGATCACCTCGCTGTTAAGCCCATATCACTATTAAGACCACCTCATTATTAAGACCGCCTCACTATCGAGCCACATCGCCATTATGTCCACTTTTCACTGGAACCGCTGGTGATCTTGAGAGTTTGATTTACTGTATACACTGGTCATTTTATGTGTGTTGGACATTGAGACATTAGGGAGTATTATGCTTATTTTTTCACACAAAAAATCAACGTACTGTGATATGCATCCTGACATGCCAAGGCAGACTTTGAATTTAAATTACTTACAAATTCTCCCGAGAGCCTATCCATCATTTGGTGTCGTCTGTTGCAAATAACATTTATTTATAGATTATTTTTGAAAATAGATATAAATCTGACTGTCTCTAATGAATTAATTTAAAAATGATTGAATAAATATTGTCTACGTGTATATAAAACGATTCTGGTGGATAAAATAATGTAGTGAGATTATTCCTCATAATGAGACTGTGTTTTCGAATCAGGACAAAGTTTTAAACTGACTTCTTTCCACGATTTTAATGGTATAAAATGTGGCGTTATGTACATTGTTTGCGTTCTCTAGATATAAATGTGGAAGTCCTACTGGCCAAGGGGTTAGAAAGTCTGACCCGGAATCGTGAAATTGTTCCCAAGCCTCAACATACTAAAACCGTTACGACGGAACTGTTATTGTATCTTTGCTTGGCGCTCAGCATATAACGGTAGTTACAGGACTGGTTGACCCGGTGTCAGGATAGTGTGACTGGGTATTGTATCATGGCGCTTGTCTACGGCGTAATATCATAGAGCGGCAGCACTTTACTAGCCTCATTTCCCTTAATGTCTGTAATACCGAAAGAGGTTAGACTGTTTATGGTTTGAATGAAATGCTTATGCACTAAATGTCCAACATTTCAAAACGTTTGATTAAGAATGTGTCGAAGGTTCCGGAAGGCGCTAAAAGGTGGGTGATCAATCGTTGGAAACAGTAAGCGTATTGCTACATTTATTTTTTATTTGATGTAACCTGGCTTTTAACAAAGCGTTTAGAAAACAGTCTCACATACGCCATAGCTGTTAGAAGCAATACATAACGTGTATGTATGTATGTATGTATGTATGTATGTGAGGGGGTAGGGGCGAATGAAAATGGAATCCGGTGCCATTTTATGAAATTGGTCGAACATTTCCAAACAGTATGTTATGTTTCTGGGTATATATACACGTATACTATGTGTCTCGTAGATTATGAAAATCGTCTCCAGGAAGCCCATTTGTTACATAACAATACGCCGGCTCACAAATCCCTACTTCACTCTAGTACAGTTTTCGTAGTCTGAAAATATCAATGTATTATCGCTCTGACTTTATCATTTTTACGAAATCGAAAAAAAAAAAAAAAAATAACCGGTAAACGATATACGTCAAACAATGCATTAGGGTCTGCAGTTCAAGTTTCTTATGGATCTACCCAAATATTTGTATGAAAATGTTTCAAAAATTTGATTAAAAAATTGAAACGTTGTGTTCTAGGTGAAGGAAATTTTTCGAAGGTAACCAGACAAAATTATATCAAATTTTAAATAACATCTCGGAGAAGAAATTGTCATTTCCAAATGTTTTCGAACACCCCTCGCATAATTAAGAAATACAAGAGATATATTTCTTTGGGTAGTCATACTTCAAAGAACTTTGCGTGTATTCTTAAGTTAATCTTTGCAGATACATATATATTGTACCATCTGACGTTACTTTTTGTGATGGACATGTTTTGATAAGTCACCCCAGGAGTCCATGAAGGGCATTTTAATTGGAAACAACTGAAAAATAACGTTTCACTCGATGTAAACTCACATTTCGGTATTAGCAAAAAATAAATAATTGCCTCACGAGATAGTCAGGTCAGTTCATATTTATCACATTATCACATAGGTAGAAGTTAAAGAGTATTCTAAGCTAAATGTTAGTGGAAATGCTTCACATTTATATGCTTTGTTTTATAATAAACAAATGATATTTCCGTCTCTGTCAGGCTCTATTTGCCTGGTTATTTAACTCTTTAAAAGCCTATTATATTTCATGATGATTCAATTTTCATGAAAAGGAAAATATAAAATGGTA
>CM037793.1:33119013-33169013 GCA_021229015.1 Solen grandis | reverse complement strand
GCATTTAATTACATAACGACACTTATGAACTAATAGAAAGAGTGAAAAGAATGTTGTAGTATATGTGAAGAAACAAAAGTTGACTGTGGCTTATACAAATTAAGTAGATAGAATATATATATATATATATATATATATATATATATACATATGCATACATAAAGAGCAATACTATTTGTAATAGATGCGGTCAGCACACACACACACTATCTATTACAATATTTAACAGTTTAAACCTTAATTTCAAACTAATCAAGAATACATATACATACCTAAGTATATATCATAGACAAATAATTATTCTAAATCATGTTACAGAATATCATATTTTAGAGAATTGGGTTTGATTAGCAAAAACCTTATTTTATGGTATAAACAATATATTTGCATTAGTTTATTTTTGTATTTTGGTCGACAATTTCCTCTGGTAGAAAGTTTCTTATGTTTGCAGTAGGACAATTAATCATGGCAATAATCTTTTATTTGAATTCACAATCTTCAGCATGTAAAACAAAATTATTTATTAATGTTTAATATAAGTTAATATCTTTAACATACAATACGGAAAAATGGAGAAAAAAAAACATGTATAGCATGATATTTCAAAACAGATCGTACGATACATTAACTGGCTAAATGACGTGGTCATGTAGCTTAATATTTGATGCTTTAAATATTAAGAAATTTCATTTTACCAGGCTTTATTATTCGATAAAGAAGATTAAACTTAAAAAAAAATGTTTTCAGACAATATATTCTTGTTTTAAAACCACAGAGGAAGACGCGCATAGGGTGACATTTCATTTTGTATTACATAAGATAAAATCTTTATGTCGGTGACAAATGATCGTTTCACAGGAATATGACAATTCAAATTATAAAAATATAAAATAGTCTATCCTTCCAGCCAGATGGTAGTTTTAATATATTAAAAATGTAAATCAATGTATGTTTAAGAGGAAACAGCCTGTATGCCGTTTTAAGCAGCTCATTTTTACCCAGGAACCTTTTAAATAGTAAATATGACTAGAAGCATCTCATATGAATGCACTAGCTTTGAGACGTTGCATTTTCACGTGAGATTCATGTACTGAAATGCTGTTTAAAATGCCATGCCAAAGGCCGAGGTTTGAGGGTTCAAATCCCGCTAAGGCCAACTTGAAGGCAAAGATTTTTGATGACCTTCTCAGCCGCGAAGTAATGCTCCAAACCAGGAACCGGTGAGAGAGTTAGTATAAGTTATAAGAATCTGTTTTCCAATAGAGATAAACTAAATAAGTTTAAACTAAACTATTTGTACCTATAGTTTTTAACATTTCAATGGCATAGTTATTATTTGAAAAAAACAAACAAACAAAAAACAACAACAAAAGACGAACGAAAAATGATCTCGATAAACATTCCTCTTAAAGCTGATATTAACAAGAAATGAAATGAAAACATGATGGGTATACATTGTCTGTGTTGTGGTTAAAACATGGTTGGCTTATCATCTCTATGAGAGGTATTATAAATTGAGATTTGGACGATATGTTTCTGATTGCAGTGTTTTGATGCATCACCTGGCTGCATACGTTCACTGAATACTGATTACGCTTTTTGTGCACATAATATTCTCTGCCAAATTGTTCACCTTAAATATTGCGTAAAAAGAACAAAAAAGACTTTTAAAAAGAAAAAAAATATATTTCTATTGCCTTAACAATAAAGATGTGAAAACTTCATTTAAATATTCAGATAACGATATGAACAGCGGGTATACACAGACTTTGAGCTCCAAATGTAATCCCGATCCTACATTATCGTAACTAGATTTCCAAGTGATGAGGCACACCCTACATTTTATCTCTATGGGAACGCATTTGATTATGTTGCTATGGGTTGCATTTAAAGAAAATTAACTTACTTAAGATCAAGTACATTACATCGATGCCAAGAAGGCAATTTGTTCATTCAACAGCAGGACCCGAAAACATTAGTTATTTGATCTGTCTTCAGATTCATAGTTCTAGACTATTGAAGCAGTCGAAAAACTCCTATTATATGATTAAGTTGCATACCACCTGCTAATGGATAATCATATATTGGAACTATCTAAGTCACTTACATATTTAAACTTTGAGTTTTCTTATCACTTTGATAGTCTTCAGTATACGCCTTAAGTTTAGATTTAGAGGCATTCAGATTTTGGCTTCATGTTTAGCTTTTTCTTAAACAAGTCCTGAAAACATATATTGTTCAGCAATCTTTGTCTATATTTACATGTATGTATACGTCAATAAGTATCCAACATATGAGAAAAATAAGCCCCGTTACTTTAACACATTAATAGTTGGTAAAGCGATATATATTCATGAAAAATTTATAAATGCCATTATGTTTTCGTGTATGATATACGGCACGATCGAAACCATTTTTTTTTTTTTATGTATTTCAGTATGTTTAACATAAATCATACATCCTTCGCGTTTCACTATCTATAATTATTTTGATAAAGGAACATATTTAGTCCATCTTTTATATTATCTCATAAAGTTTCTTACCCATACGTTATATAAGGGAAGCAACATAATTCCAGTTTATCAAAATATAACATAATTTCTACACAGTTGTGTGGAAAGTTGCATCACTTATAGTATTGTTATCTTTATCAATGATAGTTGTGTTTTGCGTTTTACTTTGTGAGAACCCGAAGAAAACACACCTTTTCGAACAGGCGACACAATATCCTTTCATAAATTTTACAGAAAACAAATTTGCACATATCTACACCGTGGATGAAGAGTGAGTTAACTTTATTCACGTTGTTCAATATTTGATTTGATATTGAGTTTCTCTTTTTCTTCCATTTTGTCGTTTTTCAAATGTTTCGTTTCCCTAGGTTAAGAGAAAGCCTGGATGGTTTATATGCTAACTTGTATCGACACGTGTTCGATCATAGGTCAGCTCGACGTGGCTTTCCTACGCAAAGCCAACTTTCTATAAAACTGACACTTTTTTTTTTTTTTTTTTTTTTTACAAAAAACGATATTGATTTCTATCAAACTGCAAAGCATTTTTGGATAAAGTCAACGATGAAATCTTTTAATGGGTCGTACACAGCCAAGTATATAGTTGGTTTTGTCATAGAACTATTTCGGATGTTTGACGGCCGACTTGCTCTTGTTTTCTATTGCATCGTTCTCAAAAACATACACACAGATTCACATTAATAACTTAGATATTAAAGCAGCTGTTTCACAGATGATCGGTAGAAAAAATAAAAATCTACATTCCCTTGTTAATGTTTGTGAAGTCTTTGTTTCCTGAGAGAAAAAGAAGAAAAAAAAGTGTAAGCCACATTGCACGGGAAACACTATCTTTGTAAACGTAACTTCTGCGAAATCGAATAAAAATAAAGTATGACATTTCCCCGAAGCACTGGTGCTTACAGTACCAAGTGATACTTTCCTCAACATTTTGATTTTGATCAATGAAATTAGATTGTGTTTTACTGTCAAAATAATACATAAGCTACTGAAATAATGTTGTTTTATTGAGCTGCTTTACATTCCTCGATAATTTCCATTCTGATAGAAATCGTGCAAAAAAACATGCACACACTGAAAAAAAAATCAATAAGAAATAATTAAATAAAATAATTAATACTAGAACATACTCGTAGATAAATCGTTGAAATCGAAACTGTAATTTATTTTGTTTTCACGAGGAATAATTTATAATGAAGCAAATGAATAAATGACGATATTGTTAATGATAATGTTAATGATATTCTGGTAAACCCTACCGGATATATCTCATAAAAGTAATGCATACCAATACAAACTTTGGTAAAGTTAGCAAACTCTTTAAACCAGCAGATAGTTGCATAAATGCTATTGTTAGAATTACAGAGGACTGCGTTCTTTTGAGTTATTTTTAAAATAATTAAAAAAGAAATAAAAAGATCTTGTAGTTCTATGTTTCGAATTTTATAGTAATCTAAAAAAAAATGCAACCCTGTTTTCCCAAATGGAATTAAACAATCAAAATGAAAATTAAGCAAAACAGAAAGCGTTTCCTCTCACGTTTGGCAGGGCAATGGTGACAGTGATTTAAATGGCCCAAGAAATAGCATTTATCTGGATTGTCTCGTTTATGATGAAAGAAATGTAAAGAGAAATCTGGCTCATTCATCAACTGATTACACCTCTGAGCTACTCATGATAAGGAAGACTTTAAATCTTAATCTCATTCGAATTAATAAAACATCAATATATTCTTTGCAAGATACTTTTGGCTTCACAAATATTATCGGAGCATTAAAATAAAGTTAACGGACCCCGACGCCCAGCCGTTGTGCTCATTTATACAAGATTCGAATGTGGAATTTTCGACCCCCACCGTGTGGCGCACAATTCTCGCAACGTGATAGTTCAAACGATGATTCTATGAGTAAGATTTAAACTGAAACATTATTAAATGTTGAACTTCGATGAAATGGATCGTTTTTATTTAGCTAAAATTGATTATAATTAACGTGAGATAGACGCATGGACGGTATTGTAGAAGGACAGACAGGTAAACAAGTTCAATGTGCTCGTGGGAAGAGAGCTTCACTTTTTAGGACGGGGTCGTGGGTTCGATTCAAATATGCTTTTACTCATTGATTTTATAATACATTTGGTGAGACATCACATACAATATTAGCACTTTTTCGGTCTTCGACTAAAATATTGACTCGGGGGTATAATTATTAATTAAGGCAACGGACTAATGCGCTATGTGTCGGGATAACGTGACGGGTGTAGTTTAATGCCTCATGTCCACGGGGGAATAATATAGTGTGTAACAGTATAATATCATGTAACAGTATAATATCATGTAACTGTATAATAACATGTAACAGTATAATACCATGTTACAGTATAATATCATGTAACAGTATAATATCATGTAACTGTATAATACCATGTAACAGTATAATACCATGTAACAGAATAATACCATGTAACTGTATAATATCATGTAAGAGTATAATATCATGTAAGAGTATAATATCATGTAACTGTACATGTATAATATCATGTAACAGTATAATACCATGTTACAGTATAATATCATGTAACAGTATAATATCATGTAACTGTATAATACCATGTAACAGTATAATACCATGTAACTGTATAATACCATGTAACAGTATAATATCATGTAACTGTATAATACCATGTAACAGTATAATATCATGTAACAGTATAATTCCATGTAACAGTATAATATCATGTAACTGTATAATACCATGTAACAGTATAATATCATGTAACTGTAAAATGCCATGTTACAGTATAATTCTATGTAACAGTATAATATCATGTAACTGTATAATACCATGTAACAGTATAATATCATGTAACAGTATAATATCATGTAACAGTATAATACCATGTAACAGTATAATATCATGTTAGTGTATAATATCATGTAACAGTATAATATCATGTAACAGTATAATACCATGTAACAGTATAATATCATGTAACAGTATAATACCATGTAACAGTATAATATCATGTTAGTGTATAATATCATGTAACAGTATAATATCATGTAACTGTATAATATCATGTTAGTGTATAATATTATGTAACAATATAATATCATGTAACAGTATAATACCATGTAACAGTATAATATCATGTAACAGTATAATATCATGTTAGTGTATAATATCATGTAACAGTATAATATCATGTTACAGTATAATACCATGTAACAGTATAATATCATGTAACAGTATAATACCATGTAACAGTATAATATCATGTAACAGTATAATACCATGTAACAGTATAATATCATGTAACAGTATAATATCATGTTAGTGTATAATACCATGTAACAGTATAATATCATGTAACAGTATAATATCATGTAACAGTAAAATACCATGTAACAGTATAATATCATGTAACAGTATAATATCATGTAACTGTATAATACCATGTAACAATATAATATCATGTAACTATGATAGATATGATAGAAAATCTTTCTTATTGGGACTTAAAATTTTGATTCAGAAATTTGATGTTGAGTAGGTTAATTGTAAATTACTGAAGTGTTTCGTGTTAAGAATAAAAAAAAAATACGTCTATAATCATATGAGTAGATAATGGATTGTATATAATATATATGACTGTTTGTTTTGTTATATATCTAAAACTGTTACATTCTGCTAGAGAAAAGTCACTGTTACATTATTTATGTACATATATCTTAACTCAAATATGCGTGCCGTGGATCAGTCTTGTTACATCTTGGCAAAACCATCAACGCTCAAATCGAATCTGAAAATCGGACCGGTCATGAAAGGATACGTGCGGAGAAACAGTTACGCATTTCTAATTTGCTTAAAGGTATAGGAATAATGTTTGATATTCGTCTTCATTTTACTGGAAACTGTTAAATCAAATGTATATCTTCATAACTTGTTTGACGTTTATAACGTTACATTTCAAAGAGTTGTCTGGCAACGGGGGATGCAAAATACAAAGATACGATCACTCAACTCAAAATAGTGCAGGAGCGTGCGGCTGGTATAATACAAGCATTGTGTAGCAAAACAAAGATTCTTCATCTAATTAATATTTTAATGTTGTAAACAGGTTCTTAATATAAGCGGGAGGGGAAGACCACCTCACCCGAGACGAATTACGCGCTGTTTGTTTCTATTTGTATATACCCAAACTGATCACTGGTATAAATCGAAAAAAAATCGATATTGAGAGCAGCGGACTCGCCTACCCGGGAGGAAATAATGACTTACAGCAAACTGCCTGACAGCCTTCACCTTATTGTCTAATCATAGAACCCATGAATTAATATTTTGATACTTTGCATTAAATGTTCACTCGTGTAGCGGTCTATTGCATAATGCAGCAGTCAATTATTTCATCCCCCCCTTTTTTTTTGCATTTTAATTTCTTTTTTTTAATTGGTTTCTTTATCTTTACAATGCATTTTCAAATATATTGCACTTTGAAATCTATAAATAAAAATGATAAAAACTGTTATGTTTTGACAACAAATATATATTTCAAACATATACTCAAAGATTTTAAAAATAGTCTCACATTGGAAAAAATGTCAAATAATGTTGTTTTTTTGTCTTTCAAACGATTTAGCAAATGCAACGAGACATTTTCAGCAATAGATTGATGATGATTTATATTCTAGTTTTATTTTATCGTAGAAAACGAGTTTAGAGGAGAGAAACATGACGTAAACTATCGAAGTTTTATACATCGGCGTTTTCATAACCATCGAGTTAATTAATTTTTAATTCCGCATGATACACCCTAGACATAGAATACATATAACCTCAGGAGACATGGACATTATTAGTATCCTATGAATTGTAATAAGATACATTGCTTAACTGAAAATAAAACTACACACGACTTTAAACTAGTCTTTCGCTAATTCCATTATACATTACATTGCAATTTGTGCTGGTTTATGGGCGTATGAACTACAGTGCGGTATTATTAAAAGTGTGTGGAGTGCAATGTCACGTTTTTTTTACTCGGGAATGGTACTGAAAATATAAAACTTATAGATATTGGAATTCATGTATAATAGAACCCCGGGCCGGCACAAATACAATGATCAATTGTTCTTTTGCAATCGAACCCACACTTCAGCAATTTGCATTGAAAGTGAAAAATACTGTATATTTTTTTAACAGTTAGAGTACAGGGACTACTAAATCCGAATTTCCCATATAGCCGTTTCCACATGCTAGGTCTGTTACCTCAACGGTCGTATTTTACATGTATTGTTTTTCTTATTCATGGTGAAACTTTCTAATAATAGATATTTCAAATATATGATTATGCAGTTTCGATGCCAAGAAAATCTAATTCATCCAGTTACCTTGTGCAAGCTACACAAATTGCACGGAGTAGAAACTGATTTTCTCTTTCATAGGTCAATCACTCTATTTTCCTAACATCGGGGTAATACAACATGATGTGTACTTTTAATCGTATTAAATTTCCCCACATTGACAAGTTCATATGATGCCATTATGGCAAAAATATAAAATATCAACTTGAAGGTAATTAGTATGTTTCTTGTTATATGTAACAAACTACTTTGCACTCATAAGCGGTTAAAGTTCACTCTCATCACCGTATCTTCGTTTATCTCCAAGTGCAGAACTTGTTGCAAACACTTACGTAAACATTACCTTAGCTACATTTGATACAAACAAAACAAATAAATTTTGCATTTAGATAGACTTGTTTATGCAATCCTGCGTAATTTGCAAATACACTATTTATTATACTACCAATAATTGTTTTAAATTTTCATAAAAACACACGTTGTTGTGTTTAAAACAATAGAAAAACGAGCAAAACTCGCCAGGATCTTGCAATGTTCATATTACAAAACGCAACCCAAATCACGATACATGACTGATCTAAATTATATTCTTTCTTATTTTAACCCACATAAAGACTACAAATGGTTTATTTAAAAAACATAAGTTGAAATTAACAGCACTGGGTCATCAGCAGAATTAACATCAAAGATATTTCGCTACTTCCGGTCAGGTGCTTAATATCTCATTCATAGCTACGACGAAAAATAATAAAAAAAACAACCTTAGGTCAGGTTCAATTGATCAATTTTAACGTTTCACCGGAACGTTATCTATCCTTGTGGGTGACAATATTTATGATATATTACAATATTATTTCACTCGGTCGATGTTAAGAATTTTACTATGAAGGACACAACCAAGAAAGTAATGATAGTCCAGTGACACCCGTTGAACTCGACAATCGACGATAGTAATTTCGGCTGAAATTTGGCGATTTACAGCTGTTCTTCCACAGACATTGTTTATCCTCCAGAGAGAGAAAGAGAGAGAGAGAGAGAGAGAGAGAGTTAATCAGAGATGCTGATGATAGCAACAATATAATTATTCGAGGACACAGCTTTGAGCTAAGAGAATCCCCTGACTACATTAAACCAGATTATGTCACGCATGGGCCCGTTAGAAAACCAACTGAAACACATGGTCTTAGGTCAATATTTATTAATTAAACAGTGTAGACTTAATTCAATAATTCATGCAAAAATAATATCTGGAATATATGCATTTTAATTTTATTTATATTGCACTTCAGGGGTTTTAGGAAAAGCAATACTCTCGTAAAACAATTAAACTCTGTAAAGGAATTTTGCCTACTGGTAAATCACAAAAAGGGAAGAAATGTGGAACGAATTTCAAAAAATGACTCGTATCTAATAAATGACCCCAAAACAGACTTTTTTCGATTTTCACAGGACTATGTGTGCCGAAATTGTAGTATATGACAACCTTGTTTTCAGAGCTAATTGAAACTATTTCCTTTTCAGAAACGCTTGCTGCATACCGGAAACAAAGATTAGATGCAGTGATTTAATATTAAAGTAAGTAACAAACTAGTTTTGAGTTTCTCGAACCTATAATAAAAAAAACTGGAAAATGAAACATTCTGAGTTGATTTACAAGGGAAATAAGCATGTAAGAATAACTGAGGTAGTAAGACGGTAGAAAAAAAAAGAAGGAAAAAAAAAGAAAGAATATGGAAACAAAAATGGATATTTATTGATATTGATTTAACAAATGGTCTGAATTAAAAATATATCCACTTGTTGGCAAAAGAGTAATAGAAACAGATATAAATAGCGGAAATCCAAGAATCATACCTCGAAAATAATCTGAAATATGTGTTCCTCGGCCTGACAATACCAAGATAATGTTTCGAAAAGCATTAACAAGTTTTTTGTTTTTATTATTTTAATTTTTCAGGACGTTGCGTGTACAAACCCCATGAATAGCATCAATTTAGCAATGTTGTTTTTCATTGTCTAACCTGACTTAATTAGCTAAGCACCAAATATTTAACACATCATTGCCAAATTAAATCATGACATATGTGAAAGATTTTTATGTGGATATGACTATTGTGGTGGTCCCCTGTGTTTTACACCTGGTCTCCTGATAATCACGCATTTCATGACAATCATGGAAAGCAATCATCCCTCTGGGGTATTCAATCCTATTTCAAATACAATTCTTGTGATTTACCGATTAGGCATGGCGTGTGCAAAAGAAATCTCTACATTTGTCTGATGCTTGTAAGGATGATGGAGCAAGGGGGCACACATCGACAGACTGCTGTAGCTCCTAAAGAACACCAGAGTCTGTAGTCAGAATAGAAAATCCCTAGTCTGATCAGTCTAATATATGCGAGAAATTAAGGTTGCATTCTTTACTGAATAGACTACATATGTTTCATATCTTGAATATTCTAAAAATAGAATTTACAGCCATCCTATATATTCCTCCAGACAGTACTTACCAATTCCCCTCTGATAAATTCAGTCTCAATGAGGAAGCCCTTTTTAAAAGAATGCTTGATTTCAAATATATTAGAAAATGTTTTCGCTGAATGCGGAGTAGTACCTCCTCATAAAACTGGACAGATCCGAAGTCCAAAACTATTTTATCAGAGGGGCAGAGAATGTATCCTTGAAGATATTGCCAGATGAGCAAGAAATAACAGAACAATCTTAAGCCGAAGATTATCATGTAAGAGTTGTTATGTTGGACGTTTGGACAGACCGTATCTTTGAACGTAGTCGTTCTTCAATTTTATAGAGAGATTTCTGCAAAGCAATTCTACACTTGTCTTCCTTAATCTTCATAATAGAAACGAAAACAGATATTGTCTTTATTAGTTTTTTTCTAAACGTAGGCTAATTGTTTTGCTTTTTACTCATTGTTACCGGTAAATCGATAAATAGTGTGATGTGTATGGTTCTAAATGAGAAACAACCTCTACGGCTTAATACTGTGAATAACATGATACTCGTTTTTTTCAAAATTACAATAATCTCTTCGACAGAAAATATGTATACAATGTACCCAGTTAGTGTATCAATCATGGATTATAGAACGATCTGGAAACTACAAATCAACTCTCCCGCAGGGACATAGGGAAACAAACAACGAGAATCTAAATCCACCAATGCTGAAAATAAATCACACAAAATATAGCCCTAGTGGCCTGGCTCAATTATCTGTCCAACACAATATAAGGTTGTCTCTTTAAAGCTCTCTCTTTTTCCAACTTACACTTGGAACTTATTTATTTCATTAATCTATACATATTAAGAATACAAATGTCAATGTCAAACAAACAGAAATCATTAGGTATATCGTTACATGGTATTATATACCAATATTATCCCATAGTTTGCACCAGAGGTTTTATCACTTTTAAAGGATCTAAGACCTCATACACGACTTGCTTAGAGAAGAAGCGATTACTCGTCCAATCTGTTTGCCCCTTCCATTCTTTCTTTAGGAACAATATATTTGAATATTGTTGGTTCAATGGTGTGTAGTATTGGTATTCAATATATTCATTGATAACTCTAGTTAATTATGATTAACGGTAATTAAAATAAGCAATTATTGGCGGACGAACCAGTAGTCTGTTGTATCACATGTACTAACGATATTGTATATTGTTTTGTCCCCTGCACAGCAGCCAAACTCACAGAAGTCATTCGGTGCGCTGATCAGATTTCCTTTTCATATTAAATCATTTCTGTAGAGCACTAGGTAACATAAATCGACTTCCTCGTTGTGTCTCTTATCTGTAGCAATTATATCTTGGGTTGTTAACGAACGCCAACGAGATTATTCTTTGTTAACAGGAACACTGGATGTCTGTTTCTTTTTGTCGTGCTTACATTTTACATTTATTAGCCATGGCCTATTTAGAAACATGAGCTAAATTTATTTCCACGACGTCGTGATATTTACCCCAAGTTTTTATATATCCCAAATTGTATTTGTAATTAGTTTGTTATCGTGTTAGAGTGTAATTGATAAACGCTATGATTGTAGTTTATAATTGACTTTAGAACTTCCTATTCCACTGAGTGTTTGTTTATTTAAATCTCGATTTCAAATTAGATTTAAATGGTGCTGTAGTGATTGTCATTCTAAGACAACACTAAGTATTTCTCCTTTTGAAATGTTCCGTTCATCTTTGTAAATATATTAAACAAGAGGGCCATGACGGCCCTTAATCGCTCACCTGAGAAATATTGCTTTCAATGGTTTATAATATGAACATACTTAAAGTGGGACCAATTTTGACACAGGTCCATGATTAAAAACAAACTTTGGTAAGGTCATTATTTTGACAACTTTTGTAGTAGTTCACAAGACAATTCTACATACCAAATATCCAAGCTCTAAGCCTTGCAGTATTTCAGGAGATGATTTTTCTATTTTTCCTATGTAAAATCAAGTGACCCCTAGGACAGGGCCAATTTTCACCCAAGGGCCATGATTTGAACAACTTAAGTAGAGATCCACCAGACAATACTACATACCCAATGGCTTAACACCAGGCCATGTGGTTTCTGATGAGAAGATTTTTCTAGGTTTTCCCTATATAAGCCTATGTAAAATAAAGTGACCCCTGGGGCAGGGCAAATTTTGACCCTAGGGCCATGATTTGAACAATTTTTGTAAAGGTTTATAAGACAATTCTACAGGCTGTAGGCCTTACAGTTTTGCAGGAGAAGATTTTCTAAGATTGCGTTTTAAAATCTATTTTTAGCTCCTGTGACCTACTTTTTCAACCAATCATAATAATTTGCACAATTTTGTTAGAGGACATCATAAGGATGATTCCTGTGAAGTTTTGTCAAAATCCCTACAGCGGATTAGGAGGAGATGTTGTTTAATGGAAAAAGTTGACGCAAGACGCACGCACGCACGGACAGATGGACGGACGACAGACGCCGGACAAAAGGCAATCATAAAAGCTCTAGGACTTATGGATTCATAAAAGAAGATTTTTAAGATTTTCCTATATAACTCTATGTAAAACAAGTAACCCCTGGTGCGGGGTCAATTCTAACCCCAGGGTCATAATTTGAACAACTTTTGTAGAGATTCACTAGACAATGCTACACACCAAATATCTTAGCTCTAGGCCTTATTGTCTCATAGAAGAAGATTTTTAAAGTTTTTCACTATATAAACCTATGAAAAATAAAATGACCCCTGGGGCGGGGCCAATTTTGACCCCAGGGTCATGATCTGAACAACTTTTGTAGATGTTCATAAGACAATTCTACATACCAATTATTAAAGCTCTAGGCCTTACAGTTTTGCAGGAGAAGATTTTCTAAGATTGCATTTTAAAAATCTATTTTTAGCTCCTGTGACCTACTTATTCACCCAATCAAAATAATTTGAACAACTTTGATAGAGCTCATAATAAGGATGATTCCTGTTAAGTTTGGTTAAAATCCATCCAGTGGTTTAGGAGGAGAAGTTGTTTAAAGGAAAAGTTGACGCAAGACGCACGCACGGACGGACGGACGGACGACGGACGCCGGACAAAAGGCGATCACAAAAGCTCACCATGAGCACGTTGTGCTCCGGTGAGCTAAAAATGTAATTCAGTATGTAGATTTATTGTGTTTATTATTTACACACGCGTGTTGAATGATAATAATATTTGTTGTAGTAAGAAAAAAATAAGTTAAATTACAAAAAAGTGTGTAAAATCATATTACCATCTCTTTATTAAATGATGTTCCTTTAAACATAATGATGCTGTGATTTGCATTTATGTATTCGAAACTCTTATTTTCCATAGAAATACTTGAAAGTTAACTAAAGCAGTGAGATTTGATGAAAACATGCCCCCTTAGAAGCAAACAGAAGTTCTCGAGTAATCCCATTTAAGTACGGTGTAGCATATCTAAAGAGCCATTAGGCTGAGAAGTTGTATTTTGAACCAGATAAAAACATGAGGTTTTGACCTAGATCTAACTTCTGGTAATTCCAGCAATCAGAGAGAGAGAGCAAGTAAGTCTATCTAGGCAGAGATTCATGGAGTTAATTCAAATACAATGTAAAACGTTTTGCTATCTGATTCATTCCTTCCCTGGAATGTACATTGTACAGACCTTTGGCGCCATGTTCATCGATATTCATCTTTGTCAAATATTTTTAAGCTGCTGAAGGATTAAATCGAAAGGACTTATAATGATATTTTTTTTCAAAAACATGTACTTTTGCAGTACACAATCATCATGCTAATTTACGTCCTAAATCAATTTGTTTTCTGCGCGACTTCCCAATACCGAGTTTCTTTCATATTTTTGTTGATAGTTGCGTTATTAACTCAAACGACAGAAACATTGTTTTCAATGACAATCTTTATAGATAAGTACTTTAAAAATTATTCTGGCGTCTGAAATAGCTTGATATGAAAATTTCTGAAGATTGGAAAGGGGATTGTTTATATCTTAGCTGATTGTGTTGTCTCATAAACCTCCCTACTAACGGTATAAATGCCTCCTGGGAGGGAAATGGACTATAGGGGAAAGGGTTTCTTCTTGTTTTTTAGAGGCATGATAGTGGTTTTCAAGCCTGTGTATGTTTCATTGGAAAGAGTTCACATCATTACACTATACAGATTAGGCGAGGTAGAGACATCCCCTCCTTGTAGCTAGGCATAGCCAAATCGACTTATGGTATCGTCTTGACGTTTTTATACGGTGGCAATGTTGAATTGCAATTATTAAACATGCGGCACTGTATCACTAAGTCAAGGTCTGTTGATAATGTGTGGAATATCAATGTTTCACATGGACTTAGATTAACACGCATACAAAGTAAGGAGAAAGAGAGAGAGAGGTCATATTTCATTAAAAAATGCAATTCTAGTTGATTTCACGCCAACCATAATTATTTCTGTATATCCCCGCTGATTATTATTCTAGGGGAACAATTAGGAATAATTTGCCTGTCTGTTCGTCCCATATTCTTCCACAAGCTATAATTATCCGCTTGATCTCAGAAGCTGATAATTGGCACAAAGGTTATTGATGACGAAGGGTGTGACATGAACTTGAATAAAGGTCATTCGTCCAAGGTCAAACTCAGGTAGAATATGTTCTACACTCATGTCTGTCTCTTAACTTGGGAATCTTCTGACCATACAGATGAACCTGTGTAAGCGGTCACCTGTACGAAGCAGGTTGCATTTATCGGTCAAGATTATTATTACCAAACTGTAACATGTTGCTTTATATCTAAACTTCATTTAGCCGTTACCTCTGTTAGGCGGCCACTTTCTCTTGTTCTTTTGACTGACTGCTTCAGACAGGTTTGACTTTAAGTTCATTCTTGACATGAGGGTTCCTTATGGCCAGAGAGGAAGCAATGACCTGGACCAATGATGACAGGCTGCTGGGTTTTAAATTCGTGTCCGTTCCATAACTTTGTGACCACCGACATGTGTTTTAGGATATTGACCCATAGATATATGCCCCCCCCCCCCCTCTCTCTCTCTCTCTCTCTCTCTCTCTCTTTGCGAGCGATATGTAATATTAAGTTTGATTTTCGAAAATGCCTGAAGTTGTTTTTCTTTTTTTCTAACAGGGGGTTTAGAGAAATAAAAACGTGTACGTTAATGCAGACCTTTGGGATAAATTATCTGATTCATCAGGCATGTTCTTAACTTCTTGTATACATCCCTCTATACTTAATGGTATCAACGAACAAATTGTTTTATATTACATGACTCAGTTCTTCCAAATATATCTAGATTTTTCTCCATATTCCACTAAATAAAACACAGACATACACACACACATACACAGAGAGTGACAAATGCATTCTGAGATTGTCGTTATTTTATAATAATGACATTTTGCTCGTTTCCTTGGCATTCGGTAATAATGTGATACTCAAGGGAAAAAGAAACGCAGGGTAAACGTTTGTTTCATTTTTAAATACACAATGTCGGAAGTATTCGGCGGTATTACAGTTAAAATTATTTTGATACAGATTTTTTAAACAGATTTTTTAAACTATACACGTGCTTTAGAATGAGATGGATCCTATCATATGAGGTTTATTGCAAGGTTAGAAAGTTACAAATTTGAGCCTGGCTACTACAGATTCTAGTTACCCTGCGTTTCTATTTCCTTTGAGTATACATGTATTTATGACTTTTGTTACGGTCGGTGTATGTAGTTAAGTATGACAAATTCATCTGGGACCCATGGAATGGATGTAATAAATGCCTGTGACGACAACCTTAGTATCCTCCGCTTGATTTATATCTTTCTGTCATTAAGGGACCATGTCCTTAAGACATAGATACGTTGATGGCTTACCATCTGAGATCGAGTTTTTTTGTATGTGTGTTCGCACAAAAGCGATTGTGATATTTGTTTGATTGTTAGGTTTGACCACCCACCTATAGTATCAGTCATTTGAAGACAAATTCTACTTAAGACAAATTTCGTGTTGTCACCATTAAGTGCTTGTAGACATGTGACCTGGAACCGCACTCAGTCACATTACCCTAACAACGGATCAAATTGTCTAGGAACCATTTAATATTTATGCTTAACGCCAAGCAAGGAGCATCCAGTACTTTTTCTTTCGATATAAGTATGTTGCGATCTTGGATGGAACTAACGAACACCCGCTGTCGATACGGACGCTCTGATCAACCCGGCCACCGGTAACGATTGCGATACAAGCAAATTGGAAGATATAAAGATAAACAGGCAAATGGTAAGAACGTAAGGATAAATAAGCAAATGAGGCAATCTAAGGAGAAAAGGCACACTAGGATTGGACAATAAGATAAACAAGAAAATGGGACAATCTGAGGTTAAACAAGAAAATGGGACAAGATAAGGATAAAAAGAAAATGGGACAATCTTAGATAAAACAAGAAAATGGGGCAATCTAAGATAAAACAAGAAAATGGGACAATCTGGGGTTAAACAAGAAAATGGGACAAGATAAGGATAAAAAGGAAAATGGGACAATCTAAGATAAAACAAGAAAATGGGACAAACTGAGGTTAAACAAGAAAATGGGACAATCTGAGGTTAAACAAGAAAATGGGACAAGATAAGGTTAAAGAAGACAATGGGACACCCTTAAGATAAACAAGAAAATGGGACACCCTTAAGATAAACAAGAAAATGGGACAATCTTAGATTTAACAAGAAAATGTGACAATCGGAGGTTAAACAAGAAAGGTTAAACACTCTCTGGACTCTCAAAATATTCAAACGGAAAACTCAAACTTGCAACACATTTTTATATTGATCAACTTTGTCATTTAGTTACATTTGACATAAGGCAGATGGAATCGGAACCACATCTTGCTTTATATGCGATATAAATGTAAGCCTTTGTCAGATAATTAAATTCCAAAGGTTATAGGTATATCCATTTATCAGAATGTTCCAGTATGAAGATTGCCGATCTTTCTGAATTCGCTGATCTTTTGACACGGGAAAATAATAGAATTTGGTGTTGCTTCCAGCCATTTGTCTACGACGTGATATAAATATACCACAGTAATGCGGAATAATGTCTTACGTAAATGATGTCCAACACATGACTGAAATACTGCCTATGGCACTACACTCAACCAAGAAAAATAGGCATTACCGTCCTACTTTCGTGTTAGTCTTGTTGTGATTTCTATCACACTGTCATGACGTCGAAAATATAAGGTTATACTTTCCGTATTTTGACAAAAACTGGCATAGATACGTGCTAAATGCAAGTGCTAATGGATAGATTAATTACATTATGTATTCGTATAGCATCAAAAGGCGCTGTAAGATGTTTTGATCATGGTCCATTGTTTCTTGTTGGTATGTATGTATATGTATGTATCCCTTTAGTTTAGCGTAACCGCAATAGTATTTACATTGACTTCATACTGATTGCAGTCGGAGGGAAATTTCCAAAGTGCACAGAGACATCTGGGTAAACCTCAAGCCCTCTGAAAGTTTACTTGACATGAAACATACTTCAACGAGCTGAGCAGATTTCTCTCATTTAATCGAACAATCAGTTGTGATGATACCTTATCATTTCCACCAAAGAGCCATCTCAATTTTATAATGTCTGCAAAGACTATACATTAAATGTGCAAAGAAATACCTTCACTATCATGACCGTCATACTATTAAGATCTATTCTCTGGAAACTTTTGGTGTTATTAATACAGATGGATTACTGAACGTATTAATTTTCTGGTCTAGTGTAAAATACACAGTAAAAGGTCCTGTTGATATGAGGACAAGAGTGTCATGGACCAATGGTAACATACCCGAATTTGGACCCTTTATGCTGAAGGTTCGAACCTCGTCGAGGGCAAGAATTTACCATGATGTGCAAAGTACTGGTTCAACCGAGGAGCCGACGAGACGGGTAAGTATGACCTTCTTTCCCAATCGACGTAAAATAGATAGGTTTATGAAGATAATTACGCAAACATTTTCTCAGATAAATTGTTAAAAACTACCCATAGAATAAAAGCAAGAGCGTAACAACTTTCGCAGACTTGTGAATTAGCACTTTCTTTGATAGACTGTTCGCGCATAATTAATTGGTAGTTTATGTTCGGTGTAATTTTCACGTGGGCATTAGGTTCTTGGCATTCCAGTTTCGCGTAAATCAGTAGGAGTTTTGCTGTTTTTTCATGTGGGTGGGGTTCTACATCGTTTTATTACATAAAACATAAACTACAAATAACCATCAGTTATGTGATTTATTTCTATACCGTGTTTTGCAGTTAGCTTTTCATCATAGAGATATAGTAAACAAGATTTTGTAGAATCAAAAGGATTTTTTTTACTTCAATAGGCCCTTCAAATATACACTGCGTATGTTTCATTACATAAATGTTTCTTTTAAATTTCTATTTTCAAGATATATTTGACATAATATTCCCTTCAAGCTAGGCGTCCACTAGGGCGTGGATAAGACGCGGAATGCGAATAAAGAAAACCTGCAACCGCTTTCAAAAACTATTTCACTGTCTTTTTCATTCCCAAAATCTTCCAAGTGATTCTGCGCCTCCTGGAGTAATGAATATTTCCGCGTCTAAAAATTCGGTCGAGAGGAAAGTTTTGTCTCGGATATGAACTTAATAACACCTTGATTGTCGTATCTCCACGATTCGTGCAGCTTCGTAGGCCAATAGAATGACACGCGTAAGTCACACAAGTGAGGAGCCGGTGTAGCTTTATATAAGTGAGGGCATGGAGCAGCGGCTGACAGGTACCATGTGACGTCAGATTTCTTCCGGAAGACATGCGCAATAGAAGCGTGTGCATCACCTCAGATCACGTATTTGCGAGTTACAGCCAGTTTGCATGGGGTTATTTATCTATTCTGGGAATGTCACCCATCATCTGTCATGGCGCCTTCTCTTCCTGGGGGCCAGGACCATGCTTACTTCGAATCTCCTCAAAATTCTAATTGCTGTAGTATATCTATATGAAAAACAGTTGCACCGATCTACATGTCGGCTAGCAAATATATAAGTAACAAACCTTAATCGGTCCTGAATTTATAGCCTTCCATTATTTCCTCACAATGTCAGCACATCTAAATTACTGTCGGAGGCTCATCTTGATTGTCCTAATATATGACTTAATCACTCCTAATGGGATCCTGGACGTATCCCCGCTGTCCTTTTACGATTAGTTTTTTCCGTGTGCATTCTGAACCATTTCCAATATATTCCTAGAACCCACTCGACCCAATTTTCGATGAGAAAATGTTTACAAACTATACGTAGAGGTTCGCAGTATTCTTTTCGCGACTGGCATCCAGAGAGAGAGAGAGAGAGATCAAATAGCATGGCTAACGTGGCACCGATTTATCGCATATTATTACTATAACTAAGTATAACTGAAAACTAATCTTATCGTGACAAAAATTATTTATGTCAGCAGTCAATCAAAGCAGAACCTCTCACTTTGAGAACGTTAAAATGAAGAACTGTCCATTAATCGTGTTACTGCCAATGTTATTTATTTATAAATGTCAAAGTTTTACAACAGTTTTATCATTATTATTGTATTTTGTTATTATTTTTATACACTGTAAAAAGGTATATACATAATGCATTTCTCGTAATTAAGGACATTGCTAACATTTTCTAAATTATGACTTTCACTAAATCCCTCCTGCTTTTTAACCAAAAGCATATCAGATATAATACTCGAATACGTTTCTCTCACAACGCTAGACACAGTCGAGCGAGAATCTTTTATGCATATCAAAGATCTTGTTCTCACGGAAACCACTGATTAGCGAGCTGTAATTTACATTATTTATCTCTTTGACGAAAGCAAGTCCATGTTCCGTATTTCCTTCTAGAATTTGTTACAGCGGCATGAATGCGCGGTGTTTTCTGTGAGCCGGTTGTCTGTTAAGTTTAGAGTTTAATCATTTTAGAAGTACATGCTGATTAGAGGATCTCAGACGTATGAAATTTTCTTGTAATTTAAAAGCTTGTCTGTTCTCTCCTGTAAATCTATTTATAAAGCTCTTGACTTTCGCTTACAAGCAAAAGAAATGAATACGTGAAACGATTTCCTCGCCAACATTCGATTTATGTACACAATGAGGATTTTTATTCATTTGGAAGATTTGGAATTTGAGAGGATTTAGGTTCAACACACAACATTTTTACATTATTCTAAATCTGATTTTAAACAATTGACTTGTCATAAAAGCAATGATTCTGAAACGGTCGTTGGCTTATGTCACAAAACCCATACAGTATTTCTTATCTAAACGAACATTTGTACCAGCATAATTGTCGTTTTTACAGAATAAACGTAATTAAATTGAATTTTCAGTATAGAAATATATCTATTCTCTTCATAAACTCTAGGAGAAGAACCAAATAAGACCTGCTTTCGTTCTAATCCGTTTCATGTATTTTGTTTATATCATGATTGTATATTGTACTGTTCAAAGAAGAAATGAAATATGTTTAAACTAAAAAGGAGGAGAGTGAGAGGAAATAAATGTGACAACGTGTGTTAGATTTGTTTCTAGATACTTTTTATTGTTGTTGTTTTATAAGTGTCTGCGTATGAAAGAGGAGTCCTCGGGTACATGATTCCTGTGATAAAATAATTAGTTTTTCCATTTATGCAAGCATCGAAAAGCCTCGCGGTACTAGGAACATGATTTAAGAGTTGAATTTTCAGCTTTCTCAACATGCTTATAAAGGAATTACAAGGCATTACGTCTCTTTGATTGATAATGAAATTTTCGTAAGTAATAAGGCTTAGGAATAATTAAACCATTTGCAATGTGGTGGTGTGATAAAACAGTTTACTTGAATGCAAGAGGATTTTTTATTATAAACATGGCGAAAGAATTTTAGGGAAACATGAAGCTTACAAAACATTTAATTTCAGTGAGTATCACATGCAAATGAGGACGATTGTTCCAATAGGTCGCCATACATTAAATCAGGGGTGAATTTCGAAGGAAACGGCTGATGATTGTAATGTTAGCATAGCCCGTTGTCTCCTCAATCAACGCGGTAGAATGGGCGTTAATGATTTGTACACTGAATGGTATTATACTGCTCACATAAAGTACGAGACAATTGTGAATAGTGTAGTCATAATGATTGTATTTCTGTATGTGACATGAAAGCGCCATCTCACTAATGAAGGATTGATCTCATATCTGTGTGTCGATATTATTTTCTTCAAAATGAACCCAAACAACGCCAAATGTAAATCTTCTAATGTAAATACTTTGTACTCGTCTAAGCGTTGTGGTTAATATCATACTGGAAAAAACTGAGTCAGCTTTCGCTTTTGTAACTCAAATAGGAAGTAACAAATAACTGGGCAGCAAGTCGCTGTTGAATGTTCATGAAAAAGAGGTTAACCTACGGTGTATACGGTAGTAATGGCGATCGTACATACTGTGGGTTCCGACGATGATAGTAATTGAAAAAGTACACGTGAAAGCAAATACTAAGTAACAATAAAACGAACAAGCATTTTCTCTCACCCTTTTGTATGTGATTTCCATGTACACTAAGCGGGAAATCAATGAATTACAGCAACTAATGAGATACGTCACGCTTCTACTTGTTGTTGTTATCATTCGGATTAGAATTTTCAGTGTCTTCTTTCTATCTTAAGTTTTTGATGAATGACATTATAAAACTTTACAAGCCAGCAAAATGCTGGCAGCCAAATTTGATTGAAATGCATTATTTTATAATATTTACAGCTTTTATAAATGTAACAGAAAATGTTGAAAAGAATTTTACCGTCACTTGAGTCAGTGGATTTCTATATTATATGCGTCGCTAAGCAACGGTCTGTAAACGTGGTGGACCTTTTCATTATATATCAACTTTATTTAGAGGTAGTTTTCTATTTTAATGGACATCATGATCGTGTCCATTTATTTAGAATAGATTAACATACTTAGATATGAATATGATGAACTGAATTACGATCAAAAGAAAAAGCAATTATACTAAACCATGTCGACAGAGGGCGTCTTTAATTTTGTGACTGGATGTAATAAAGCAGCAACTGTTGAATAAGGGAGATTCCATTTTGTATCACGATCTTGGTTCATTTTAATTAAAATACAGCAAAATTTCAAGGCTTGCGAAACGGATTACCTAGGTGATAGACATGAATAATAGCAGTGTGTGTTCAGTAAACATCTCATTTAGAAAACTTAACCACTAAATGAATCGATTCATTTTTAAAAGGTGAATTAGATTCAAGAATTACACTTTTTTCAAAATAGAAAGAAAATAATGGACAGTCGAAAATCGGTTGATGATGGGTATAGATGAAAATGTTGTTGTTGATGATGATGATGATGATGATGACGAAAATCAACTTTGTGTAATAAAATTCTTTTTTTAGCCGAAATAAAAGTTCCCACTTTTCATCTCTTTTAATATTATGTTAACACAGATATAATTAGTAACAATGCACATGTAATCGTTTCAGAAATTGTTGATCTAAGTTCAATCAGAAGTAAATCATGCCCTTCGGTTAAAGCTCAAATTTAATGGTTTTGCAGGAGCGCCTTGTGTAGCACAGGTCGATATCCGATGGAATTATCTGAATGTACCGATTGGCCGAAAATACGAGTAAATGACAATTGAATAAAATAACGCAAAATCAAGTCAAATAAAAATGCCAAGATTGAATAATGACAAACGAAACCAAGCTATCAGCATGCGAAATTCAGGTATATAAGTAAATGTTGTATTACCGAATCTTATCGAAGCAAGTGCCATTTTTTTTTTTGGATAGGCCCCTATTCATACCACTCAAAGTATTTTAATGAAAGAAATATCGCAGCAACTTAAAGTTTTCACGTAATAACAGAAAGGAATGGTTCATTGCCCCAGATAGACCAAATAGACATAATATATGATAATTCCAAATACAAAATGTATATAGATTGATCATACGTGTATGATGGGTACTTTCTTTTTGGACTTAGTATATCATTTTCGCGAGTCTCGGATATAACTGATTTTATGAAAAGTAATAAAGATTTTTTCAAGGTTAGAAAGATGTCTTTGATTAGACATGGTGTTCTGAAAACCCTTCCTCAGAATATGGCCTTGTCACTGTGTATATATACACTATATAGTAGGCATCAGGCAATATCTTCGCCCATATCTAATCGTTAAATGGCTAACCACAAGAAATAAAGAGAAAATTATCAAGTTCGGTAAGACTTAAACACTCACTCAGCCCCTCACCGCGTGGGTTCGAATCCCGGGAGGGTCATTCGGATTTTCATGTGAGGAAGCCTTCCAGTTGGCTTGCGGTAGGTCGGTGGTTCTACCCGTATGCCTCCGTGCATTCGGGGTCTTCCTCCACCTGTAATTAGCTGGACGTCGCTATATGATTGAACTACTGTCGAAGCGACGGTAAACTCAAATAGTCAAGTCAAGTCAAATCAAATCTAGAAACAATGCAATAAAGCATAAGAATTGTCTTTGACAATTTTTGTTTTCAATACATTTGTAAATTTGTGATTTAATCCGATTTAAACTGACTAATTTATCATTTTTAACAAAACGCACTCGTATATTGTTTAATGTTGTAGTGAAATGAAAATAAAAGATAGAAATCGGCCCGGTTCTCTTTGCAAATATCTCTAAATTGATACTGCATGTATTGTGTCGAATCTATGGAGGTTCATGACATTTATCTTGAAAACATGTTTCCACTGGTTGGAAACATTTAATGTAGTCTTAAGGGCAAGAAACGTCCAGGCAGATCCGTTATTGCAGCAACAAAGGAAAACATTGATAGCATTAGGCAGATGTTGGTCGATATGTTTTATTGTGTCTGTGTTTTTTTTTTTTTTTTAAAGCTTAACTTTACAGTAAACATCTCTTTAGCGGTCAGTCAAAGGAACACGAGAAAGTGGCGGCTTAACAGTGGTGACCGCTAAAGGAAACAAATTGTTACAGTTTTGTAATATTAAGATTGACCGCTAAATGCAAGGTTCACCCCGTGGGTTTGAATCCCGACAGGGTCGTTCGGATTTTCATGTGAGGAGGAAGCCTTCCAGCTGGCTTGTGGTAGGTTGGTGATTCTACCTGAATGCCTCCGTGCATTCGGGGTCTTCCTCCACCTGTAATTAGCTGGACGTCGCTATATGACTGAAATACTGTCGAAGCGACGGTAAATCAAATAGTCAAGATAAGTCAAGTCTAAATGCAAGGTCACCGCTTAGTACAGGTGTCCGCTACTACTACTGGTTCAACTGTTTATATTAGCATAGAATTCGTTCGGATTGCAAATGCTTTTATAAACATAAACAATTTTGAAAATAGTTTTAGAACTGAATCTGAAAATGTTAAAACCCTTCTATTTCGAAATGTGTGGTGAAGTTCGAATGGACAAAGATGCATATATCAGCCCACACAGGAATTATCACAAAAATGTCTATTCCCCATATCAAGGTCAGTTACCAATTAATGATAGGCATTATTTACAGTAAAATCACAAAAAAGCCTACTGAAAACGACATCCAGACAGAATATAAATAAAGCTAATGGACCCTATCAAATCTTCTTTATCAGTCGAAAGCCGTTTCTACAGCACACAACTGGGTCTTTTATTTGGTAGTTATTGGGGAAACACAATCAGAAAGTGGAGATGCAATCATCTTGTTTAGTTTCTATTATGCATGGACTTTCATATAAAACTGAATTAGTCTGTAGGCTAATTGCATAATATATTATCTACAGAAAAGCTTATTGTGTTGATTTGGTGCCGAAAATACCGAGTGCTGGATGGAAATCGTAGTAAAAGAATACGTGATTGCTTTTTGGTGGTGTGTTGCGTCTAAAACAGTCAATGTTTGTCTCCTTATTTATTTCGAATCCCCCTGGAATAAAATTGCATTTGATCAAATTAACGCATTACTTTTACAGGGTATCTTGCAATGGGTGTTTAAATTATTTTAGATTTTAGATTTAAACCTGAAACAAAAGACTTTTAAAACCGTCATAAAAACGAATTTAGTTTCAAAAGGGACGTAAAAAGCAGATGTATTTATTCAAAGAAATAAATTAAAATACGTCAAAATGAGCAGATGCACTGATGGAGTAACTACATCGGGTTGGACTCTACCTGCAATTATACCAAGCTTTGTAAGAAAGTGGGATCTATATAGGAGATGTGCAGGATGCCCTTTGACGTCGCGTTCTTTCTTACAGTAAAGTCAATCCTGAATGAACAATAACAGAAAACACTACCGGTACTTTGGGCGGGAATCATCATAAGGTTACAACATTTCGGATGCTATAATAATATTATTATAATCTTACATGCCCTTTCTAGCATTACTCAAAAACATATGTCAGCGGGACTTCCAGCTGGCTTGCGGTAGGTCGGTGGTTCTACCCGGGTACCTGTGTACTCGGGGTCTTCCTCCACCTGTAATTAGCTGGACGTCGCTATATGATTGAAATACTATCGCAGCGACGGTAAACTCCAATACAACAACAACAACATATGTCAGCGGTAAATCCATCAATAAGAACGGTCAGCGATACATATACATACTACTGTGAATTCATTAATTTTCATGGGACACTAATTTTCGTCGATTTCGTGGTGGTTTTTATCCACCTATATCATCCCTACGAAAACGTGTCCTTTGTATAGACCTCACGTTTACAAGAACATAGATCCACGTATAAATATACCCACGAAATTCCCTGAAGTACATCATCAACGAAATTTAATATCGATGAAAATTAATGATTTTACAATACCTCCTGTTTGAATACAGTTATAGAAATCAGTTTACAGCTATTCAAACTATCCACATACTAATAGGCATGGAAGAGAAAAATATATTTTGGAATAATGGTTTATTCACACGCCTACCATTTTTGTAACAAGGATTTACGTAAATAATATAAAGGACGAAATGTTATTGAAGTTACAGGTTACTCTCTGGGTTTATTTCATTTGAAATATACCTGTCAATCAATTAAAGTTAACAGGTACGCTCTCATTTAGACAAGAAACTGCCAATTACATAACTGACAGCTAAAATTAAGAATTATGCTCTTGGCTGGAAACAGTATTTGGCAAAAGTCTTTCTCGAAAACAAAAATAGGAAATACTTTTACTTATCACTATAATTTTTGCTGTCTTTACATTTTTTTCTAGAACCAAAAGAAGTGAAGGTCTTCTCAAAACGTTTTCTAACATGATCTATAGTAATTAGATTTTGAGTTGTTGATGTATGATCGATAATCAACCGAAAAGATAATTATACTATACTTTTACTTTTTTCATCTCCGGTGGCCGAGCGGTTAGAGCGTCCGTATCGGGAGTGGGTTCGATCCCCGGTCGCCATATACCAAAGTCGTAAAAAATTGGTACTGGTAAAGCTCCTTTGCTTGACGCTCGGCATATAAGGGTAGTTGCAGGACTGGTTACGAGTAGCCCGGTGTCAGGATAATGTGACTGAAGCACTGTATCTGTCTCAAGTAGACATACTGTCGGTGGGACGTTAAACCCAATAAACAAACAACCAATGATTTTGGGGCGTATTGTTTTAATCCTGTCTGTTTGCTTGTCTGTCTGCATACGACTTCCTCGGTCATTAGCATAAAAATCTAAACAAGGTGCTGATTTGAAGCTTAAGCATATGCATGTATGGTCTCACTTACTGATTATCAGGCTTTTTATTTGTCCAAGAACACAGATCAGTTATTGTATGGAATAACGACTTGATATTTGGCATACTCACTCCCTAAAGGAAGCAGTTTCATACTTCATCGGATATATTTTATCTGACCCTCTTGATGGGACCTATATGGGTTTGGCTCCGACGGGGCATTGTGTTTTTCGAATACGTCTTGTTGTATATATATATATATATATATATATATATATATATATATATATATATATATATATATATATATATATTGTGTGTGTGTGTTTTAGCAAATTATTTAGTCTATTTTTTGCTGTTGCATTTCAATTGAATTAAATTACTTTTCAATTAACTTTCCTGTAAGTCTCATGACTGATACAATCAAGAAAATGAACAGCATATTCAGAACACGCGCTTTTATAAAGGAGTAAGCTCTGTGGATTTTTTTTGGTCGGGTTTAACGTCCCACCGACAGTATATTAGTCATTCAGAGACTACGTCTTCTTGAGAAAGGCATAGTGCCTTCACACTGTAGTATCACGCCGTAGACATGTGACATGTGACATGACCAGTCCTGGAACTACCCTTATACGTTGTGCGCCAAACAAGGAAGTTATACCTATATATTTTTTTTTACAAATTGTGTATGTCACGGCCAGGGATCGAACCCACGACCTACCGCAAGCGAGTCTGACGTTTTGACCATTCGGCCACCGGAAACGGCGCAATTTTGCAGAGATGACTCATCTTCATCAATAAGCATGATGGAAATGAATAAGCATTTTGCCATCGTGAGGTTTATTACCATACATGATTTTAGATAAAATGAAATCTATAGAATTGTATCCATCTTGTCAAGATGATAAGAAAATATATCTTTGTAACTGGAAAATTGTTTATTAATATATTAACATCAAGCTGTGGGAAATACGCCAAATCAAAAGAGTGGGGAAAATTGGCATCTTTTAGACTTTAAGAGATGAAGATGCATTATTTCCGTACGTAGACTTTCGAAAAATGCATTACAAAAGTCTGTTTCTTTTTATTAGCTCAGCAAGTTTTGAATGAAACGTAGACATCACATTTAAAAAAAAATTGTATACTTGAAAGGGTCATACACGACCTTTAAAAGATGCAATCATAGAATTCCCTACATATTCTGCAGAGACTTTTAACATATCTAAGAAATATGATTCCTATTCAGAATAGCGAACGAACTCCTACTGCGCAATAGTGATTCAACATGTAAATTGATGCACTAGGACTATATTAAGTAATTTGAATTATTAATAATTCATGTAATTTTCCTCACAGATAATATAGTCGCGAGTTGTAATTCATTTCACTTTTAAAATGACATAACAGTCTGTAACTTATGGGTCAGACACTTTCATTGTATATTTCTTTTGAAATTGAGCGAAAATGTCTAATTCAAATTCCTCTACAAGCCCCTTTACAATTTATATCAGATAAGTCAGCAGGACGTACAAAAGGGATATGCGCAAATGTTATGGGGTTATGCGTACTATACACAACTTTGTATACATTACCAATCATTGAAAGCATTATGCAACATTGATCTGGTATAATTCCTTCGAACAAACAAAAGTACTGTGTATGGCAAACAGGGACACATAGAAATATCTTTACTTGATAGATGGGTCATTGTTTAAAGCAAATAAGTGACAACCATTTACCTTTTTCTGTCATATTTAGAATTAATGCATATAACGATTTGATATTCATGTTTTAGTTTATGAAGAATTTATCTTATCAGCAAATCATAAAGCAAATCTTTAGTATCAGCAATAAAAATCATGCTTCAGTGAAATTCTGAGACGCAGTATGGGGTCGTTTGTTGCACATTAAACTTATGAAGTAAACTAGTATGCACATACGGATATTATAACATTAATACTTTATAACATAAAGACTTTAATACATAAGACTTTAATAATAAGACTTCAATACATAAGACTTTAATGAAACACTGAATACTTTTCTACTCTTTATAGCAATACAATAAAACTATTTTATTGCATATAAACATATTAACATGTTTCATAGCAATGTACAAAACGAAAAAAAAAATCAACATGTTTTCTGTAGGAGCACATGGTCTAGAAAGTACATTGGAGTTCCGTTGCATTTTACCGTAAAATAATGTTTAACATTGATGTATTAAATTTTATTATATTGAATAAATATACATTGGCTATAATTCAATACATATATTTCTTTTTAATCTATCATTCTGTCATTATTCTCATCCGAAACGAGACAACGCTTACGATTCCCATTTAATCCACTTATCTTGAAATGGGATATTTTTTTAATCGTCAGTATACTGCAAAAGTCATCCATTAATCGTTTTTCCCAAGTATGACGCTGATGTATGTCACCCCAAACCAAACTTAATTGCTAGAATGGTTTGAATGATTACACGAGACTGGTAATGTTTCCATCATACAAAAGGATCTATATGGCTAATGCCCTTCAACAAATGAATGGATTATAAAAGAAACTGATGTCACGGCAGAGCGTGTTAGACATAATACATTTAATAGGAGTTCCATCATAAGAGATAAGCCGAACAAATTGAATACAGCCAAATACCATATCAATTAGATTACTTCATTGGTAAGTCGTTTAAATGCAAACCAAAAACTAATCTCTTAAACAGAAGTTCCGGTGCTCTTGTCTAATCCATGAATGGAAAAATGCTGTCCGTATGAATCATTTGAATAGTGATGAAATAAATATCTAATATGATTAGATATTATATGTTAGATTTTTATGAATCAAAGTAAGTTAATGGTTGTTTGGGGGAGAGATTACACATTTCTTCAGGATGAGGAAGGAGATTTTGTAAATTGTGATAACCTCATCGTCATTCATATCATCGTTTACGGATCTGCATCAATAAGATGTAATCCATACTTTGAGGATTTGCTGCCTTATATGTTGTACATATATGTACATGTATACCAATCTGTTAGCTTTATTAACGTAATGACTGTCTGAAGTGAATGTCCGTCTCTATTCGTAGCGTTAGTAAGGGTAAGTTGATTTTCTCGTTTGCCAAGTTAGCGGCTTGATGTGATAAAACGTTATCATCCACCGACTAAATCCGATTTTTAACCATCTCATTATTTCGGCTGGACATTCAGACTCAGTTTAATTTGATGTCAAACTGAAAGCTGTCACGCTAAGATGTTTTCAATATCAGACATAGGCAACTTAAAGGTCGAGGTAAAATGATTTGCTGACAGTAAAACGGTAAGTGATTTTAAATGTCTGGCTAGAATTCTTAATTGCTTCAACTTTCTAACTATATCAATGTTAGTATCTTTGTGAATATGTAGCGAATGTTTAGCTGGAACTTTGAGCTGATCCATCAGTTTGGCACTGTTGTTTTTAATATAAAGTTGATTATTGAATGTTAAACGTATTTTATCAAATTCTGCTTCTGATCATTTCCAAACTATCAATCTAATACCAACAGCTCAGGAGTAAACAATATATAATATGTCTCTGAAAGAAAGATATTTAATATCTCAAAAAATATTACGGGTGCAAAGTTTCTGTCTCTATTTAGGGTTCATATATTTAAATTGAACAAAGCTTGATCCTTATATTTTCTTTATTGATAATATTGGATATATTTGGTTTACAGTGTGTGATATTATTTTTTCAGATGCATGTTCTATGATTTAGTGTAATTCACAGCTCAAATTGTATGTTTATATTGAAAGAAATACCAGAACTAAAAATAAAAACTTAATCATCATGTCATAAAATATATTAAGATAATCCACAAACATTTCTAATCCATATGCGAAAACTATTAAACTGATAACACATACAACGCATTTTAGTTTAAGCATACTTTATTTAAACGATCTGGGGTTTCCGGAAATTCAAACGGATGTAAAAATAAACTGTATAGCACAATTGAATATAGATATTCAATGGTGTATCTTCATAAACATTTAGCGAAAGATGAAATACCACTCAGCTTTACACTAAATTGCAACATAAAACTTGCAATTAATCGCCATTTTCATTTTATTTTGGATCAACTGACTCAAAAGCTCGTCTGGTTTTCGAAGAAAAAATACGAGCTATTGTTGTAACTCCGGCGTCCGTATTGTCGTTGTCGTCGTTCGGAATCTTAACGTTGGCCATAACTTCTCTACTATTCAATATACAACTTTAATTTTTGGTATGAATATTCATCTTGACAATGCCTCTCCAGACATATTCAAATATTTCACCTACTGAACAAAACCTTCGACCTATTTTGTTGTAACTTGAAAACTTTAAAATGCCTGTCATTTCAGAACTGTTACCAACAGGGCACTGATATTTCACATGTGAATTCCTTGTGGCAACACCTTTCCATCAATGTTACACTTTTGGATATTATCTTGATCTTCGAACTTTGACCTATTTTTGAGGTGTTTAACAAAAACTTTAACGTTGGCCATATCTCTTTACTATTTGACACACAACTTTTATTTTTGATATGCATATTCATTTTGACAAGGGCTATTCAGATATACCTCAATATTTCATCTATCGACCTTGACCTTATTTCGCCATAGCATTGGACAAGTTTTAAGATATATGCATTTATCGTCATATTTCAATGATTTTCTTTTTATTTTTGTATACTGATTTGTCATCAAATGACCCTGTGCAGGTGTGATTTTAGTCATGATCACTAGACAGGTACGGCAATTAAAAGAATGCTTTCACATTTTAAGATTTTGTGTTGATTATCGAAATCTCAGTGTATTAGCCTTGTATTTTGTCTACCAATTTTATCTTTGTGTTGTATCATTATTCCATGTATAGGACAAGGTCATCCTTCAAGGTCAAAGGTCAAATTTAAAGGGTATGTTACTTCATCTTAAGGCGAACATTTTTAGTAGTGATTTTCAAGTTCAACCTTTTAAATGTTTAACAAAAATATCTAACATTGGGAAAAAAAAACAGACGAGCGTTAGCACTTACCACGGTGCTCTTGTTTTAACCTTTATATTAATTTACCTTCAAATGACGAATTAAGACGCATTTCTTAGTTTTACTCACTACTCATAAAGCAAATTAATGAAGTATCCTGTTGGGAGAACTACAACACAGTCCCGAGAGTGCCAAATCAACTTCTTTTTGTTCAGGCTTTAAAGCTGGTATCCGTAATTGAGTAAGTACTATAAGAACATTCACAGCAGTTGTTAAGGTATGTATTTTTAATGTTTTACCGAAGTCAGTCTGAAACGCGCTGTTCAACTGGTTTGAAATCGAGCACTTGTTTATGCATATAAAATACTTAAAAGGTCAATCTGACGTGATCTTTAATGCGATGTTGTCAGGTCCTAATCGCGGATAGTAGAGGAACGAATTAGGATATGATTTAAATGAGATTGATATATTTATGCCCTCTTTCATGAAAAAATAAGAACCCGATACACTCCAATAAATTGTTTTTTTTTATTCGGGAATTTCGCTTTTGATTTATCTTTACTAAGTTATAAAAGCGCTATAACCTCAAAAAGTAAAAAAAAAAAAAAAAAAAAAATAATAATAATTATTACAAGAAAAACAAACATAATGCTAACAGAAATGAGTCCAAATCTATTGGAACTAGAATCTGTTAAATCTATTTGCTAACAAAGAGCTTCGTGGTGCTCTGTGGTAACCTGTATGCATGCTTTTTTCACAAAACATGAGAGGTACTCTGTCTATTAACATTTGCAAGTGGATTCAGGTTTATGTTATATTAATGCAGGGAATCATTTGACACTTATCATAGTCGTAAAACGTAAGACTGTAATAGATTTATTGTTAACTGGCCAAAATTTTACGTACAGGCAACTAATTTTCCTGCGCTTAATTGAAAGAAAAAAAAAGAACATTCGTAAAATATTAAAAGCGTGTTATACTTCGAAATGGAAATGGAATTTTAATTGACATTTAAATCAAGAGGAATCCATGTTTTCCTTAAAATAATTATTTAACTAGAACGAACGAACATTCATTTCTTTGGGATTATCTTTACAATATTTTTACCGATTGTTTATCTCAGTAAGAATATTTCTTTTAATTCTTTTTTTTATTTTCAGAAAAGAAGATATGGGTGTGTAGTTCCTTCTTATTTGTGAAATTAATTATAAAAGGCTTATAATTACACAATAAGGGATATGACAATTAAGACACACACAGAAACATGGTACTCTAATGTTCATTATTGTTTTATCCTTAAATGGAAACGTCATAAGCAACACACATTTGTTGAGTTTCAAACAACATCACTCTTTCACAATATCTTTAGCAAATTTATTGCACTTTTAAACTTTGACTTAATGGTTTTGTTTTTCAACATCAGTATCTTCCTATATGAAATTATGTTGAGCAAAAAAATCTGAGGAATTGTATTTTAATTTGAAATAAATAATCACTTAATCTTTTTTTTTTTTTTTTTTTTGAATTTCAAGTGCCTTGTATTTACGAGAGCCATTAATGTCTTCCATCTTTGCTGGCAGATATTAAGTGTTGCATGAGAATGAATAAATATGCAAGATGAGGGAAAACCTTTCGTTAATTGCGTATCTTATCTATACTTTTTCCTTAAAAAATATGGCACCAATCCATTAAATTGAATCAAATGTTTTCATATTATAGATGCGTGTACTTATCTCATTCCTATGCCAAAGATGTTGGGTAAATTAAGCCAAAAATTGTAACTGACAAGCTGAGAATCTGGGATGTTGTTCAAAGTGCTAGTCAGTTAATTGACTTTGAATTGCATTGTTTTATTTTTCTATAAGTTCTCAAATGGAACCATTGAACCCAAAGGCTACTCTACTGAGGAAGGATGTTCGCATTTGGTTTCTTCAAGTAAACCAGGATACATTCATTCTCTTCGAATATTTCGTGTTATACTTAAATCACATTACTCTTTTAATTAATAATATATATTTTGCATAACGAAAGATGACAATACTGTTAATATAGATACATTAAATTAGTTTTGATCACCATAGTCACTTTTCAGAGATATTCTGTTTTTGCTGAGTGGAAACATTAGAGTTACACAAACAGCAATGAAATAGGATAATATGACAACCCATTATGCCATGTCCAAGATAGTTTATATTGTTGGTTGAATGCATGAATGTTTTAGAAATGATATGAGATCAACGCATTTAACAAGTACGTGGGACATGCTACATTTTTCTTTTGGTCGTTAATGATGGTTCCTTTTAGTGGATAGGGATAGTTTACTTTTTAGCAGACATTAGATCGTTTTATCTTTTTTATCATAATGTAGTGTTCATAATGCCGTAAAATGAACATGCAACATTAAATGTACATCATTAATAAAAAGTTGGCTACAATGAAACAAATGAAACCTAAATATAATGAATGTTACAGTGAAATTCATGTTCAACATAACTTTGCTCATTTACAAGGATATACTATGCCAGGTGAATTATTAATGCAGATTTATTTTTATTTCAATAGAACAACGGTACATTTCTGCCAGAAAAGTGACTCTTTGTTAACTATAATGGTACATGTAATTTTTTATTGTTGTGTTAACTTTTAAGTCAGTAAAATACACTATGAATTTTTAACAAAATTTGAAACTATAACAATGCGATACACTTCTTAAAATTATCATTATACCACGAAGCAGAACACAGTATCAAAGATATTATTCGTAATCATAGAAAAGAGAAATCGTTAAATTTATCGTCAAAAGTAGGTTATTCTCCTTGCCAAGCTTGTTACTAACTGAGGTAATTACATTTACATAATGAGGCAAAAATGGATACATTTATTTGTCACATTCAGAATGTCCCTACATTTTAGATTTGTTCTAGATTATCAAACTTTTCTATGAGAAATCAAGCATGTATCAAAAATGAAAGTTACATTGTAAATTGACAATGACATACTATAAAGAAACACAAACAGTTGCCGCACTGGAATGGTCATTTCCGCATTGGAATGGTCATTTCCGCATTGGAATGGTCATTTCCGTCATTTCCGCATTGGAGTGGTCATTTCCGTCATTTCCGCATTGGAATGGTCATTTCCGTCATTTCCGCATTGGAATGATCATTTCCGCATTGAAATGGTCATTTCCGTCATTTCCGCATTGGAATGGTCATTTCCGCATTGGAATGGTCATTTTGCAAAGGATCCAGAACCAGCTTTGTCTAAGCAGAAATTAGACTACTTTCCATCATGATCCAATCATTCGAATGACATAAGATGGTCAAAATTGAAAAGTATATCATCATAAAAAACATTACGTTAAATTAAAAAAAAAAAGTGTTATTTGGTTACCAAAACATTACCAAAGATACACTGGGAAATAAAAGCAATTATAAACCTACATACATAAATAAGACGACTTAAATGATATTGTTATATTTTCATTTATCTTGATTGAATAACGTTAATTTTGAAATTGATAAACAATACACTTGTATTCACTACATATGAACATGTACATTATCTATGCTGAACACTGAACTTTACATTTACAGAAATATAGATATTGTATAAACCAGAATATCTTTAAGTCTGTCTAATATTGAACAATGTTATGTCTAGTCATGACGATACCACAGCATTGCAATGGATGGTTCATACTTCAATTGCGTGTAAATGTAGCATGGATTTGACAGACGTAAACTTAAACTTAGACGAATACAGCACATGAATAATCTGTTTTCCCAGCAAGCAACAGACTTGATTATAAGAAAGTTATTGTCTATTATCTAGGAATGAAAATGTAACTAGTCCATATGGCATCTATACGATAAGGACAACTATTGAAGGCTAACCTAATGGCACCAAAGACGTAGTGAATGCAGCCAAATCCCATTTTTTATTATAGAAAATTATATAATAAAAAGAAAAAAATGCTGTGCGCTTGATATTGAAACACATTTATGCCCATAAATATTACCGAATGTATTTATGAAAACAATATTTGATTTTGCGTAATAGATCTAAACATAATTTACAGAAAAACACTAAAATTCTCAATCGCAGCCATTATCACCTCAATTAGATATTGGAAATTACTACTGAATGTTGATTTAAAAAGGAAATGGGTTTTCCTATTAAGACATTGGAAATTCCTACTGAATGTTGATTTAAAAAGGAAATGGGTTTTCCTATTAAGACATTCAATAGGTGTCTAGAAATTGATAATGGATGGATTCAATTATTAATGGGTAATACTACTAGAGAAATCTCTTGATAAACATTGTATCTAATTATTCGTAGATGGTTTCAGGGTTATTCAATTTCATATAACAGACGAAAACATCCGTTCAGAATTACATGTACCACCAATGTTAAATATATAAAAATGAGAATCGTTCAGAGCAAATTCTTATAACGCAGACATTTTCCACAATTTCAAAGAACGGTATCATTCTGTGCATCGGCCGTTTTTACATATTTAGATTGTTGACCAGTATAGTGAACTACCAAATTATGTTTTACTGTTTCAAATTTGTATATATATGATTATATGTAATCATCTACATAAATAAGGAAAGTCTTCATAGACAGCATAATTTACTCTGTCAAGTTCATCTCTTTGTAGGGATATTTAAAGGAGCTTGTAAAGAGTTAATATTAAAACTGAACAGAAACAGTTTCACGCTATCCGTTTGGGAGAATAGCAAAATTATAGTCATCAAAAGAGAATATTACACGTATAGCGTATAATTTGTACTCTGTTTTCATTTAAAATTCCAAAATATAGGTTAGTTCGTTTACAGTTATCTTTGCTCTTCTGTAATGAGTATATAACCCGATTATTTGCCTAAAGACATATGCGAAAATATACCAACGATAGTATCGAACATGAAATGGAAGTAACAACACAAATTCGCTCTTCATCCAGGATGTATTTGTAATGTTTTTCGAGTATTTCGATTTCTTTTAGCTGTCACAATGTTACAGTCTTATGTAGATAGTACAGAGTATCTTCAACGCACATTATTGAATCACACAAATTCGCTCTTCATCTGGGATTTCGAGTACAGAAATCTTCTGTTTGTAAATGCATTGTTAGTGCTACAATGAATAAAGTCTTATTTCGCTAGTAAAGGGCATCTAAAACGCTCATCCCCGGATAATATCGTTAAAACAGACATTGCGAACGACGAAAATAAATCGCAGATAAATGATACTCGCTAAGTTCGGAATAATCAGTTTTGAACATTTTCGAGAGAAAGAATTCCTTTGCTGTTAACTTAAAGTATCTAAATAGTAAAATTATACACTTTAATACGTCATTTCCTACTTAAATGGGAAACATACTGAAGTATTTCTGTAATTATTAATACATTAAACCATTTTTTTCTTTAAGATTCACAAAGATTGAAGTTATCAAAGATGAAGAATCACTGCAGTTTTGTCATATCAAAGTTATAAAACTTTTCAGAAAAAAACTCAACATAAATTAGTTTGCAGATAACTATTTTCTTTATCAAGCTAGTGAAAAAAAATCGCCTCAGAAAGGAAAAAATGCTGTTTGGTTTCACTAGTATCATGCCCCATTTCGTGAATGTCAACAGATATAATATTGCCAACTTTAAAATCACACAGAATCGGAATCGGAACATGTTTATTTGCCTTACTAACCGGTATTTTAGTTACCATAAAAAAACACGGGAAAACGAATGTCTAGCACGTCCTTAAGTGCAAATCCTCACTAATTGTTGTTGTTTCCATTGTCTACATTGCTTGTCACGTAACTTAACTCGTTACGATATGTTTCGGAAATTTCCAGCGATCTTCGGCGAAAATAAAACTTAATTTGACTAACCTAGCCAAAAGTTATAATCAACTTTAACTTGTTAAAGAAATAACAATAAAATGTATACCGGTTGTTATAAAAACAAAAAACTAGTCATTTTAAGTTTAGATCTATGATTAAAAAATGCATTTTGTTGACATCTGAAAAATTAATTTTAAAATTCTTGTAGCTTTAATTGGTTCTTCTCATGATTTTTATCGTATATTTTGAAATATTATATGATAAGGATAATATAAACGTATCAATTAAATGAAGAATGTTCCTTTTTTATGGCATAACATGTGTTTAGAAGTTGAAATAATGTTTATCATATGTGTATTTTTTGCAAGGGTGTAACATCCTGTGACATGTTTTCATTTATTTAAGACATTCTTTACATGACACAGTTTTGTTGCTGCGAAATCAAGTTGTAGACATGTGACATTATTCCATACCCTTTAACATTATTCTACAATGTGGTTAACATGCCACAGAACTAATCTTATCAACTTAACTCCAAACATAATTTTTTTATGAAAAACGTCAATATTTAGACTTGTAAATATTTACTTCTAAACATATGAACACTTCTAAACTAAAGTTATCGATTTAAGGCGCACTTCAGCTACTTTTGGCATTGCGCTCTCGTGATTTACGGAACATTAGATTTCAGAAAATAAAAATGAGGGTAACTTCAAAACAAAGTTTCAAAGAAAGTTTTTTACAAAGGGGCCATCAAGTGTGTATAAAATATTTCTAAATGCACACATTTTGGATAAAAATAACGCAAAAGGAATTTATGAAACCCGGATAAAGATACAATTTCACACCGAGCAGGTATTTTGATCAGATATATTGTTGTCCCTCAACAAAGGCAAGAATGAGACAAAAAGACCATAAGAAAAAAAAAAAATAACTTAATTACACCGGATAAAAAAGGGCGCCATGTGATTATGTTTTCTTTCTTTCTTTCTTTCTTTCTTTCTTTATTCGGTCATCTTTTGTTGGCCCGACCTAGCTTTATAAATAAAGGAGTAGATATTCAGCATCAAGCTATCGCAGAAGATCGTGTACATGTCATATGCATCAGTATTTAAAACAGTCGAGATATTGCATCTAGTGCTAAGGGAAACGCCTATACTATTGATTAAAACACGTCAGAATTAATATATACCAACTTTAGAAAATGATATCTATATCTATAGAAAACATATCTCAATCAGATTCTACTCCAGATGATATTATAATAGTATAACCCGCCGTAAAACAAGTAGGAGATACAAAAAAAAATGTGCATGATGTCCTGTGACGTCGCACCTCGTTTCACACACACACACACACACACACACACACACTGAAAGAACAACAGTCTGGACTGCCGCTACCTTGGGCACAATCTAGGCGTGAACGTGTAAGGGTATCTTCACGGGTAATACTGTTCTCATATTCATTACCTTATATACCTTTGCGAGCGTTAGACAAATATATAATTTTCAGCCCTACATTGATTAAAAAAAAAGTTCGTCAGTGATGCAAGTATACGACCTAATTCATTTTATCCAGCGATACGTTACAAATGTGTAGATATACAGTGTGAACTATTCCTCAACCAACATCATCAGCATGGAGTCCGCCGTCATTGAGTGGTTCGGTCCTCTAATCCATAAACACTCACGTGGCGGGTGGGCCCACAGTGATAATCACTGTATGTTGATTATATACTGTTTATTTCCAGCTCTTTTTCTCTCGTCTAAGCCACAACCAGCTAGACAGCCGCTTGGCTCAGTCTCTGGGCAGCCTTCCGTTTTTCCATGCCAGCAGCTCCAGTTACAGCCATCAGTCGGCAGACGTACTGCGAACAGAACCATCTAACGCCTGCTTCAACAGGGAAATCATATGTTGGTAACTAAAACTATTTCATATCAAGTATGCCTGTTAATCGAACAACGTAGACAGGTATAGGATGGATGCGAGCTCTTAGTTAGACAAGAAACTGCAATTATAACTTACAGCTAAAATTCAGTTCAGCGAAGTTCTGAAGATTCTCTCGGCTGGAATCAGTATTAGGCGAATGTCTGTCTCGAATAAGCTAAACCGATTTCTTAACCTCATGATTTGACTTTTTCTTTACATATTTCAAAACCACACCAAGTGCAGGTGTTCATGGTTATCCAATAGGACCTATAACTCTTTATCTAGATTTTAAGGCGTTGAATATTTATCAACCGGAAAGAGACACGAAGGTGTTTTTGTTTGTTTTTTTTAGCTTGGTTGTTGTTCAATGTAATTTTAATACTTAAAAGTATCTGTTCTGGAAAATTAATGATATGATCTGGCAAGCAAATAAAGCGGTGCTTCTTTGTGAACTTTATTTCATTTTATCTATAACAAAGGTGGAACTTATTAAGCTCTTTGTCGTTGAGAGATGTAAGAAATAATTTACACGTGTGTTCACTATAATTATACAACCTTCCTTTGATGTGGTCTGCAGCATTTCAACTAACAAAAACACAAAAACAAATATTATATACAAAATATCACCGTACTGGAACATTGAATAAATGGAAAAATATGGCATCTTTAAACTTTTTACAGAAACGGTATGGAACAAATACGCAATTCCTGAAAAATCTTGGCAAACTGAATTGCATATGATCTTTTTCACTTTCTCGGTAAGTTATGAATAATTGAACTTGATGGCTTATTGACAAATGTACTTAATGTAGACGACTCCAAGGGTTATACGAGTATATAGATTTGTAGACATGCGATTCATAGGAGATCCACCGACCTCTGTCATTATTGAGAGCTATAATTCTTATTCAGCTTAGCGCACGAACTTCGACTGCTCAACAGAGAGATTAAATGCAAATTACATTGATGCACTTGGAAGATAGATGATTTGAATTATTAATAATTCATGTAATCTTCTTCATAGACAATATAGTCACGAGGTGTAATTTATTTCACTTTTAAGATGAAGATACATTTTATGGCATATTGGCCAGACATTTTCCCTGTACATATTTTTTTTTTAAAAAATGTGGGAATAAATCTGATCCCAATTCCATTGCTCTCGAAATAATTCATATCAAACAGATCAACTCAACAGTACGTACTTAAGAAATATGCATTTTTTTTCTTCAGATTTTCAATATCAATTTAACATATAAAATAACAAATATGTTCTAGATATGCGATTCATAGAAGATCCATCTTTTCCTGTAGAGACCTCTAGCATTTTTGAAAATTATTATTCCTATAAGATTAGCGCACGAACTCCGACTACTCAAGATGCAATCATGTAGTGCTGTTATATTACTGCGTGATTTTTGATAAAGCCCTACGGGCGAAAATCCCTAAAAGAGTTGTTTATCTGTAGGATTGGAAAGATAAGTAAATTAGAATTAATAAGGCCATCTTTAGCCTCGATTTGTCTGTAAAATACATGTATGTATGTGATAGTGTTAATTTTTAAATCTAAGAGTGCCCCCCCCCCCCCCGCCAGCAAAGAACTTGATGGCCTTTGTAGGAAGGTTGGAAGGTTGTTGTTATAGTAGAATACCCGTTTTTCTTATTACGCTTTTGACGTTCTTTTCATGGATCAAGAGATACACTGCATTTATTAATGATAAACTATCTATTTGATATGTAGGACTCGCACTACGAGCAAGAAGCATCACTAATGTGAAAGGTCTATGGCGCTCAAAAACAACAACAACAACAAAAACAAAAAAAAAAAACAAAAAAAACAGGACATATTAAAACTTAACCACAAGAAAATGTATTGAAAGTCGTAATGTATCGTCATAATCAATATAATTTGAATTACGATGATAGGCACGCTGACACCAGACTCCCGATCTCACTACGATCGTTCTACCCTCGTAGAGCATGGGAAACGCGAAGAACGCAGAGGAATAAATTGAAGTTTGGTTATGTGGAGGTATCGCGATCTTGAGTGGGCACGGCGTAATAATCTTAGACATGTATTAACATAAAGCATTAGTTTATTGCGGTTTATATTTTGTTTCGTGACTGAAAATATTCGCGACCGGAATATGACCAAATATTTATTCAAAGCATATTCAAGAGATGTATTAATGACGTTTCACTGAACGTCCAAACAGACATTTCTGTGAGATTTAGCGTGTGTGCAAACAAATCGTTGTTTCATTCTTGTTTCCATTTATATAGAAATAAATTTCTTGTAAACTTAGAGGATGAATTTGCCTTTCAGAAGATGTAAATTTCGTACGTTAGTTTTAATTCAATTTTCCGTTAATTCGGATGTAATCAGGAAAATTAGTATTGGAAAAATATACTCTTAATTTTCTGTTTTGATTTTAGGAAAAATTACCCATTTCAAAGGTATGATTCAACCTTAACTTGGATTGGAGGAGTTTTTCAAATGTCGGTACACTGCAAACGCCTTCCATTTTAATCATTTCCTTTTCGAAGTATGATGCTGTTATGTGTGACGGAAGATCGATCACCAATTAACCAAATAATTATACAAAGCTGATCTGGCTTGCATGATACGAAAGTTAGTTTGTAGTCAATCTCCTTAAACAATTGAATGGATTGTAAGAACTAATATGAAGGTACAATGTGATGGTCATAAAACATCCATTGGGAGTTCCGCCTCAACAGTAAAGCCGAATGAATACATTATGTTCAATATTAATCACATAGCTTTAAGTCGTTTACATTCACACTAAAGCTTTAGTCCTAGTCAATTTAAATGTCGATGTGACATGGTTTGCTGGCGGTAGGACTAAATTATTTTGCGTGTCTAGCAAGCATCCTTATTTTGGTTCGACTTTAAAGAATATCTAGCTGAATGTTTAGCTAGAATTTTGAGCTAGCTCGAATATCGAAACCTTTATTATACTCATTTTATCTCTGAGACTCTCTCTCTCACTCTCTCTTTCTCTCTCCTCTCTCTCTCTCTTTCTCTCTCTCTCTCTTTATCTCTCACTAAATTGCGAACAAAGACGAATTTATTTGTGTCAGTTTCATTGCTTGTTGGAACACTATTCTAAATAGAATGAATTGTGAAATATTTAACTGCTTGAAAATTGACCCTTTTACAGACATGAACTTGCATTACTTTTAAATAAACGATGACCGGACAGACGGTGGAGACCACGTGAATGAAATAAGTATGGAAATATTATTTAGCATACAAAGAGCTTAATGCTCTGTTCTAGTTTTTATGTAAACTTTTGTTAAAACATGACAGGTACGTTACATTTACATTTGATCGTGGTTTCTGTTTTATGTTATCATTATTTAAGGGGCATGTACACTAGGACCCCGAACGGTTCCTTGGGGCGGAATTAGCAAATTTGGGATCCTTCGGTAAGTCATCGCGACGTTCTGGGAACCATTTGTTGCCTTCCTAAACACTTCTGGAAACATTTTGGTGCTTCGGAGTACTTCGGCATCAAAATTTTAAAACTTTTAAAATTTGGACGCCGAAAGTTATATTCGGAGCGGCCTCGGGATCATCGACAAACCATCAGCAACCATTCAGGATGCTCGGGAACCCTTCTTCATTCGGTCGGCATCATCGGGAAGTCCTATGCATGGTTTCTTGAAACATTCGGAACGGTGTTGGCATCCCGAATGACCCAGAACGCAAAGCTCCGCACATGCACATGATTAATGATCTCGAAAGGTTCCCGAAAGTAGCTTAATCGGCAACACTTCCGCAAATCTTCGGGGCTGTAGTGTACAAGGGGTTTTAGATTAATGTAGAGAACCAAGGAAACTTCGTATCCTTTCCGTTAGACGTACGGCTGCAATAGATTTAAGTTAATTGGTTTAAATGAAACAGTTTCCCAGCGCTTGTTTTGAGAGGATCATGCACTCCGTAAGTTTGCAAGCGCATTAACATGATATTCTTCGAAAAAAAACTCTAATTGGCACTTTAATCTAGCGGAGTTAAAGGATTTGATCATGTTTTGTTGTCAGATAATGATATGTCTAGGAAGTACAAACATTGCGTGGGAGTATCGTTACACTATTTTTGCTTGTTCTTTGTTTCAGGAAAGATTTGTCTACATCTTTTTATCCATTGAATAGGTAGACTTGGGTCTCTTTTATTATTATTATTACGATTTTCGTATTATGAAAACAAGATATAGGCTTTTAGGTCATTTTTACGTGCAATATTATTGTGTTAAATGTTCAGATTATAGGATAAGATTATAAAAAAGAAATAAAATAGTTTGTGAAATATGTCACAATATGGTTACATTCAGATGTAGTCTTTTTGCATAGGATATCTTACAATGTTGAAAATTACAATGTTACATAATAGATTGCTCTTTTGAACGTGATCAATACTTTATGGAAGAAGATGATAAACATTTTTTAAAAAAAATTAAACAAATACTGAAAATTATACATAAACATTCATTATTGACATGATATAATAAAGAACCAATGTTCTAGAAAATAAACATCTGTCAAGCCTAAAACAACACAGCTATTTCAAATAATTAAATATAGATAAGCAAATTTGAAGAACGTTCAACCTTAATGTCCCTAGGGCTTTGAAGTTAATCTAACCAGATAGCAAAAATTGTCAATGAAAAATTAAAACTGAATGTCTTCCATTATATACTTCTGAGGAGCAACACAAAATGGTTGCTTCACTATTAGAATTATCTGAAATGTTAATCTTTTCCTTTTAGTTATTTTTTTTTTTTTTTTTTTTTTTTCAAAGAAAAAGAAAACTTGGAAATATTGTCATAATTCTGGTGTCGTCGTCATTTGCGTCTTCAGCGTGAAACACTTCAACAATGGCGTCTTCAGTGAAAAAAAACTTAAACAATGGCGTCTTCAGTGAAAAAACTTTAACATTGGCGTCAACGTTTAAATTATATTAAACCTTCTGTAATCAACCTTCACAAACGTGTTCACTATCATGAGCTTTATATTCCAACCAAGGGCCATAACTCCTAGGTCCATTTTGACCAAATTTATCTCCCTTTTTTGAAAACTACTGTTAAAAAACCTTAACTTTGTCCATAGTTTCTAAACTATAAAACCTTCTGTCATCAAACTTCTTATATTTGTTTATCATCTCAAGGACTACATCCTCATCAAGGGCCATACCTTTTTGGATTACATTTTGACCAATTTTTTCTCCCACTTTAAAAAAAAATAAAAAAAAATAGACAATTGTTGGCATCCGCATTTGGGGATCTGGTTGCAATTTCGAGTGCCTAGTAATAACAAGCTTTTTAGGTTTTACACTGTACTGACACAGACTAGCTGCAACTTCAGAAAATAAACTCTCTAATTGCTTATTTATAATGCATCGATAATGATTCGTATTTGTTTTTCACTTTAAAAATATGACACCCGTCCATTAAAATGAATCATGTGTTCTCATACATATGAGTACATATCTCAATCCCGTGCCAGGAATATGGGTTCACTTAGACCAGTATGTTTCACCGTAAGGCTGAGAATTTGGGATGTTGTTCTAACCAATTGACTTGTGATCATGTTACTGGACAGACATCATTTTAATGCAGTAAAAATTTTAACATATTATTGGCAATCAATGTCAAACTTTTTCAGTAAAATCGATAAATTAGGTTAAAAAATAAAAGTATATTTAAGTAACATATTACTCGTGCGCTATGTAGAAATAGTTCTAGAACTTAAATTAACGTGTTTTATTTAGTATGTAAATTATGTCTTAAAATCCTAACTCATAAAATAAACATGCTGATTTTCCAGAGAGAAATAATACACTAATTATTAAATTCTTTCTAAATCAGTATTTCGGCAAAAGTATGCCTTTCTCAACAAAAAAAAAAACATGAATATTTAGCAAGCTCTATATTATAGACGTTTGAATAGTCGCCATATTGTATATCAAAAACAATATGGCGACTATTCAAACGTCTATAATGTATAACTTGCTAAAAATTCATGTTTTTTTCTTGAGAAAGGCATACTTTTGCCTAACTCATAGTTTTTATCTTGCGTATCAATGTGATACTGACTGATATATTTAGATATGATGGAATCTTATACATATTGAGATCGGTTGATGACATCTATGGTTCATTTTCCAAGTAAAAAGGGTATTTTAGTGTACTAGTATTTGTGAGGAAAAAAAAAAGTTAATACTTTAATCATAATATAATCATAATAATAATTAACAAAGCAAAATGTAAATACAATTATTTACAAAATTTACATCTACAAAATTAACATAATCTAGCAGTCGCTTTTTTCCAATTAAAATGATAATAATAATAATAAAAACTGAGACGGCCTTAAAATCATGATTTTTGCATTATATCCTGACGTTTTTACAAATATTGAATGAGAAGTGCTTATCATAACTATATTAAATTTCTATGATAATAAAAATTGAATGTATCAATGTATTATTACTAATACTGCTATTTTATTATAAGCCATTTATCTAAGACTGACATTTCAAGCATTGTTTTGTCAGCATAAGCACAATATGTGCGTCACATATGTGACATAATATGTCCTGGTCTGTACAATTTCACATATGTGATAAAATATGTCCTGGTCTGTACAATGTCACATATGTGACATTATATGTCCTGGTCTGTACAATTTCACATATGTGATAAAATATGTCCTGGTCTGTACAATGTCACATATGTGACAAAACATGTCCTGGTCTGTACAATGCTATAACATAACAGAGGATGTCTTCAGAGTGTGCATATAAATGTCATTTTTATTTCTTTTTAGTTACCCACATTTTTTCGATTTTTCATAAATTTAGAGTGTTTCCCAGATACCCCCAAAAATCATAGGGGTACTTTTTCTTATTTCTCGAAAGAAATAAAACACAAATATTACTCTACTGAGAAAGAATAATCACATAAACAGTACGTTTTTTTTTTTTTTTTTTTTATGAAATAAATGTCACGATTTATTCAAATACTGGGGAAGCTTTTTTCCTCTTCATTTTGTTAATAATTCTCAGCAAATTATTTGATCATACTGTAATGTTAATAATACCGTAAAATGAACTTTATTTAAATTATAATAAGCATGTAAATAAAATTACAACAGTGATAATCACATATTCTATGAAGTAATAGTAAAGCAAATTAGTGCGAATGTTTATAAAGAACTTTAGTTCAATATATTAATTTTGATGCATAAATTGGATGTAACATAATTGTTAAAACATTTCGGCATAATAAGATATTGTTTTTAATCATGATCATATAGTTATTTTGATGTATTCGATAATATTAGGTGAGTAAAATACACGAAGACTGTGTGATAAAACTTGAAGAAAAAAATAATGCGATTTAATGCACCTCTTAATGTTGCTAAATAAAAAAAAACACACACATATGTAGCATAATATGTCCTGGTCAATACAATTTCAAATAATGGACTTTTGCAAGTGAAGGTTAGAAAGGGCACAAAAAAACAACAGAAATTGGGTTGCATACTTCCAGTGTTGATGATGATGTTCAACTGTCTAAACGCATTACATATGTCCATTTGTTTATCTGGTTCTGCAATAACCTTAACTTAATACTTCAACTGCGTGGCACAATCATTTGCTGAGGGAAAAAGTGAAAATTTGCCTGAAGTACTAACACTAATGGTGAATGACATTTATATATTCAATGAAGTTATTCAACAGTTTGATCTCATGTATATCATTAACATAATCATGGATATCATTAACACAATCATGGATATCATTAACACAATCATGGATATCATTAACATATTCATGGATATCATTAACATAATCATTGATATTCAAGGTCAAGGTCGCGTGTACAGGTATACACAAGAAAAATAAGCGGAGAAAAAAATAAGATTTAAAGCGTTAAAAATATGTGAAAAATGTTTTAGAGAAATGCAATTTGTGTCTAAATGTGAGTGTGAGGAAGTGTTAGTGATGGAATACTGATGGCAGATAAGGATATAGGAGGACAGAGTAAAAACCAAAAGCGTAAGGCAAGTGACTCTTCAAATCCTTTGTGTATTGAGCACGAGAGCAAAGCGGGGAGGTACACCAGTACACCCGAGCATATAACTGTTAGTCATGTCATAAGAGAAGCAAATTCCGTCCTTTTTGAAAATGACAATGATATTGGCTTAAACCTAAATATACTGTTCGACTCGGATGAAAATAACAGTAGTAGTTTTGATGATAATAGTTTGAATCAAAATAACTCAGGTGATATGGGTAAATCAGGTCCTAAGTCGCCCCCTGTGGCGGAAACGGAAAAAAATACCCCATCAAATGCTGATATCTTGAAATACTTAAAAGAAATGAATGGCCGTATCATTGGTGTTGAGAAAAGGCTAGGCAAACTTGATCTTTTGGAAGAGAAGGTTGACAAATTTGAAGCCGATCTAACCAAAATGTGGAACTATGTTCATGATAGAGAGAAGAAAGTAGAAGAAAGGCTTGGAATGGTTGAAGAAAAAGCAGAAAGTAGTGATTTCAATTTAGGCGTTGCTATTGAGAGAATCCATGATTTAGAAAAAGTAAACTCTGAGATGAAAGAAGAATTATCTTATCTTAAGTCACAATCAATGCGCAATAATCTTATTTTTGGGAATATACCAGAGGCGCACTCGGGGGAAAATTGCGAGGAGGTATTAAGGCAGTTCCTGACCGACAAAATGAAGATCGCCCATGATTTGGTGGATAAAATGTCATTTGAAAGAGTCCATAGGATGGGTGTGAAAAGTGATGGCAGAGTGCGGAAGATAGTGGCAAAATTTACATACTTTAAAGAGCGGGAACTAGTTCGAAAGGAGTGGAAAGCGTTAAATGGGACAAATTGTTTTGTGCACGAGCAATTCCCACAAGAAGTGATGGATAGAAGGAAAAAGCTTATGCCAAGACTTAAGGAGGCAAAGAAAGAAGGAAAGAGGGCGTGGCTGTCGTACGACACCCTGTACATCGACGGGAAGGCGCAGAAGATTGAGGAGAAATAGGAACTCGATGAGGGTGAACTTAAGATACTGTCATGGAATGTGAATGGTTTGAGTGATAGTAAGATGGAACGGGAGGGCTTTGTCAATTTGATTTGCAGTGGAGATATAACTTTTCTTTATGAAACTTGGACTAAAAGTACCAGCAATATTGATATTTCGGGATATGTATCCTATAATTTCTATCGTAAATTTCAAAATAGAAATGCAAAGAGGAACTCTGGTGGAGTTGCGATTTATATAAAAGAAACTTTTTTACCAGGTGTAAAAATTGTAAGAGCTCATTATGACACTGTTATATGGATAAAATTAGATAAATCATTTTTTGGCTTTCATGATGATATATTTCTGTGTGCATTGTATTTATGGTGTGAAGGCTCGCCAGCGTATGAAATTTGTAATGTTGATTTTTTTGATTTAATACAAAACGATATTAACGACTTTGACAAATTAGGTGCAGTGTATTTGGTTGGGGATTTTAACAGTAGAGTGGGATGTAGAAATGATTATATAATTAATGATAAATATATACATGATATTGATTATTCAGATTATACACCTGATGTACCCCTTATAAGGACCTCTCTGGACAAAACATGTAACACATTTGGTACACGTCTACTTGACCTGTGTAAGTCCACGGGGTTACGTGTTGTAAATGGTCGTCTTGGTCAAGATAAACACATTGGGTCTTATACATATATAAACAGAAATGTTTCTACAGTGATTGATTACCTGTTGGCGAAGGAATGTTGTTTTTCTAGCATACTAGATTTTAATGTTATGTCATTTAATGAATGGAGTGATCATTGTCCCCTTTTATTGACATTGAAATGTAATGAAATATTTCATTTTCAGGCAACCAGTGAGAATTGTTTTAAACACAAATGGTCCGATAATTTAAGGGAACAGTTTAGATCAGGTATTATAGGGCAATTACCTAGTTTAAACAGATTGACTGAAAATATATGTGTAAATGATAGAAATGATATAAATTGTCTATTAAACTCATTTAATAAAATTATTCAAAATGTTACTGAACCC
>CM037793.1:33068913-33118913 GCA_021229015.1 Solen grandis | reverse complement strand
AAGTTATGGACCATAAGTTTCATAAAGATGAAACGGGGCATTGGTCAGCACCATTGCCATTTAGATCACCACGCCGCAGACTCCCAGATGGGAAGAAGGAAGCATACCGTAGAGCAATGACATTTGAAGGTTCGTTGAAGCGTAACCCAGAGAAACTACAGCATAGTTTAGATTTCATGGGAAATCTTATCGACAAGGGTTATTGTGAACGCGCTCCTCCACCTCAAGATGGAGATGAATGTTGGTATTTACCATTGTTCGGCATTTATCATCCAAAGAAGAAAGACAAAATCAGAATTGTGTTTGACTCCTCTTGTAAAATTGATGGAGTTTCATTAAATAGTGTTTTAATGACAGGTCCAGACATGACTAATAGCTTAACAGGTATCCTTATGAGATTCAGGAGAGAGAGAATAGCTGTCACAGGTGACATTGAGCAAATGTTTTATCAATTCCGTGTGAACAAAGAACACAGGAATTTTCTCAGATTCTTATGGTATGAAAATAATGATTTCAACAAACCATTAGTAGATTATCAGATGTGTGTACACGTTTTTGGAAATTCACCCTCACCAGCAGTAGCCACATATGGCCTTCGTCGGACGGCATTAAATGCAATCAAAGACCATGGCGAAACAATGTACAACTTTGTGAGTAAGGATTTCTATGTGGACGATGGCCTTACATCATTAGCCTCAGAAGATGATGCTGTAACATTGATATCTAACACACAAAAGGCACTACAAGATGAAGGCAAACTAAGATTTCACAAACTTGTATCAAACAGTGCCAAAGTTCTTAATAGCTTCGATAAAGAAGATTTGGGCAAAGACTTGAAGCTGGAAGACTCCCCTGTACAACGTAGTTTAGGACTTAGCTGGAGTCTTGACCAAGACTGCTTCATCTTTCAGCTTGACAAAGGCAAAAAGGAATTTTACACCAAGCGCAGCGTCCTTGCAGCAATCAACAGTCTGTACGACCCATTGGGTTTCCTGTCACCAGCTACCATCACTGGTAAGATTCTACTTCGAGACATCACAAACAGTGTACATGACTGGGATGAGCATTTACCTGAGAATCTGCATCAGAAATGGTTGGTATGGTTCAAATCCCTACATGATTTGGAGACTCTAAGGATACCCAGAACATACTTTCCACATGATGTACGATTTGATTCCCAGAAAACACTCCACGTTTTCTGCGATGCATCAGAAAAGGCCATCGCGGCAGTGGCATATCTCAAAACAGGTAGTGATAATGTTAACATTGGGTATGTGTTTGGAAAAACCAAGGTGGCACCTAAGCACAGCCACACTATACCTAGACTGGAACTTTGCGCTGCAGTTCTTGCTACTGAAATTGCTGAAACTGTTTTGGAAGAATTGTGCATCCAGTCAGAAGATATCACTTACTATACAGATAGTAAGGTAGTTCTGGGGTACTTGAACAACAAAACTCGGAGGTTCTATGTGTATGTCGAAAATCGAGTGTCTAGGATACTACAATTTTCAAAGGCTACTCAGTGGAGATATATAGAATCAGAAAATAATCCAGCTGATGAAGGAACACGAGGCGTCCAACCATCAGAATTACAGCATTGTAAGTGGTTATCAGGAGAACCATTGTTAGCAATCTCAGACTCTAATTGTGAACAATATCAGTTACAAAACCCAGACAACGATATTGAAATCCGTTCCACAGTGAAAACAATGAAAACAGATGTAAAACTCGAAACAGGGCGTTTTGATAGGTTTTCTAGTTGGAGGCGATTACTAGCAGCAATATCTGTCCTCATTAATTTTGTCAGACAGTTCAAGACAAAGTGTAATTTGAGTAGCAAATCTAGTGACAATGACAACGACAGATCAGGGACACTTCCCGTACTGGTAGCCAGTAGTCAGTACGTCATTAAACTTGTACAAAATGAGGCTTTTCCGAGGGAAATTGAGTGCTTGGAGGCTCAGCAAAGTTTACCAAAAGGCAGCCATGTGTTGAACTTGGCACCGTATTTGGATGAAGATGGCATCTTACGAGTTGGCGGAAGACTGAAGCATTCGCATCTACCTAAGAACGAGAAACATCCTATTTTGATCCCAGGTCGATCACATATAGCGACATTGTTGGTGCGACATTTTCATGAAGAAGTGCGCCACCAAGGGCGTCACATCACAGAGGGTGCTGTCAGAGCAGCAGGCTTCTGGATTACTGGTTGTAAGAGGCTGATTGCGAACATTATTTATTCCTGTATTACGTGTCGTAAACTCAGAGGAAAATTCTCTACTCAGATGATGTCGATTTGCCGTCTGATCGCACAACGCCAGCCCCGCCATTTACATTTGTCGGTGTAGATGTGTTTGGCCCGTGGAATATTGTCACTCGTCGCACAAGAGGTGGTAGCGCTACATCCAAACGATGGGCAGTTCTGTTCACATGTCTGACTATCAGAGCAGTACACATTGAAGTTATCGAAGAAATGAGCTCATCATCATTTATAAATGCCCTTAGACGTTTTATTTCCATAAGAGGGAATGTGAAACTATTTAGGTCAGACAAAGGATCGAACTTTGTTGGAGCAACTGAAGATTTGGGTATTGATGCTATCAATGTGGAGGACAGGAAGATTGCCAACTTCTTGCAAGAGTCCGGCAGTACTTGGGTATTCAACCCGCCACACGCTTCCCACATGGGCGGCGTGTGGGAACGCATGATTGGTGTGACCCGTCGTATTCTTGACGCGATCTTGCTTGAAAACAGACATAAAAATCTTACTCATGAGGTGTTAGCGACATTCATGGCGGAAGTTTGTGCAATCATCAATGCTAGGCCAATAACTCCAGTGTCCTCAGATCCTGAAAATCCATTCATACTGTCTCCATCTGTGTTATTGACGCAAAAGTGCTCAAATACCATTGTGTCAACATTTCAGTATTTGGATGTGAAGGACATGTACAGAGCACAATGGAAGTGCGTGCAAGTATTAGCCGAGATGTTTTGGAAACGATGGAGCAACGAGTACCTCTCGCAATTGCAACCTCGTAAAATCTGGCAGAATAAATCTGAAAACATTAATATCGGTGATGTTGTGCTTTTACGCGAAAAATCTTTGTATAGAAATGATTGGCCAATGGGCATTGTTAAACATGTGTATTCTGGAAAGGATGGCCTTGTTAGGAACTGTTCAGTTAAGGTGATCAAAGAAGGTAAGACCGTTGAATATGTTCGTCCAATTGTGGAATTAGTAAAACTTCTTGATTAGGCATTGTTTTGAAATGTGTGACATAACAGTTTTCGCTTTAACCAAAAAAATTGAACACTTTTTAAACTCACCAAAATTTTTTTAATATAAACAGAACGAAAGGTTTTTTGAAAGACCCTATCCATTTGCACATTTTTTTTGTTTTTGTTTTTTTTGGAATGTTAGATACATTCAAACTCCTCTACGCAAATATTCCCCATACCCAATCATCACATCACTCACATTCTGTGGTGCTGTCAACAAGGAACAAAAATGCTGAAAACCGCTTTTCAATTAGACTTTAACGTTTTGAGTATAGGCAAAAAGTGATTTTAAGCAAAGCGCCCTCTAGGGGGCAAATGGGGAAAAAAATGATAAAAATTTTACAATTAGTACCTAAAAATGCAGCAAATAGTTCAAACAAGTAAAAAGTCGCACTAATCGAACATTTTTTTTCTTATATACCCAAAATTTAACATAAAAACTGAATAACAATTATTCCAAAAAAGGATCAAATTTGGGGGATTGCCGTAAAATGAAAAGATCAAGTCCGATCTTCAAAAACTAAACTTTATACGAAAACTATTTAAACAAAAACTTTTGTTCATATACTCTCAATGAAATATTTTTTAGATTGGAGCACTTTGGGGCCGAATTTAAAAAAAACAATTATCGTAATATAACCTTGACCTTTTCAATGTTTTTTAACTTTTTTAATTGTAGGCCCTTTCAAACATAACAATACATAACTTGTGGAAAATTTCATGAAATGAACAAAAAATAAATCAGGAGCGAAAAAAAAACATTTTTTTGAAATTTTTAATTTTCCTAAAATTTTAAGTGAAGTTTGACCTTTTTCTAGGGGACAAACCATGGCATTCTTAAAATTCGCCACCCAATAATATTTGTGCTATATGTCTTGCAAATCATTTGCAGCAAACAGAATTCTTCTATCTGATTTCTAACAAAAATGGATGGGTTTTTTTCGTAGACCTACCCTCATTTGCAGGTTTTTTACGAGATTCAAATTTTCACCTTCCGTTACTAGCTCAAAAAGTTTCAGCCACTCATACCTAGAAACTACATATTTTATTAGGCTATCAACAAAGACATAATTCAATAACCGCATTTGGATCCAAGGCTTTAACTTTTTGAGTTATAAGCAAAATAATGATTTCAAGAAAAGCGCCCCTAGCGGCAAAATGAGATAGAAAATTGATTAAAATTTTACTGTTTGGTACCTAGCAAAGCAGCAAATAGTTCAATCAAGTATACTAGTCGCCAAGTCAAACTTTTTATTCTTGTGTAAACAGAATTTTAAGCATAAAACCCGATTACAATTATTCCAAAAAAAAGAATCAAACTTTGGACGCCGTATAATGACCAAATCAAGTCCGATTTTCAAAACTAAACATCACTGGAAAGAGCTCTTTAAGAACTTAAAACTTTTGTTCATATACTCTCATGAAATATTTTTAGTTTTGGAGCTATTTGTGGCCGAATAAAAACACAATAATCGTATTATGACCTTGACCTTTTCAAATTTCTTTTAATTTTTTTATGGTGATGCCCTTTCAAACATAACAATACATATTGTGTGAAATATCATGAAGAATGAACAGAAAATAAAGTCAGGAGCGACAAAAACATGTTTTGAAATTTTAATTTTTCCTAAAATTAGTGAAGTTTGACCTTTTCTAGAGACAAACCACGCTTTTTCCTAAATTCGCCACCCCATATATTTTGTGCGTATATGTCTTGCAAATCGTATGCAGCAACAGAATTCTTCTATCTGATCTCTAACAAAAGTGGGAAGGTTTTTCGTAGACCTACCCTCATTATTTCAACTTTTTTCCAAGGTTCGAACATTAACCTCTCCTAGAACAATTTTTTCCCGTACTCGATGATAAGATTTCCATCATATTTGATTGGGCTGTCAACAAGGAACATTATGTAAAAAAACCGCACCTAAATCAGGTTTCAAATTTTTGAGTATATTAGCAAAACAGTGATTACATGCATTGCGCCCCCTAGTGGCTAAATCAGAAACAAAAATGAAAAGTTTGACCATTTAGGCACATGTTCAGATAAAGATGACTCCATGCCAAAATTTCATAGCTGTAGCTTTTTTCATCTGGCCGCTAGGCTGGACACAAAAATGGGTGGAATTGGAAAAATAATAAAAATTAAAAAAAAAAAAAAATCAACAGAAGAAGAACAATAGGTTTTCGCCCTGCAGAGGCGAAAACCTAATTACTCCCAAATCACGCAAAATAGAATAATGGTTCTGTGCACTGCAATTCTCTGTATTGAGCTCTATGTATCTATGAAGTTTCATGTTTTGTACCTCTTATAGTCTTTGATTTTGCTATGGACAAAATGTAAGTATAAAAATAACAAAGGGCAATAACTCCTAAATAGAGTTATGGTTCTTGTTCACTGAACTTCTCTTCATCAAGCTCAATCTACCTATGAAGTGTCATGTTGATACCTCTTACAGCCTTTGGGTTATGCTCTGGACAAATTTTAAGTATAAAAATAACAAAGGGCAATAACTCCTTAATCATGTAAAATAGAGTTATGGTTTTTATGCACTGCACTTCTCTTTATCAAGCCTTATGTAGCTATGAAGTTTCATGTTGGTACCTCTTATAGGTTTGGAGTTATGCTCCGGACAAAAGGATGAAAAATAACAAAGTGCAATAACTCCTTAATCATAAAAAAATAGAATTATGGTTCTGGTGCACTGCACTTCTCTTCATTGAGCTCTATGTAGCTATGAAAATAAATGCTGATACCTCTCATAGTCTTTTTAGTTATGCTCTAGACAAAATGTAAGTATGAAAAAGAACCTATTATAGCCTAGAGTTATGCTCCGGATTAAATCTAAGTATAAAATATACAAAGGGCAACAACTCCTAAATCATACAAAATAGAGGTATGGTTCTTGTACACTGAACTTTCCTTCATTAAGCTCTATCTACTATAGTTTCATGTTGATACCTCTTAACCTTTGTTATGCTCTTGACAAAATTTAAGTATAAAAATAACAAAGTGCAATAACTCCTTAATCATACAAAATAGAGTTATGGTTCTGATGCACTGCACTTCTCTTCGCTGAGCTCTATCTAGCTATGACGTTTCATGTTGATACCTCTTATAACCTTTGAATTATGCTCCGGACAAAATTTGAGTAAAAAATAACAAATGGCAATAACTCCTAAATCATGCAAATGAGTTATGGTTCTTATGCACTGCACTTCTCTTCATCAATATCTATGTAGATATAGAGTTTCACGTTGTACCTCTTATAGGTTTGGAGTTATACTCCGGACAAAATTTAAGTATGAACAATAACAAAGGGAAATAACTCCTAAATTATACAAAATAGAGTTATGATTCTTTTGCACTTGTTTTGTCTTAATTGAACTCTATATACATATGAAGTTTCATGTTGATACCTCTTATAGGTTTTGAGTTATGCTCCGGACAAACTGTCGGGACGGATGGAAGTACGTACGTATTTGCGTACGTTCGGACGGACAAAGGCTGTGATGTCTCTTCTTTGAACTATTTTCGAATGTTACTAGATCAAGTGAAGGTATAGTTTAGCTAGGGTTGCTTCCCCTGTTCGGTCAAGATATAGTTTAGCGAAAGTTGCTTCCCTTATTTACCATGCCGTTTTTAACTTTGTAAATTGTTATCTCCCCTTTTAAAAACACAAGAAAATGGCGAACCACGCCGTAGATCTAAAGTATTACAATTTAAATGGCCCCACGGAGTAAGTTTTACAGATAATTTTCTATAATATAATTTGTTGGTTTAAGTTATATATGATGTCTACATTAAAGAAGTAAATGTGTGTTTTAATAGTGATTAACAGATTTCTGTAGGATATTTTATGTATAACGGAACTGGGAGATGAGTGTATAACTAGTCAATTTCAAGTTAAAGTCACATCTAATGTAATGTTCCATGTCTTTATTATATTTCTTAATATCTTTTTGTAGTTTTGAGTTACGAAGGAATATTGTTAGGTTTATTATCCCGTCATTTAATGTTCAAGGAACATTTCACATGTTGATATCGATACTAAATATGATGTTCAAGGAACATAAGAGTAATGTGTTTTTAACATATATTTTCAGTGATTTACTGCATCACACAACGGACAATAAAGTTTAGAACTTTCAGCGTCGTTGTTCATCTTTAAAGTCCAGGACTGCATAGTAAATCATCCCATACCGCCAGATGTCACAGCTAAATGATGATGGAGGCAAGGCTTCCACACCAGAAGAAACTAAAAAGTGAAGAACTATCAAAAAATTTTTAAAAAGGTTAATTAAATTAAAAAAAAAGAAGAAACAATAATGACTTTTAAAACAGCAGATCATTGGAAGAAATGTGACACTATAGATTTAAAAAACAAATTAAATGCTTGCTTTGATCAGTATGAAACTGTGTTTGAAGAAATGTCAGAGTACCTTACAAGAACACATACTGCAGAAAGTCTCAAAGAACTGGAAACCCAAAAGACTATACATAGAACAGTAGCAGAAAAGTTAGTTGTCATCCTGAATGAGATGGAATTAAGATTGAAGAACGTATCTTTAAAAGCACCAAGCACAAGACATTCACAGTGTACAAAGTCATCATCCTCACAAAGTAACAAAAGTGCTATTCTCCTTGCAAATCAAAAGGCAAAAGTAAAGGCAGCTCAAACTCGGTTAGAATTTGAAAGAAAAGAAGCAGCCATCAAAGAGCAAAAGGCTAAACTAGAAGAGAAATTGTGTATGTTAGATAAGGAGAAAGATGTTGCTGTAGAGACTGCAGTGTTAGAGACTCTAGAAGAAGAACTGAATTCTGATGGAAATTCTCAGTATCATTCAGAACTCTATGATGAAGAGATTATTGGCAATCCCAAGAAATTTGAGTTTGAGAAATCGCCACATCCAGGAAAACCTAAGCTGGACCCACTCTTTGAACCCTCTGTTGCTTCAGGACTCAATCCAAATGCAAAACCATTTAATTTTGATCTCATAGCACCAACCCAGAGTGTTTCAGTTGTGAATGACATATCCAAGTATCTGTTAAAAAAGGAACTGCTTATACAAAGATTCCAGAATTTTAGTGACAAACCCGAAGATTTTCAGAGTTGGAAATTAAACTTCCGAGAAATTGTCAGGGAATTAAATGTGACACCCATTGAAGAATATGACTTACTTCTGAAATATTTAGGACCCCTTTCGCGAAACCATGCACAAAGTATTCGTCATTCAAACCCAAATGACATTGAGAGAGCTTTAAGGCTATTATGGGATAGGCTACATGAGAGATTTGGATCCCCAGAGTTAATTGAAAGGTCACTAAAACAGAGACTTGAAAGATTCCCGGCAATTAAAGATAATAGCCAGCTATACAATTTATCTGACCTTTGTCGTGAGGTGGAATCAACCAAAAGGGACCCAAACTATGCACAGCTATTGAGCTACTTTGATTCATCAACTGGGGTGAAGCCTATTGTTGAGAAACTTCCCTTCTATCTCAAGAACAAGTGGATGTCAAGGGCGTCCAACTACAAAAGAGTTAATAGCGTTGTTTTTCCCCCTTTCTCTGAATTCTGTGATTTTCTCGAAGAAAATAGTGTAATGTTGAACGACCCTGGACTGTCACTGAGTGTGTGTAGTTCTAATAAGGGCAATTACAAGTCAAGTGTTTCTAGTAGTATTACAAATGACAAGATCAGGTCTAACGCTGTGCATGTTAAGAAAACTATCTCTGACAATACCTTTGTTGCAGATTCATGCCCAATCCATCGCAACACATTATCACACAATTTGAACACATGTAAAACTTTCAAAGCAAGAACTGTGTCTGATAGAAAAAAGTATCTCAAAGACAACAATATTTGTTACAAATGTTGCAATTCTACATCGCATGCCTTTAAAACATGCTCATTTTCAGGTAGGTGTGATGAATGTGGCAGTGACAAGCATCCTTCTGGGCTCCATAACTTTCACTTGAGTAGGGACCAGCAGCAACCTACATTAGGCAGTGGTATGAAGAAACCACCCTTGACAGAGCATGGCAGGGAGCCCTCCACAATCAACCCCACAGCTCCACCCTCACACACAGAACACACCCCCAGAGTGATTCATGGAAAATGTACCAGCATTTGTGGTAGTGGTTTCACTGGTAAATCATGTTCAAAAACTTTACTGGTAAAGGTCCATCCTGTGAATCACCCTGAAGATGCGAAAATGGTGTATTGTATCATTGATGATCAAAGCAATCGTTCTTTATGCAGGTCAGAACTTTTCCAGATATTGAACACAAATTCCTTATCAGTTGGGGTAGAAGATTATGACTTGGTATCATGTTCAGGTAAATCCATGTGTTCAGGAAGAACACTTGATGGTTTGATTGTAACATCCCCAGACAATAATTTTAGTGTTCCATTGCCCACCGTACTTGAATGTGACAGTATTCCAAACTCCCGTTCAGAAATACCTACGCCAGACATACCACGGTACCATCCACACCTGAGAGATGTCCCTATTCCTCCTCTGCAAGAAGATGTCAATATTTCTCTTCTCATTGGTCGTGATGTTCCACAAGTACACCAAGTTTTGGAACAACGTGTCCTTGCTGACAGGCCAGATGCTCCTTTTGCCCAGCGTTTGAGTCTTGGCTGGGTGATCATTGGTGAAGTGTGTTTGAACTCTCACAGACCAGATGTGAAGGTGATGAAGACCTACATACACAAAGATGGAAGACCATCATTATTTGAACCATGCAGAAACAAGCTGTTGGTGAAAACTGTGAACCCTGATCAGGTCGAAGCAGACATATTTGTACAAACGCAAGATGATAACAAAATAGGCTTATCAGTAGAAGATAAAGAATTCATAGAAGTTATGGACCATAAGTTTCATAAAGATGAAACGGGGCATTGGTCAGCACCATTGCCATTTAGATCACCACGCCGCAGACTCCCAGATGGGAAGAAGGAAGCATACCGTAGAGCAATGACATTTGAAGGTTCGTTGAAGCGTAACCCAGAGAAACTACAGCATAGTTTAGATTTCATGGAAATCTTATCGACAAGGGTTATTGTGAACGCGCTCCTCCACCTCAAGATGGAGATGAATGTTGGTATTTACCATTGTTCGGCATTTATCATCCAAAGAAGAAAGACAAAATCAGAATTGTGTTCCACTCCTCTTGTAAAATTGATGGAGTTTCATTAAATAGTGTTTTAATGACAGGTCCAGACATGACTAATAGCTTAACAGGTATTCTTATGAGATTCAGGAGAGAGAGAATAGCTGTCACAGGTGACATTGAGCAAATGTTTTTATCAATTCCGTGTGAACAAAGAACACAGGAATTTTCTCAGGTTCTTATGGTATGAAAATAATGATTTCAACAAACCATTAGTAGATTATCAGATGTGTGTACACGTTTTTGGAAATTCACCCTCGCCAGCAGTAGCCACATATGGCCTTCGTCGGACGGCATTAAATGCAATCAAAGACCATGGCGAAACAATGTACAACTTTGTGAGTAAGGATTTCTATGTGGACGATGGCCTTACATCATTAGCCTCAGAAGATGAATGCTGTATCATTGATATCTAACACACAAAAGGCACTACAAGATGAAGGCAAACTAAGATTTCACAAACTTGTATCAAACAGTGCCAAAGTTCTTAATAGCTTCGATAAAGAAGATTTGGGCAAAGACTTGAAGCTGGAAGACTCCCCTGTACAACGTAGTTTAGGACTTAGCTGGAGTCTTGACCAAGACTGCTTCATCTTTCAGCTTGACAAAGGCAAAAAGGAATTTTACACCAAGCGCAGCGTCCTTGCAGCAATCAACAGTCTGTACGACCCATTGGGTTTCCTGTCACCAGCTACCATCACTGGTAAGATTCTACTTCGAGACATCACAAACAGTGTACATGACTGGGATGAGCATTTACCTGAGCATCTGCATCAGAAATGGTTGGTATGGTTCAAATCCCTACATGATTTGGAGACTCTAAGGATACCCAGAACATACTTTCCACATGATGTACGATTTGATTCCCAGAAAACACTCCACGTTTTCTGCGATGCATCAGAAAAGGCCATCGCGGCAGTGGCATATCTCAAAACAGGTAGTGATAATGTTAACATTGGGTATGTGTTTGGAAAAACCAAGGTGGCACCTAAGCACAGCCACACTATACCTAGACTGGAACTTTGCGCTGCAGTTCTTGCTACTGAAATTGCTGAAACTGTTTTGGAAGAATTGTGCATCCAGTCAGAAGATATCACTTACTATACAGATAGTAAGGTAGTTCTGGGGTACTTGAACAACAAAACTCGGAGGTTCTATGTGTATGTCGAAATCGAGTGTCTAGGATACTACAATTTTCAAAGGCTACTCAGTGGAGATATATAGAATCAGAAAATAATCCAGCTGATGAAGGAACACGAGGCGTCCAACCATCAGAATTACAGCATTGTAAGTGGTTATCAGGAGAACCATTGTTAGCAATCTCAGACTCTAATTGTGAACAATATCAGTTACAAAACCCAGACAACGATATTGAAATCCGTTCCACAGTGAAAACAATGAAAACAGATGTAAAACTCGAAACAGGGCGTTTTGATAGGTTTTCTAGTTGGAGGCGATTACTAGCAGCAATATCTGTCCTCATTAATTTTGTCAGACAGTTCAAGACAAAGTGTAATTTGAGTAGCAAATCTAGTGACAATGACAACGACAGATCAGGGACACTTCCCGTACTGGTAGCCAGTAGTCAGTACGTCATTAAACTTGTACAAAATGAGGCTTTTCCGAGGGAAATTGAGTGCTTGGAGGCTCAGCAAAGTTTACCAAAAGGCAGCCATGTGTTGAACTTGGCACCGTATTTGGATGAAGATGGCATCTTACGAGTTGGCGGAAGACTGAAGCATTCGCATCTACCTAAGAACGAGAAACATCCTATTTTGATCCCAGGTCGATCACATATAGCGACATTGTTGGTGCGACATTTTCATGAAGAAGTGCGCCACCAAGGGCGTCACATCACAGAGGGTGCTGTCAGAGCAGCAGGCTTCTGGATTACTGGTTGTAAGAGGCTGATTGCGAACATTATTTATTCCTGTATTACGTGTCGTAAACTCAGAGGAAAATTCTCTACTCAGATGATGTCCGATTTGCCGTCTGATCGCACAACGCCAGCCCCGCCATTTACATTTGTCGGTGTAGATGTGTTTGGCCCGTGGAATATTGTCACTCGTCGCACAAGAGGTGGTAGCGCTACATCCAAACGATGGGCAGTTCTGTTCACATGTCTGACTATCAGAGCAGTACACATTGAAGTTATCGAAGAAATGAGCTCATCATCATTTATAAATGCCCTTAGACGTTTTATTTCCATAAGAGGGAATGTGAAACTATTTAGGTCAGACAAAGGATCGAACTTTGTTGGAGCAACTGAAGATTTGGGTATTGATGCTATCAATGTGGAGGACAGGAAGATTGCCAACTTCTTGCAAGAGTCCGGCAGTACTTGGGTATTCAACCCGCCACACGCTTCCCACATGGGCGGCGTGTGGGAACGCATGATTGGTGTGACCCGTCGTATTCTTGACGCGATCTTGCTTGAAAACAGACATAAAAATCTTACTCATGAGGTGTTAGCGACATTCATGGCGGAAGTTTGTGCAATCATCAATGCTAGGCCAATAACTCCAGTGTCCTCAGATCCTGAAAATCCATTCATACTGTCTCCATCTGTGTTATTGACGCAAAAGTGCTCAAATACCATTGTGTCAACATTTCAGTATTTGGATGTGAAGGACATGTACAGAGCACAATGGAAGTGCGTGCAAGTATTAGCCGAGATGTTTTGGAAACGATGGAGCAACGAGTACCTCTCGCAATTGCAACCTCGTAAAATCTGGCAGAATAAATCTGAAAACATTAATATCGGTGATGTTGTGCTTTTACGCGAAAAATCTTTGTATAGAAATGATTGGCCAATGGGCATTGTTAAACATGTGTATTCTGGAAAGGATGGCCTTGTTAGGAACTGTTCAGTTAAGGTGATCAAAGAAGGTAAGACCGTTGAATATGTTCGTCCAATTGTGGAATTAGTAAAACTTCTTGATTAGGCATTGTTTTGAAATGTGTGACATAACAGTTGTATTTTCTTGTGAGGAAGCCCTCAAGCTGACATACAGTTCTAACGGTTGATCTCTTTATCGCAGGTATCTCAGGTTCTCCCTTTACTTATTCTGTTGAGATAAGATGACAATGTCAAAGTGTAAATATTTTTATTGTAAAAGCCTTTATTTGTTACATATGTCCAAATAAGTATTTTTAAACTTAAGTTCATTGTGTAGTTTGATACCTTAAATTTGTCATGTGATTTGAGATGTACCTTAAGTGACCTTAAGTGACTATTACAATTGAAATTTACCTCAGGTGTCAATTGCAATTTAAATTTTTGTTACGTACCTTGATTATTAATTGCAGTATTATATATTTTTGTATTCCTATTTGAATGTTCTTTTTTTAAAAAAAAAAAAAAAAAAAAAATATTAGAGTGATACAATTTTTGAAAATTATATCAGGCAGGGAGTGTGATGTCTCTTCTTTGAACTATTTTCGAATGTTACTAGATCAAGTGAAGGTATAGTTTAGCTAGGGTTGCTTCCCCTGTTCGGTCAAGATATAGTTTAGCGAAAGTTGCTTCCCTTATTTACCATGCCGTTTTTAACTTTGTAAATTGTTATCTCCCCTTTTAAAAACACAAGAAAATGGCGAACCACGCCGTAGATCTAAAGTATTACAATTTAAATGGCCCCACGGAGTAAGTTTTACAGATAATTTTCTATAATATAATTTGTTGGTTTAAGTTATATATGATGTCTACATTAAAGAAGTAAATGTGTGTTTTAATAGTGATTAACAGATTTCTGTAGGATATTTTATGTATAACGGAACTGGGAGATGAGTGTATAACTAGTCAATACAAGTTAAAGTCACATCTAATGTAATGTTCCATGTCTTTATTATATTTCTTAATATCTTTTTGTAGTTTTGAGTTACGAAGGAATATTGTTAGGTTTATTATCCCGTCATTTAATGTTCAAGGAACATTTCACATGTTGATATCGATACTAAATATGATGTTCAAGGAACATAAGAGTAATGTGTTTTTAACATATATTTTCAGTGATTTACTGCATCACACAACGGACAATAAAGTTTAGAACTTTCAGCGTCGTTGTTCATCTTTAAAGTCCAGGACTGCATAAAGGCTAATCTATATGCACCCCCCCCCCTCAAAAGTGGTGGGGGCATAAAAAGTTAAGACTAAGGAGGCATGATGCAAAGATAACTATATATAAGTCAAGTATTTGGCATCTCTATTATTCGTTCTTGGTCTATATGAAGAAAATGCTTACGTTATTTGTTTATGTACTGTAAGTTTCATAACAAAGAGATATTTCCAATCTAGGTAATCAGATCAAGTCATTTATTTATTTAGCAAATCACAAAATAATTATTTTAAACGCAACTTGGTTGTTTTTAGAGACATTAAAGCAAACAACAATAAACATATAGGAAATTGTTTCAATTTCAACAGTTTAATGTTTATATTATGCAAATTGGCATCACATATAGATGAGTTCTCGCATCAGCACAGAGAAGTGTGCTAATCTTAGTTTTAATTATCTAGGAATGTTGATTTCTAGAACTGATAAGAGATAACCATATTGTCACAAAATAATTTTAACGTGGCCTGAAAATAAGTGTAGATTTAGAGCACGTTGTATTTGTCACGTAGGCCAGAGTGGAACTGTGTTAACCGATTTTGGTTATATAAGGTTTATCACAGGTTTCTTTATTACCTTTTGTTCAGAATGAGATATGATTAGGGTTTGAAAGGGTTATATCAACTGTTTTGCTAAGTTTTAAGTGTATTAAGAGAGATGTTAAAGGCTTAGAAGTTTAAATCTATATTTCTTTACATAAGCCCTTTTTATCAGTATACCTCAGTGTTGTCAGTGTTTCTCGGGATGCACGGGATTCGGCGATTTACAATTTATTGCACGATTCACGTGATATTTGTTTTTTAAGAGTAAATCGTGGGGTTTTAGTATATAAGTTGATTTGTATGGAGCCTCAGGGTCAGATATCGATGGGAGCTACGGAAGATGCCTAGTCCAGTCTAGAATATTCTGACCAAATTACACTACGGAGCTTGTCCGTATTTAGTTGGGACATGGAGCCTATGTAAGCTGGATGGTTACAGTCGATACGGAACCCCGTTGGTAGACTACGTCACAAGGACGGGAGAATCTACATATGCGTCATATGAACGACAGAGTGTCTACGGTGGACTAAGTCGTATTTAGTTATGTAATCTGGGTGGTCACAGTCGATACGGGACCCCATTGGTAGACTTCGTCGCAAGGACGGGAGAATCTACGTATGCGTCATATGGACGACAGGGTGTCTACGGTGGACTAAGTAGATCACATTTACTGAAGGGACAGCGCCAACAGGAAGTCGGTCAAGTGTTCATCAACAAGAGCACGTTATATGAGTAATGTATTTAGGAATCATTTTGTGAGTGTGACACATTGAAGTGCGTTCATATCAGTAAGCCATTGTGTAGATTAATATGCGGGCTTAGAGTGAAGACAGAACATTTAGTGCAGCTATTATTGTACCAACAGATAAAGAGACAGTTAGCCGGCAGTTTTTTTTCTCTCAATATTCTTTAATTCTTTTTCTTATATTCTCATTGTATATATTTTAATATTAAATATAATTTTAAAGAAAAGTTGTTTGGTATTTATTCTACCTTAGAGAGTTGTCAGCCCTTGGTCATTTTGTTACACATATCCATTCTGCTTTTCCTACAAAATGAAAATTTTGTAGTATTGATCTTATCAAACTAAGCAATTCAATCATTTCTGAATCGATATTTTTACTTTTGCATAGTGTATTTGTGTCTATCAAGTCACACGTTGAAACCGGAACAATAATGTTACATTCTGGAATCACGTACACGCCGAAAATCATGTCAACTCACGGAGCCGAGAGCAAAGAATTACTTCGCCATCTAATGACGTTATTTATTGTTTATGTGTATGTAATGTTATTTTGTCACTCACAACTATACTACCAAGTTTTCCGAGCATTCGATTCTCTATTTTGAAAATGGAATAATCTCTTTATTATGTAAAAATGATTGAAAGATTGAATATAAGAGCACAGTTATGCTAAGAATATTCAAATGTATTGAAAAATCAATTTTGTATCAACAATAAATATTTACGGGACATGATTTTTTTTGTGATGTGTAGGCGCAAAAGAACTAATATCTCTATGATGGTGCGTATCTGTTACTTTTTGTGCATTTTTACCATGCAGACGAATATAGTTTGTTTTGATGAAAAGGGATAGTAAGTAATTTTGAATAGTAAATATTTACAGGTTCTAGTATTTTTATGGTGTTACAGTAACCCAAGGAGTTATCTAAGCTAGAAAGCGTGTCCGATACAAACTTGTGTAACACACTTATTCACATCAAGATTAGGGCCCCGGATACATCCAGGGATTAATGTAACACCATAAAATGATCGAAACATGTATATCTGCCACAGAAATTAGTTACGAACCGCTTTGACTGTAACGCTTTCCCTCTTACCTTCGCAGCAATACCGGAATGGGTGATTGATACATACGCTCCTAAGATGACTGGTTAGATAGGGTATTTGATTCTAGGGACTGAAAACGAATATAAGTTGATACCAAGAAAATCTGCAGCTCGTCAAACCCTCGTTTACCACACACACACACACACACACACACACACACTTTCAGCGATTGATTTAACTTGTGTATGTTACTTTTCAGAGACCTAAAAACTAGGCTTGTATTGCTGCCATATGATGTCAGGCACCCGATAGACTGCTCTTCTAATTTACAAACCATACCTATTGATATGATAGGATGAGAAAATGTGTTTCTGGGTAAAATGTATTGATTGATTCACATTTAAATAACAATATCAGTTTCAAAAACAGAATGAATAGAATGTAAGGTATTCTTTAACTAGTCTTTGCATTAGAGGCGTTGGTTAACGATGATCACTTCTGGAATTTATTCTAGTTAGAAATTCAGAGTTTGATTTCTTTATTTTCATGTGAGGAAGCCTTCCAGCTGGCTTGCGGTAGGTCGGTGATTCTACCCGGGTACCTCTGTGTACTCGGACGGAGTCTTCCTCCACATGTAATTAACTGGACGTCGCTATATGATTGAAATACTATTGCAGCGACGGTAAACCCCAAAACAACAACAACAACAACAAAGTTTAATCTGTCGATGATGTCATTTCAAAGAAGTCAATCAATCGTTTCTCACCTAGTTCACTTTTTATAGCCGATTTCATACAAACTAAAAATAATTTCAACCTATTTTTGTACAGAAGGTCTTTCACTAATATATTTTCACAGATATTAATGAAAATGAAATACCTGTGGTAGATCATATAGTTTTAGAGTTATGCGGCACACAATAATATATAACAGAAGGACAAGAGTAAATCTATATCCATCCCTTTTTCAGAGGAGAAGCTTGTAAAGCAACATCTAAGACATAATTCAGATCAAGATTGAGTTTCTCCTTGTCTGTTGGAATAAGGAATACATAAAATCGGCTTCGATAAATATTCAGAGAAATATTAATTAAGAAACTTAGTAATATGATAAAAACATCCATAGATTGAGCTTTAATATATTGCTTGCTTTATATAATACCCTTAAATTTACACAAAGTGATATATCAGAAGATAGTGGTGAACAATTGCTATCGACATTTAAATGTTTATCGCTGTATGAAAATGTCTACCAACCTGTTAACTTTAAAGAAAAGAGTGAAATTCTAACCGCTCCTGTGGGGGATGCTGAAAATAAAAACAAATATTTGTATGCGTACTTAACATATATTTGCTTTGGAATTGATCGAATTATAAGGGGAACTAAATTCAGACTTCCAGTCAGTAACTTTAAAGCTGAATCGACGGTTTGTTTACATTCAATTAGGAATTAAACGTTTTTAGAATTACACCACCTGTGTATGTGGTAATCAGAAAAGAATATATTATCTACAAGTTTATATATACATAATGTGTAAACAGACTTTTGTAAAACGTTATCTTTAATCAATACCAATTACATCACTATTTAATCACAATATTCTATTTTAACCATCGCCTTCGAAACTTTTAGTTTACTCGTGGTTCAAGTTGTGAATTACCTCGACGTCTGCCAGCGATAAACCATGAATATAATGGATATGCCAGTTTGGATAATTTAAAACTATTTTGAAACGTTGTACGATCGGTTAATGAGATATACTAGCCCAACCCTGTGCTGATATTTGCCTTAGTTTTTACATTAAATTAATACATATGATACTGATTACTCGCATAAATATTTTTTAACCCCCCCCCCGCAAACAATAACAACAACAACAACAAAAAAAATACAGTGTATAATACGTATTTGGAATACGCTTTTTCCTTCTCGCACTACTAGCAGCAGATAAAAGTCTTTGAAAATGCGAAAAAATTCAAACAAAAAGTGACATAATTTTTAATTCTAAGCATGGCAAATTTGGAATTTTTTTTTTTTTTTTTTTTTTTTTTTTTTAAAGAAAATAATACCAATTTATAATGCCGGTGCATTTGAATAAAAAAGGCCCGTCTTATACAAAAGTTGCCTTAGAACAATTCTCGGATAAACTGAATATTTGTCACTAAAATGTCCCCGATAGCTATGTTTCTTTCTACGAACAATGATTTGAATAGTAGTTTCGCAAAAACATCTGTGATCACCATTTCTGCAGAGATATTCTAGTTTTCCTAAATATCAAATAAAAATTCAAGTCTCTCCAACCGAAAAGTGCTTGTTTAAGGTTCAACTTCGATTCAGCTATAAGGTAAAAATTAGTGCAAATTTAGTTCTGGCCCCTGTTTAAAGCTTTACAATCTCTAAAATCTGTATAAGGAGATCAATCCCAATTTAAAGTGGTCTAAATTTAACTTTTTATTCATACATTTTCTGTGTGTATTTTTCAAGAAGCAGACTAAACGAGAGCAAATTGTCAAAGAGTTAATTTTCTAAATCTAAATTATTTTTCTGTATTTGAAAATGTGATAATTACCAGACATTTTTTGTTGTTGTTTTTTATCGAATGAAATTGAATGTTGATCATTGCTGTCAGAAAAGACGATGTTTATCAAATGAAATAAAATTTGCATGTCAAACAGGGTTCTGCATGGAGGTTTATTTCTAAACTTTGTAAAGAATCAGCCATACACCCTTACCTTAATTTCTACCTAGCGGCTTCAGAGGAGATATCATTCAAAAGTGGAAGACAAAAAAGTACAACCAACCAATGAACCAACTCCAGAAAGAGATGAAAGTTAATGGACAAAAATCAATGAAACATGAAATTACATAGAATATAGTAATTCCTACAGCTCCCACCTTGGAAAAGCGGTAAAGGGGAAAATTTCTAGAAACAAAGAAATATTAGATCAGATCTATTGTCAATGCAAGACATATGCGTTTATGGCGTATAGCCATCATAGAAATCTGACAAGGAATTTATATGCATTTTTTTCAGGAATCAGGGGCTATTTTGTCAGTTAGACATGTTGTTACTAAAGAAAAAATAGAGAACGTATTTGTTATTAGTTTTTAAATATTATTAATGTTTTATAGTCACACACACACACACACACACACACACACACACACACCTCAAAAGAATAATGTGTATAAAGGTATACAGTGTATTGATTGCAAAAATAGACAAGCATTATCTTCCGCTGAAACCTTGAGAAGAAAATATCAATAAGCTTTTAGCTTTCTATTTCATCCAATTTTGTATTGTGTGTATGTGAGGACATTTATTATATAATAATCTTTAAGGCAGTCTGATTGCTATCACCTCGATTTCAACAACTAGTGAAACCTATGTAGTAATGTTTGGCTTCGTGTCACTAAGACGCACATCACAGGGCCATTAAAACAGTTCTGACTGATATTTTTCACTTTTGTTAGGGGTACCAAGTGACTTTATATATCCAACGTTTTGGCATTTGAATGTATTAAAACAGTTCTTGTATAATTAATTGAATACCTTCTTACTTCATTCTTTCATCTGTTTTGCTTAACACGATGACGCTACAAATTTGACACCATGTACTGATATTGATAGACTTATTTTAGTCGTTAACAGAAACGTCTGTGTCGTGTTGAACTTTCAGAAGGATTAAGGAACTTGCAATCAGCGTGTGGACATACCTGAATGCTTCATGCCTTTTGATAAACAACACCCTGAATTATATCTGATAAAAAGAGGTATTTAGCATATAATCTTTTTGCTTGCGCAATTCATAAGTTTTTTTTCTGAAAGTGTTCTAAAGTGGTAAATTGTTTAATGCACGTAAAATTATACATTATAAATATACGTTATTAATATCATAGCAGAAACCGATTAGTATTCATTTTAATATCATATTGTACCAGTGTTTCTTGTATATTATTTCATATTTTCATTTCTTATCATCCTTTATATTCATCATGTTTATTATTTTTTAATTCGTAACGCAATTCGGGTACGATTCTCGGTATGCACTTGAGAGAGTACTGTACTCGTCCATCCGGAGATAAATGGATGGAGTCATCGAGAGTATACGTTCTGGAACTTGCTATCGAATGTTGTAAAAGAAACACCCCCTGTCCAATTGCTACTTTTTTCATTTGGAGACAGAAAAAAATAGACACGAATTTATTCGCCAGGTCTTTATGATTTAATTAAATACCCATGTTAAATTTTACATTTATGTTTATTTATAGAAAAAAAAATTTTTTTTTTAAATCGCAGCTTGAATTGATATGAACTTTATGACGAGTGGTTTACGTCCCTGTAATATGTTCCTTAAATCAAAACACATCTAGAATTGCGTGCATTAAAATGATTTCGTAGTAAGACAAGTAGCAATGTTTCGTAAAATAGTACAGAAATTTGATTTGTCATATTTACTCTACATAAATGCTCTTTTTAATACCAAAGTGTCAGTCATAATCATCGTAAGACAAAAGGAAATATGCAAATTAATTTGATTTAAAATAAGTTTTGATCTAGTCAGCTTACAAAACCATCAAAATTTTCATGTTTAAGCTCTACATTACCTCGACCAAACTGCTTCTGAGCACCGCAATAATTCGTATTGTAATATGATGCTATATGCAACCTGATATCACCATTATATTCATTATTTGCACAGCTTATGCAACGTAATTAGTTTGGAGAGGAGAAGGGTAGATAAATGTTTTTTTTTTATTCTGTCATAATTGGTTGAGAGGTAATGTGGTAATTTCAACATGTAATTTCAATATTTCATCAAGTGTAATGATCATGTATCCGCCCTCAAATATCATTTACCTTGTTGTAAGGCCGCTGGCAGTGTGTTTAAGGAGGTCATTTGGGCACAGTTGATTAATGACAATGAATAGATTGAAAAAGATTTCAATGAGGTCACCAGTGTTCCAAAACTAGGTCCTGACATTTTAACAGCTTATATATAATACTATTTTTCTTCCATATGAACGAATTTGTAATCCTGTATGACACTGGGAACCTCCATCAATCTTGTAGATATTTTCTAGGAATGTATGTATCTCTTCAAGGTACAAAAATAAGCTGTATCGATGTGCATTCTTTTCGACGACTGTTTTTCAAAAATAAATTATCCTTAAATGTAATATAATATTTCAATATCTAATGCGTGTTTTCACCAGATACACAGTAAGAGTTTCTATCAAAAATACGTGTGTCTGGTGTCATCACATGCATATTCCTAATTCGACTACAGCTTGAATTGCATCACTTTGATATCCTGTTTGAAATATGTTTTTATGTTTCATAGAACAAATTTTAGATGCATCTAAGATTTAGAAAGTGCTGACATTCTCTGTGTGCTTGTTGATCAATTTCAACGAAGTACCATGCATAATTTGGGTTGTAATATCATATGTTTGCTTCGAATCCAAACCCCCTCCGACCCAGAGTCTATACTTAAAGCTAGAAATACTGAGCTTTGAATGTAAAGTACCAATAAGTAATCGACATCTATTAGATTCATGGAAAATACTTAATCAAACATTAATAAATGCAGAATCATGTCTGAGTTCAAAGAATCGTTATTCCGCTCTCCTTAACTATGTAAATTAGACATAAACTAAGTTGCCTCATTTTGTGATCAATTCTATTAAACAAGAGGCCCAAGGGCCATAAACGCTCACCAGTGTAAATCAGCATATTCAAGATGATTTTTTCTATAAGGAAATCAAATGACAAACCAGAGATCAACTTCATTTTAGCAATCATGGCAGACATTCATGAAATAAATCCTGACCATTTATTTCATGGAAGTAAAATTCTGAAATTTATTAATTGAAGATAATATAATATATTATCAGTTGCAGTTACACGATATGATAGTTTGAAAGCCACAGGGCTTTTTATATGGGAAGAAAATGAAAGCAGTTCGTAAAAATGGTTGATTTAACTTTTACATAACATGATTAAACTTTTAAATAACAATCTGTAACAAAATATTTCGAAAATTCTTTAATATCGTTTCAGATTCCTTTTATTTACAAGTTGTCAAAAGAGAAAGTAAATCCGCGAAAACTGATGACATTTAGAAATGCAACGCTTTTTTGGTTATTAATTTTATTTACATGGTCAGAGAAAGTTGTGAATCTATTTGGCAAAATACTAAAATACTCTCCAAATTACCTACAGTGTGTCTTTTTAGCTTTTATCCACAAAACAATGCATCTCTACATTAAAATATTTTCGTAACAAAATCGGCAATTTGCGTACGTGACATCGCCATGAATCTGGCAGAATTTTATGCAAAATAGAGTTAAACAGATAAGCTCATTTCAAGTTTTTTCCTCTCTCTTTTTAGTTCTCTTTAGATTACCAGGCGGATTACCAGTTACATGAGAAAAAACAAAACAAATTGAGAAGGAGAAGTGTGTAAAATGCGGTTGAGGAAAAATATATACTTTTACGGATGGGAATGGGGCCAAATTTCGGCCCCATATTGGCCTTTGCACAGAAGAAGAATTTTGATGTTTTCTATATAGAGTATATAAGGGAATTAGCCACCCCTAGGGACCTCATTTTTTTAGGAATTAACTTTATTTTAGCCATATTGGTATACATTCATGAGGTAACTATTTGGGCCAAAGGAAATTAAATTCTCACAGCTGGCTTCATAAAAAAAAAAACCAACCCCCTAGGGGCCTCATTTTTCAAGGGATCAACTTTATTTTAGCAATTATGGTAGACATTCATGAGGTGACTATTTGTGCCAAAGGAAAATAAATTCTGACCATTTGTTTCAGAGGAGATGATTTTCAAAGTTTTCAATTTTTTTTCTATTTGTTGCCATGGCAACCAGAGTTCTTCATGGATCAACTTTATTTGAGCAATTTTTGTAGAGACCCACCCAAGGATCATACATGCCAAGTTTTATCAAATTCTGTCCAGCGGTTTCAGAGGAGATGATTTTCAAAGTTTTCAATTAGTTTTTCTATTTGTTGCCATGGCAACCAGAGTTCTTCATGGATCAACTTTATTTGAGCAATTTTTGTAGAGACCCACCCAAGGATCATACATGCCAAGTTTTATCAAATTCTGTCAGCGGTTTCAGAGGAGATGATTTTCAAAGTTTTCAATTAGTTTTTCTATTTGTTGCCATGGCAACCAGAGTTCTTCATGGATCAACTTTATTTGAGCAATTTTTGTAGAGGCCCACCCAAGGATCATACATGCCAAGTTTTATCAAATTCTGTCCAGCGGTTTCAGAGGAGATGATTTTCAAAGTTTTCAATTAGTTTTTCTATTTGTTGCCATGGTAACCAGAGTTCTTCATGGATCAACTTTATTTGAGCAATTTTTGTAGAGGCCCACCCAAGGATCATACATGCCAAGTTTTATCAAATTCTGTCCAGCGGTTACAGTTGAGATGTCTTTTAAAGCAAATTGTTGACGACGACGGACGACGGACGAAGGGTGATCCCAATAGCTCACCCTGAGCACTTCGTGCTCTGGTAAGCTAAAAACACAACGTAAAAACATCGACACTTTATGTCTGTTTATAAAATTATGTAGACTTGCTTATTCCTCAGTTCTATCTTTAAGAGCAGTCATTTTCGAAATCGATGTTGCTTTAAGCATTTATAAGTTTCTGTTGAAAATGTTCATTCAATTGTAAAAAGTGATATTTTCAATATAATTTAAGATTATTACACCAGTCTGAAAATCGAAGAAATTTCATCCCAAATATAAACACTCATATCACCAATGTGATAGAGTTAACCTCACCAACTGCAAATATCATTTAATAAACATTAAACACTTCTGTCTGACAGTTTACACCTTTGCGAGAGGTGTTAAGGGTATCTTACGGCAGGCAGTTTAAAAGCAAAATTTATGAAATTAATCTCTTCTACTCACTAATTTATCTTATTAATCATTGCTTTATTAATTTATAACTGAAAATACAGTACGTTATCAAAAAAGCTAAAATGGCCGATAAAATGGCGGATAAATGGCGGACTTTGATATCACGTGACTTCAGACAGGATCCAGTCTCATCGTAAGAATCATTAAACACACAAAATACTGAGAGGTAAACATATCATCAGGTGCTAGACTTATATCCGGCAAGTAGCGAGGAACGACTATAGATGTTCTTTCCCATGGGAAAGAACGATAAACGAGGTCGCTACGTTGCAAATGACAGAACGAACAAAATACAAGGAATACCAAATAAAATTTAGTCTTGGCAAAGTTTGAAAGTGGACTTGCCATTGACCAAGTTCATTGATTTGCGCTTTCACTGTAGGGTAGTTATAAGTAACCAACAACAGTTTTAGGAACAGAATACCTAAATTTATTATTTCCTGGGTTCAGTGAAAATGTCTTTTCATTCTAGTCTACTAAAATATGGAAATTGGGAATGTTAAAACTCGTTTTCAGTGTCACATACGATAATGAATTGTAAAAGGCACCAACCTTCGTGTGTTTTTATTGAAATAGGTAGAACTGTGCGAGAATGCTGGCGTTTTGCAGCTATGCACATAAACGGAAGAAGAAATGTTTAAATTTAAGTGGTAAATTTCCGATCTGGATGTTGCATTTAATATGTACCGTATTTGTTTTCCTTGATCAGGGACTCATTTACTTAGGGTAGTACATTAGTACTACTTTAATCATCATTGGACCAGTCTAACTAATTGAATAAAGTTGTTACCTCAATTCCAAACACAAGTATGAACGGAAGCGCTTGGCATACTACTACGAGGAATATCTCAGGAATATAAACAATGCTAGCTGACAGCTTATGCCTCGGACAGGGCCGACAAGAGAGGTTCTTTGTTGTCAGTTCTATCAGTTTGAAGGGTTTAAAACAGTTTTCAGTAGAACCCATGACATTATGTCTCTTCCTACTAACCCCTGTCATTTTATTGAGCAAATAATTAAGTTAACAGCGGCACCTGAGGTCGTTAGAGAAGTGACACGGTATACTGGCACTGGTGGGTATATTAGAGCCGAAAGTAACATTCTCTTCTTAGAACATGGCTTCTGGACCAAATAAGAAGATTGGCAGATATTAATTTTCAATTCAACCTTTAAATCATGCTTTTATGTTTTTTAAGTGGATTTACCCGAATGAAAATGTAACAGTGTTGTTTTCTATTTAAATATACTGTTTTGTGGATTAAACTTGATACGACAATTAGGTTACATTCTTACAGAATCGTTACAAGTACCTCCTTTTCCGAATTTAAAGCTGAGCTATCGTTTTCTGAACATATCTTAAAAGAACACCTAAAGTATTTCGAGCCCCAATATTAGTCTGAAATTTGGCCTGTAACACATGTTCTGATATGTTGCTCATATCCAAAACAAATCCACCTTTAATTGCATATTAATGTGCGGGGTTTGCGTGCATCACGATCTGTCACGAGAGAAAGCAATTCAATACCTATAATTAATCGTAAGTGCAATTAAAAATTTGATCTTAATACACTTGCTATATATAATTCATGTATTTGATACACATTTGCTTTTTTGCTCCTGGTCTTTCATGAAAAATGCTTACGCTATTTGTATTATGCTCAGTAAGTTTTATAACAAAAATATATATTTAGAATTCCAGATCTAGTTCATCAGATCAAGTTGCTTTTTAATTTTACGACAGAAGATGTTAACATAAAACCAAATACTTGAAACGCATCTGTTATGTATCTTAGAGACAGTTAAATGAATTTCATTAAGCATACGGGGAATCATTTTATTTTCAAACCAATGTTGATATTATGCAAATTGATGTTATATTTAGAAAAAATTTCGCAGCATGATAGGGAAGTTTGCTCATTTAGGTTTAATTAAATAGGAAATGTTTGGTTCTAGATTAGATAACCATTTTTACTCTGCTACCCAAGCAATTTTAGCCTAAACCAATTTTGTAATTTTGATTTAATCTAATTATAGTTTAATGTTTACCCTTGCTGTTCTATAGAAATAAGAAAATTCGACGGGAGCAATAGCGACTGGAGAAAGCTTATTATTTCTGAAGAACAGATATAAATGATACACTCACATTCATAGTGGAAAATTGTATTAAGGAACTATGATAGCTCTATGAAAATCTCGAATGACCCTTTTACGAACGCACTGCTAATATAATGTTGTGAAAAATAATATAGGTGAGTATGAGCCAAATTTTGATATATGTTTAATATTGAGTTAAATTGGTCCATCTGTATAAATAAACACACACACATTTACAGAAATGCAGCGTTTTCATTGGATGACCAATAAAGCTAGCGTCTGAATGTAATTCGATCGTTTTTTTAAACAATAATTTCATTCGTGCACATTATACTTTTACTATCAAGTCACACTTTGAAACCGGAACAATAATGTTTATATCTGGAATCATTTCCACGCTGAAAAGCATGAAATCTCACGGGAGTGAGTAAGATGAGAGATAAGAATGACTTCGTTATGAAATGACACCATACACTATATGCTTGTGTAGTACACATGATTTTTGTTTTAACTTGTGCTTGTTACCTCTCAGAGACAGTATATTAGACATAAAGAGGCCAGGGTAGTATTGCTGCAGTGTGATGCCACTGGAACACTAGACTGGCCACCTATTATACTAACTGTACGTGTTGTTAGATTGTGATTCAATAAGTGTTTGGTAAAATCTTTACCAAGTAAAATGTTTCGATTGATTTATATCGCAAAGTAGTGATATAAAACACGGACTATTTTATTCAAACGATATTAGAAAAAAATGCAAAAAGTAAGGTGTACTTGAGTAGTCTTTGCATCTGAGATATTGCTTTAATTGGATCATTTCTGGAATTTATCCTATTCAAAAATTATAAATTGTCTGTAACGCGAAAATAAGAAACGCGTCAAAGGACACAGATATTATCCACTTTGTGTGAATACAAAAATCTGCTGTGACCAATGGATTTCAAATCGAATCACCAAAATGCACCTCTCAGACTAGCGAACATTCCTGTAAAGTTTTCTGACCATAGACCGTATAGTGTTGAAGGTGTAAGCGACACAATAATATATGACAGACGGAAGGATAAATCTAAAACATTTTCCTGTTTAAAGTGGGGGCTTGAAAAGCAAAATCTATGTAATAATTCAGATTGCGGTTCTCTTTATCTGTTGAAATATGGAATACATGAAATCGGCTTCAACAAATAGTCAGAGAAATATCAAGTAAGACATTGTATGACAAATGATGAAAACATCTTATAGATTGAGTTATAATAGATTGCTAGCTATATACAATAAATGACATTAAGCGCGATTTATCAAGTAACAGTGGTTAGCAGTTTCTGCCGGCATTTATATGTATCTCGGTTTATGCAAATGTCTACCTATCTGTTAACTTTAATGTAAAGAGCGAAATTCAAACCGCTCCCGTGAGGGATGTTGAAAATGAAGACAAATAGTTGTATGCGTAATTACTTATCTATTTGCTTTGGAATTGATCGAATTGTGAGGGAAACAGTTTGACTTCCTGTCTGTAATATTAGAGCAGAATCGATGGTTTGTTGGCATTCAATTAGATATTTTAAGTTTTTAGAAATACACCAACTGAAGATATGATAATAGAAAAGAGTATACAATCAACGAGTTGATATATAAACAATAAGTGTAATCGGCTTTAGTAAGACTTTGACTTTGATAAATTGCATCGAGGGTTGTCATTGTGGTTACAGTTTAGAATAAAGCATGAATGTGCAATGCCAATTTAGATAATTAAAAACAATTTTGGAACACTAAAGAATCGGCTGATGAGGAGTACAAGCCAACCCCTGTGTAAGTCTTTCCTTTGTTTGTTTGTTGGGTTTAACGTCTCATCGACAGTATTTCAGTCATTTGAAGACCATGTCTACTTGAGACAGATATAGTGCTGCCACACTACAGTATCATGCCGTAGAATTCTGGCATGATACCACACCCAGTCACATTATCCTGACAACGGGGCAACCAGTCCTGCAACTACCCTTATATGCTGAGCGCCAAGCAAGGGAGATATTACGACTTTGGTATGTCGCGGCCGGGGATCGAACCCATGGCCTCCCACTCCCGAGGCGGACGCTCTAACTACTCGGCCTTCGGGGATGTTAAATCTTTTCATTAGAATCCACAGTAAAATAATACACATGGTACTAAACATATTCATATTTTTTTGAAAATCAAGTATACTTACCTGAAAATGTTTATCTCTATCGTTCTGCAAGTGGCAGAAACACGTCTCTTGAAAAGGCCTGTGTGAAACATTTACGACCTTTTTCATTATAAGCATGATCCTATTTGAATTTCTATGTTCAAAAAAGCAAACTTTTTGACACATTTGGACGTAAATTTGCTTTGTACGTTAAAAAAAAAAAAAAAAAAAAAAAAAAAAAATTTTTTGAATGTATATATACGTGTACTTTGATAATAACCCTTCTTGCGTTTGAAGTTAGTATTAGAAAAATGGTTCATTTTAATAAGGTATAATTATCTATCTATTTTATCATGAAATATGGGCTGTCAGTGTATTTGTATAGCGAAAAAAGTCTGATGTACGCAAACAATGTAAAACTGTATAAACGCAATTCTATTTTATACTGAAAATTTCGGAAAGATATGTGCGCATTTTACAATATATGTGTAGAATTGATGATAAAATTACGGTATTTTACTAAAACTACGGATTTTTACTAAAATCATTAATATGCAAATTAACAATATATCTCAATTATGTATTATACAGAAGAATGCATGTCTAGTCGGTGCATTTAATTGATAAGTGCACTTCTATAAAAATAGCCCTTGTATAATATTCGCATAAAGTTCAACTTTTGTTTCAGCAATTTGATAATGAATGCAAAATTAAATTCATATCCCCTCTGTTTGAAAACTTTGTAATATTTAAAAGCTGTTTAAGGAATCGAACCCCAATTTAACACCATGACTTCATCAATCTTCTGTGCTAATTTTAAAAAAAATAGGCTTAAAAAGAGCAAATCGTTAAAGAGGTAATTTTCGAAATTAAAAAATAATTATTTTTCTGTATTTGAAAATTACCAGAAATTTCAGTGTTTTTTATGAATTCATTTATCATCGACGATTTAAATTTTTTTCAGTATTTCAAGTCCTAGTCTTGAATATAGATGATTGATGACTGAGGACCACCATGTACCCATCTGTTTAAGCTATATTCGTAAAAGGTCATGTTGTGGCTATTTCTATCGAATGGTATAAGCTATTAATCATTGCTGCCGGAAAAGAAAATTTCAAAAACTAAAAAAAAACAAAAAAAAAAACGAAGTAAAGACAGTTGCATGTCCACCAGGATTCTGCATGGACGTGTATTAATCAAGTTTTGTTAAAGAAACAACCACACACTGTCACATCTCTTTCTATCAAGTAGTCTCAGAAGAGAATACATTTAAAGCAAATTGTTAACGACAGACATAGATGGGCGATACATGTGTTTAGAGAAATTTTATTCATGTTTTACATTAAAGCACCCCTCTCCTCTATGAAAACTCATTCAGACCGGTGGTCAAAGATGTCCCATTACCAATACGTGCACACGTTCTCTCTCCGTTTCGGTTGAAGGAGATTGAAGTCTTGTGCCTGAGAGGTTTTACTGCACTTATAAAGCCTCATCGTCAATGCTTTTAGCGTTTTCTTCCTTCACTATTTCAACAATGTTAGCAAGTATATTTGACACGTGGGGCTATATTATTCGGCTAAAATCTAAAAGATCACAAGGATTTGTTATCCTATGATTCCGATTGTGAGAATGTCCGGCACAATTAACATTGATTAAAAAAACCCAGTCTCTTTTTAGGATTATAAATGACAAGTGTTTGACACTCTCAGTGCAGTTCTTGTATTGGAAAATTGGGTTCGATTTCTATGGAAGTCACTGATACTAACTAAATTAAGTGTTCATTTATTTAATACAAATAATTGCCTATATTCATGTACGAATCAATATCATATTTTTTTCTATAATCTATCGATTTAATTATGATTGAAACAAGCAACTATATAGAGTAAGTTATCTTTTTCTAATATGGTGACAATTCAACGTGTTTTAATCAGATTTGATTATAAGTAGTCATGTTGTTCTGACTCACGAATGCCTGATTTTATGTTTTTGAATTTATATTGTCTTCTTAAGCATTGGTACTCTGATTACCTTATTTGTCCTGAATGTTTAGGATGTGGTAGTCATTTCTATATCATTTTAATTTCGTTCATGCCATCTGGCCCCGTGTTCTCGAAAATACTTGATTACGATCTCAGGCTCAAATTTGAGTTTCATGCTCAAATCCCTACTGAAACTAATGGACAAAGTTTGAGTATAAGTATGAAAAGCAGACTTAAGTACTATTTCTATTTTTCAAGAACACGGGGCCAGATATAAGCGTTAATTTCGTCTGACAGCAAATGAGAATCATCAATAGTTAGGTTAAGATGTGACACTCATGTGAGTACAATTGATTACATATATTGAACACTTCAGTAAATACATGTACTAGCACAGATTTGAAGTTAAATAAAGTCATGAACTTATTTTTTTCTCAAAGTTGTTACGAGTAACCATTATTTGGATAAAAACAACCTTTAGAAAAACATTATTTAATTGTACCATACTGAGAGCCCTGGCTCTACAAGAGTTATTTCTAAATTGAGTCGTTCTTGTGAGCGGCATAAGACAAACGTGTTTCTGTGGTAGTGCAAATGAATGTTCGTTTTGTTTACGATGTATTTGTTTATTTATTTAATAACAACATACACTATGGTCATACATACGAGTTAACAGATCATATACATTTAACATGTGGTTACTTTTGTATGATATATTTAAAAAAACTTTGTATGATATTTATTTAAAAAAAAAAAGACTAGGAAAATGACATTTTCGTTGCAAAGAAAAACCAATGGCTACTTTAAAAGATTTTCAGAGTTTATGGCATGTAGCCATCATAGAAGTCTGACCGAGGCTTCATATGCAAATTCTTTTCCTGCCATCAACGGTTGTTTTATCACTTAGGCAAGTTGTTATTACAGAAACTTCGCTGTAGTAACCAATACATATAAAGAAACAAAATGAAGGGAACTTGATCATGGATTGAGGTATTACATAGAGAAATGTAAAACCATTTGTACTGGGACGGAGCCATTGTTGAGACGAAATAACACATGCCCCTCAACAACAACAACAAAACCCAAACAAACAAAATCTCATAAAACAATTAAACAACAAATCACAAATATAACAAAACACAATAAGAAACAATAGAATACATTACAGAATATTTTGGTTTAAAAGCAAATTAGATTATTTTCGATAATGACAAACATGTTCATGTAAAAATAGAAATGCTCAGTCCTTTAAGATGATATTCAATTAGAACAGTAAGCCGTTCCACTGCATTTATAGGGAACATTTCTCTGGAGTAATCTCCTTGCAATCAAGAGCACCTTCGACTATGTAAAATATACTTATGGACAACGCATATTTCAACAAAATAAGGGCATTAGCACCCTCGTTAACTTCCAATTAGTCTGAAGTAATTGATAAGACTTGCTCACATTCATTCGATAGTAAGCAGTGTCCTTGTCAAATTAACCCAAATAAACATCAGTCACGGGGCCAGATGTCTGAACTAAGTCGTGCTTACTTTACTTTTTATATACGGATTATCTTTACACGACGTGGTGACTGTCACTTTTGGTGACTTAATTGTCTCTCATGTGAAAGTTAGGAGATCTTATTTAACTGAATAAATGGTTAGTTGTTACTTATTGGCAGTACTTTCGTTCTGAAGTTCCCATTACTAAACTTAAACATTAATTCAACGACAAGTTTTTGCGATGCCTTCCCAGTGCTACCAAATTTTAATTTAATGCATTCGCAAGACAACAACGTATTTTCGTGCTAGTTAATGTAATTAAACCTGAAGAGAAGACACTAGTGTACAATTTATAATCAACCCTTTCGGTGGTTTCGATGAGTTTTGGTCTTTTTTACGTCCAGTTCAGACTACCCTCGGCATTTACGAGCTCACAACCATACGTACTGCAAGGTGTATTTTTAATCTGTTAATGTTTAGTAATGTTGACTCTAACGCAAGAAACAATAGCTTGTATTGAAGTTTTATCTTTCTACGAGGCCAAAAATGGTGGGACATGTCCGCTTTCAATTCTAATGGGTTGTTAACGTAACATATAGTGCGAGTATACTCTAGAATGTTAAGCATCAAGAAATAGAACATTGCAATATATTCTAATACTTCTTATTAAATCGTGTATCACGTATTATTTAATTGTCCTAAATATACGAGGACAGTATTTGTTTAATAAGTATATTGCTACAAACTCAATTTTGGAATTTACTAGCAACTGGAGTCAATAAAAGTGATAAAAGGTATGAACTTAAATTTATGAATTTGAAAGCATTCGAAGACAGAGTAATTAAGGGGACACAATACTTTTGTAACTTTAATCGTATCAACATTACAATTTGCATTTCGTGCCAGATGTCTTATATGTTTATTGATATACACTTGTAATGGTATTGTAATGGTATTGTAATGTTTGGCGGACATAGGACCATATACGATATGTAAACTCTTTCTATTTTGCATATAAACATTAAGCAGCAGTGTCGGCATTTAGGTGTTTCTCGTTATAAACTAATGTAAATACTAAAATTTTGAGGTTGATTCGGAGAATGTTGACAAATATTTATATGCATAGTTCTAATGCTTTGAAATTGATCGGGTTCATTGGGGAAAAAAAGCGTATGATTTTACGTCTGAACTTACATAGAGAAACAGGTGTGTTTGTTTGCATTAAATAATTGATTGTTTGGAGAATGTATGTGGTAGATGAAAGAAAAAAGTGGGGAGTTTCCAGAATTGATAGTGATAAATGAATGTGCTTAGAGATTTTTAGATCTTGTTTTTGGTGAATGTCTGGTGCATCACATCTATGTAAGTTATATGTTAATATGTGTTGAAATGTACTGACGGGTGAACATAGAATACAAATTGTGTCAACGTGAAATTAGTCTCCACTGCGACAGTGGAAAATATTCTAAGAACATGTGCCTCCAAACAAGCTATGAATCGCACACGACATGCATGAATGAAAATGTACCTAGATGCACGTCGTCCATGCGTACCAACTTCACTAAGTATATTCCTTACAAAACGATCGCCTGGGTTAGTATTTAGAAATTAAAGCCACTGGAATGTACATGCATACTTAGGACATATAGCCCCGTCTTAACGCCATTCAAGACAGGGGAGTAACTATACACAGATAGCCAGACAGTCAAGTGCATGTGTTTTTGCACATACACGCACATACATACCCGGTTTATAAGATATGACATCAACAGCACAATCATACTACATATCATCACATCGTTAAATGTCTGGTAAAATGTTTTGATGAAAATGTCCCTACCTCCAGCCCATGTTTTAACCATGCACAATTGAAACATAAATTAACAAAGATTCTCGTGTATTTTGGGTAGTTCTTTGAATTATATATACATAATTTCTACCAATTCTAATTAACAAAGTACACCATGAAAATTCTTGCTGTGCTCAAAGATGTTCAACCTAACATAACATTTATGATATCATGTTAAGTCTGTAAGTCTGACTGTCATGCAAATTGAATGTTTTATTTCTGACATTTTGTTTCAAGCATAAATCAAAATGGCAAAATAAGTTTAATTCAATGTTTAGCCGTTGTACCTGGGAATGTCATAGAATTTTACATCAGTTTTTAATCATATGTTTACAGCATAACATTTGAAGGATTCAACCTTTACCTTGAAAAAAAAAAAAACACACAAAAAAACAACAACCCTTATTACAAATATTTATTGTTTTTAAAGTTAAAATGTGTCTAAAATTATTTCAAGACTTCAATTATTATAATATTTTCATTAATTTTCTTTCTAAATAGACAACTTTTGTCTTACAAGTATAACATATCTATCTCATTTAGCAAAATAACCTCCAAGCACTTTCCATATTTTCTGTTCATATTCTGTCATGACAACGACGACAGTAGCATATACTAATGAAATCATTTTTGATAGACCAAAATCTAATGTAACTTGTCTTTCTTTTCCACGTTGATTATATTCCATTTGAATTGTATTAAACAGCTCAAGTATGCAAAAAGAAAGATTTTCTTTCAATTTTTATTTTCGATGCGACCAGTAAGTACATTTGTTTAACAACTATATAAAGCATTTAGTCATACAATGCGGTTTAATGATTGTAAATAAAAAAAGTAACTTTCAAAAGTTACCTGTATGTTAACGCCCGCACTCTTCAAAAAATAATATATGAATATAATTTCAAACATATATATATAATTTCAATATACACAATGTCATATACAAAAAAATTGGCTGGTATGTAAGATGTGCTGAAGTCATCAAACATAAAAAAAGGTATTGAAACATTCTCATACCAAAGTCGTAAATAATGGTACTGGTATAGCTTTCTTGCTTGGCGCTCATCATATAAGGTTAGTTCCAGGATTGGTTGGCCCGGTGTCAGGCCCGGTATGGTATCATACCTCATGTCTACAGCGTGATATTGCAGTGTGGCAGCACTATATCTGTTTCAAGTAGACCTCGTCTCCAAATGACTGAAATACTGCCGGTGGGACGTTAAATCCAATAAACAAACAAACATTCTTGACAATACAACACCGGGCATTCTCCATTTTTTTCTTCTGCAAGTTCATTCAATTATTAGGCGATACAGAGTTTATGTCCAATCAATGCCTTCCTTGTCAAATTAATCCAAGTACATGCCATTCACGGAGTAAGAGGGTTGAGTTTAGTGCTGAAGTTTTTTCTTTACACACTGATTATCTTATGTGGTGACTGTAGCTGTCTATTTTCGTTCCGTAATTGTCTTCCTTTAGTGCGCTAGGGTCTTATTAAGCTGAAGCAATTTGAAGGAATACGCTGTTTGTTACTGATTGAAAAGTACTGCGCATAGATGCACTTAACACCGAACAATGTTGTTTATACCGTGACTGATATTGAGTTTAATGTTGTCTATCTGTCGCTCTCAAATCTCCCTGAAGTGTGTCTCAAGAAAACTTCAACGTAGTTTTGTATACCTGGGTTTATTTATTTTCAACACGACATGGCATTTCTTTTATTTGTATATATGCTTATCCCATGCCGTTCTCTTTAAAAAAACATGGTACCTTCATTTATAAGCGGCATGATTCGAAGTTATAACTTCTCGAGCCATATCAAAATGCACTTCGAAGCTTTCTGCAGGTCTAGCGTATTGTCCTCATAGTTAAATACTTTTTTTTTTGTAATTTGAAGTGTTGTTATATTTTATGAAATGATGCGTTTGCGGATTATTTTGATATTTTACAGTATAGGAAGAATGGAAGAATTAAAGAAATCTTTGTTTTGGAAGGGTATGCATATGATGACACCATTAACATTATTATCATTCATTTTAAATTAATGACTTGAGCTGTACATGTATTATTAAACTTGTTTCATACATGTATACAGTCATCAGATTTTACTGATTGACATATATAATTGATGTTTGCAGTATTAAACATTGGTAGTATAAACCAACATTGATTTTTCATTAATATATTTTGTACTGAACGTTACCGATTTACTTAAGTTCTGATTGCGTCCTAATTGCTGTATGCAGACTATTATTAATATCTAATAAGCACTCACATTCACTCATAATCTGATAAAACAACCCATACTCAATTTATCATATAATCATATAAGAAAGCAATAAATATATGATATGGCTGTAACAACATGCATACTTATCAAATGGGGGTAAATTATCTTACAAAATACTCACAATCTGATAAAAAATGTATTCAATTTATAAACTAATACATCTCTGTATTATCGACATCATGAAATACAAACAAAATATTTGCAATGACTTGCTTGTTTCCATTGTTCATAATTCGATTTTCGGATATTTTTTATGTTTTCTTTTCATTATTTTTACTTTTGAATTTTTCTTTCTTCGTTAAATAGATAGGTATCGTGATAATTTCAGATCCAAGGATACCGACTGCTATCATGATTTTTTTTAAAACAAACGTGTCTCCTCATGGAGTTAAGGGAAAATTACATTGTTTACAGTTATATTAAACGAGCTCGTTCACAGATGATCAGTAGAAACAAAAAAGTTTCTTTCTACTTTCCCTCGTAAATGTTGGTGAAATAATTGTCTCCTGACAAATTCACTCGCTATTTCCGCAAATGTCCACTTCGGAGAACTCTGTTTAAAATAGAATACGTTATCCCCGAAGCAGATTGCATTACCCTATGACACGTTACACAACATGGTGTTTTTCAGTAGTCTCGAGTAGCGAATTAACATGTTCAGCCTGTGGAGTGCGCTCATGTGTGAAAAATGAAGGTGATAGGTCATATTATATTACTCGAAGATCGTATTTCTAAATAAAGGTTTTATAAATCTTAATGTACGTTCAATACCGTTCGTAACACTATTGTATATGATGGAAGAAAACAAAACAAAATATAACAACATATTTTTACAATCACGGAATGTTATAATGGATGACAATGAGTTTGTAGATAAGTATTGATTGACACTAAAAGTTTTTAAATTCTGTGTACGAAAAAAAAAATGGCAAAGGTGAAAGGTTCCAATTTTATTTTATTTTTTACTGAAAATCCTTCAATTTTGTATTTTCTATTTTTCATTTTATATTGTTAATATTCCTTCACAGTTGCTTAATCAAAACAACAACAACAACAACAAAAAAAGAAAAAAAAGAAAAAAAAGGAAAAAATAGAAAAGTGTATAGGTGACTGAGTTCATTTAGGAGGTAGTGAGACAAGAATACAAAGTTTAAACTCTGTTAAGCACTTAATTTATTTCATATTAATAACCTGTTTGAAAAGGAAGTATGATACATACAGACAGACATCCTTTACAGGCTAAATAACCCCTTAAGTGTTGTTGTGTTGACATTATGACACCTTATATCTTAACATTTGGAGTATCCGAAATATGTTACACATTACATGTCCGAAACATTTTGATGGTAAACTGTAGCATACGCCCATAAGATGCAATCCAAATAATCGATTTCTTTTTAATTTTCTTCTTTTGAAAAATAGTTCAATGTTTTGGCTTAGTTTATTATCAATCAAGAAATATTAGTATCATTTGTTTCGGAAGTAAATAGTCAAAGGCAATAATTCACTATGAATAACACACAGTGCCTTGCTCCTCCATTCGTCATGTGACACCTTTATGCAAGGAAAAATTGAGATTCATATTTGCAAATCCTCTGTTCTTTCCTGTGAGTCCCTTTCCCACAACCTACTGCACTATCACATCAGTAAATCCCATCAATTTTATTTATTCACCATGTCAGCATGATTTTATTAATCTTCTAGAGATAAATTACAACGTGCTTTATTTATTATGTTTTAAAATGGATCAGGTTCAAATTACCATGAATTTTATATTTGATGTGATATGAAATTGTATATAATGATTGGCATTAAGATCCTAATCGATGCCTAATTATTCGATTTATGATTATTTTCCTTGTAATTGCAATGATGATATCTTAAAATCCAGGGAAAAAGTGTTATTACGGAATATTTGCCTTGGAATTTAAGCAATGAGCAATCTCAGAAGCATTAAAGGCTTTATTTTCCATGTAAATTTACCGCTTTTAAGCTATTGACGTGTGTATGTCGTTGGTATAATTCATTTTAAATATGCATATGGTCCCTTTTTCGAACACGAAACAAAATGAGAAGGAAAGCTGTAAAGATTTGGAAATTTACATTGTGATTTTTTATCTTTAATAATATATAATTATATATATTACTGGTGTAGATGATGAAAAAATAGTTAATAATCCATATCTATTCAATATCATCTGCTACTCAATATTGCTATGTTACATTTTGCAATTGCAATTTTGATACAAATAAAAATGTAATTTACAACAAACCCCTAGTTTCTAAGATTTTCCTTAAAATCACATACATTTCCCTTAGTTATCAAGGATTTTCTATAGTCTTATTTATAAAACACTTCAGGAGATTTTTTCCAGTTAAGGAATTATTTTCCTTAAAAGCTAAGGAGCTTTATGAATACAGCCTCAGTACTTAGCGACTAGGATGACCATGCTAAAGCTTCATTCTGTGACGGGGTTCTGATCCACCTTCTTTGTCTATATATGAATGTAATTTACTCTTGACCCATTAAATTTCATTTTCATTTTATCAATTAATAACTATTGCAACATTTCTATCATCAATTTTGTTATCACTGCCCTTCAAATACCAACCCGTGATTGTTTAATTGGCATGGGAAACGTTTCCATGTGATGTAATGAAATATGTATCAAAAGTATAAGCACGTTCGCGTACTCAAAATCCTTTGCTCTATACAGGATCTAAACAGTTTTTTAATCAATGACATTAATTTTACATGGAAAGTTTTCGCATTCAACATTAGCCTTTTTATTTGAAATAGTCTGGTATTGCATAATTTTGTTTTAATTCAGTAACTTCTTAAGCCGTTCTTGTCCGTGTTTTGTCATGCGATACACGCAGAAAGCTCGTTAATACGGCAACTCGAGAAGAAGATTGTCTTTGATTATACAAGATCTACGGTAATGTTATCCTGGTCTAGTTATTGGAATAATTCCGCAATCAGACAGTGATATTTTCTCTTTTGATATGCCATTTGTCTGTATTTACAAATAGAAATGCATTATCTATGGTTGTATAGCCCCGTATTGATCGGTTTCAAAAAAAAGAACTCATTAAAGCCAACAGAAAGCATTGCGCAGTCTTACTCAGCTTATGTAAACCGAACACATTTAATCAAGTCTCCCTCAAGACATTTCTTTCATGTTTGCTCAAACAATTCGAGGATCAAAGAGGTCGAAAGCGTGAAATGTAATTCGAATGTTCATGTTACTTGTAATTATCTTATAAATCTAATTAATGTTTACAGTTAAACCTTTATTAGCGGTCACCCGTATTAAGCGGTCAACCTGCATGTAGGTGTCAGTTTTAAAATACGCAACTAGCATTTTAGTGTATTTTTTTTATCTCCCATTGCCTTTTGTTCCCGAGACAATTTAACCGTATTATATTTCCATTCTGAGAAAAAAGTGAAAAAGTAAGTGACATATTCGGTTTTACTATGTCAGTGTTTATTAAGGTTAGAACAACTAAGACTGTTTCATATAATTCAAATATGGAAGAAGTATTTAACATTCTTTCTTTGCCAAGAAAGCAAAATATAATTGCGAAGTAATATATACAGTTTTCTACAAGATGACCATTATATGAAAACTAATACCAAGTAAGTATATAAAAGCATAGTGTATAATGAAGCAATCCAAATGTATAAAAAGATAACGGCTTGTGAAAAATACACGGATGAACATCTGTCAACAAGCTGTTCTAAGGGCGCATGTTTCAGTCTAAATTATTATTATAAAAAAAATTCCGTCAGTAAAGCATGTAAAAAGTGCTTCAGCTATTGCAGGAAGGGACCCTTGTGAGGATGATCATATAATTGATAATATTGTGTTTGATGGGCACAAAAATGACGAGAAACCTCATTATGTTTTGATTCTTCAATCAAGACATACGTACTTTCTGACTTGACATGACTATTTGAGTTTACCGTCGCTTCGACAGTATTTCAGTCATATAGCGACGTCCAGCTAATTACAGGTGGACGAAGACCCCGAATGCACGGAGGCATCCGGGTAGAACCACCGACCTACCGCAAGCCAGCTGGAGGGCTTCCTCACATGAAAATCCGAATGACCCTGCCGGGATACATACTTTCTGAGGTTTAAAATCGTAAATACATCATGATGACGGAAAATGAATCTAAACAAAGGTGAAGGAAAAAAAGTTAACAGTGGTTTAGTCAAAAATCACACACACACACACACACACACACACATATATATATATGTGTGTGTGTTTTGAGAAAAACAAGTTGTACTATGCAGACAAAACATCCATTACATATACCATTTTTAACAATTTGTGAGTTAAGTCAAGCCAGAACACGTAACAGGATTTTACGCTAAAAGTGTATAAGGTACATGATTGTATGACAAAACAAGACAAAGTTTGTGTTCATTGACAATTAAATTGTAATATAAATACGAAAGTCGATATAAACTACTTTAATATTTCAAGATATCTATTAAAAGCATTTTACTCATTAGAAAATCAATGGTCTTCGCGTCTAAAAGGATAAAGAAAGTCGCCGACGTCCTAAAACTTAGCTCCTAACCGCTAAGGGTTCGAGTCCCGGAAGGGTCAACATGAGTTTTTTTTTTTGAGGAAGTCACCTTAGGTGACTTGCTGCAGATTGGTGATTGAATTGATGTCGTCGCGACGGTAAACACCAACACTTCACAACCACCACCATCAACAGCAACTAAAACGTTTAGATTTTACAGAAGTGTAAACAAGTAAGAAGGTAAAAGAAGACATAGTATGAAAATGATAAAGAGTGATTTTTTTTAAATTTCAGTATCACGCACGATTTATTTAATTGTGTCCTTGTTCGAAAAATTATCACTGCATCTCTTTCGATAAGAATAGACACCTTATTTGTGTTGTTTTATTTCTAATCGATGTTGTCGTTTATGTGATAACCTGAATTTTCCCGATCGTGATCTTATGGTTTCGAACTTGTTTTAAATTCAAATTCGATCATTAAAACCGAAGAAGCGCCATTTAATTACTATGTAATGTCAATATCATGTAAATCTATTTAATTAATAATGTTTTACATTATCAAAAGGAAAACTTCTCTCCTAAAATTCAATTATTTACAGACATTGTGTTTGAAAGTAGCATAAAATGTCTTACTCAATAACCATCCTTTGAATTGAAGAAATAGTAATTAAATGACGGTGCACAAAGCCCCCAAAAGACACATTGATATAAGAAGAGTGTATTTTTTGTAACCGATTTAGAATAATAAAGCAAAAACAATGCTATTTTAACCAGGGACCTTATTAGTCAATTTCCAGAGTCTATAGTTAAAATTTGAAATAACACTTTACAGTATTTTTTTAAATAAATTGATTTAACTTGATAAAACTTAAACGTATCTATTCCGTTTGTATATTCAGATGTAGATTAAGGTCGCTAATATATATATATATATATATATATATATATATTTAGGAAAATTATCACTTATATTTATACCCCCGGGGAACAAAGTTTGGTGGGGGTATATAGGAGTCACTTGTGGTCGGTTAGTCAGGCAGTCGGTCCGTAGGAATTTTCTTGTCCGGAACATTAACTGAAAACTATTCAAGGTATTGACTTGAAACTTAAAATAAAGAAACATAAGTGCATTGTCTAAAAACTGTAACTCTGTTTGGTCCCACTTTTAAATTGTCTCCCTTTCTTTATTATCTTTCTTGTCCAGAGCAAAACTCGAAAGTCATACAAGGTATTGACTTGAAACTTCAAATACAGACAGATGGCGACGAGAAATGCAGTGTCAGTATAGTGAAGTATAACTCTTCCTGGTCCCTGTGTTTAATTATCTACCTTTGTTGTCTTAATTTTAAATGACCTATCTTTGTTTAAAAAAAATGCAAGTTTGTTCGGAGCTATTTTGCATTGCCGATAAGTTTTAGTACATCACCAATATTCAACAATGTTCTACAGCAGGTATCAAGTTTCAACGACAATATATTGTGTATTGCGGTTTTGTTTGTGTACCGTACAGGAAATAAATGCAATTATTATCTTGGTGTTTGCTTGTATCATATCATGCTTAATACATAACGCACATTGAATGTTGCTTTTTATTCTGAATAATAATATGGATACAGCCAGAGAAACCTTTTTTTGTCAACATTTAAAAATGCTGTTGCCTAAAGTGTGATCTTTCGAAAGCAGTGCATCTTCCCCATGTAAACATCACTAATTTCAATAACACGAAATACTTCAATAGTGAAAAAGCTTCATTTATGGTTCTTGCACATTGCACTTATATTTGCTGTCTGTCTACATTTTATGTTTAAAGTCAATGCTTTTTACACTTTACACAAGTGCACCGACGCTTCAAATTTAGCTTATTTTCAACGTCAAAGCAGAACACTGAATTTTAGGCACGAGTGAAAATTATACAAGGTATTAACCTGATACTTAAAATATAGTCAGATGGCGACGAGGAGAAGTGTAGTATACAAGAACTAGAACTCTTCCTAGTAACAGTATTTAAATATCACCTATTTTGTCTTAATTTTGAATAATCTAATTTTGTTAAAATTAAATGAAAATTTGTTTGGAGATATTTTGCATTGCTAATGATTTTTGTTTTAACAATAGATTGTGTATTGTGGTTTTGTTGGTGTACAATTAAGTAAGCAAATACAATCATTGTCTTGGCGTTTGCTTGTATCATATAATGCTTTGTACATAATGTACATTATATTTTGGTACAGCCAGAGAAACTTTTTTATCAACATTTTAAAATGTTGCTGCCCAAAGTGTAATCTTTAGAAAGCAGTGCGTCTTATACAACACTTATCTTTATTACACACTTACAAATCTACAACATGCTTCAATACTGTGAACAGCTTCAAATAAATTATTAACCTCTTTAGGTTTCAAAAAACATTTTATGTTTCAAGTCAATGCTATTTACACCTTGAAACTACTATAACAAACATCCATAACTCTCCTATCCACTTTGAAGAAAGACTTACTTATTTTTTGACTTACTATCATAACCAGTATACATGTACTATGAATACAAATTATTATCTATACCCCACCTGGAGTCTAGCTTCTACTGTATTAAAGCGTTTTGCGGTGGTATTAATCACATTCAGTGATATTTCTAGTTAAAATTTTATTGAGATTATTGAGAAGTATAAATTCAGAAAATTAACGGATTTTAGACCAGGAGATAAACACACACACACACACACACACACACACACACACTTATTTGACATTGGATCATGACAAAATGAGTGCCGGTTTGTTTCTTAACATGTATTCTGTAAATAAATCATGTTCCACTGACTTTTGCAATTTATAACTGTGCTTAATTCTAGTATTATGACATGAATCATACACAGCAGCATCTTTATATCAGTCGATGTAACCACTGTTTTTCTAACCATACGTATACGCACTATTTAACACTTCAAATAATCCCCATTAACTGGCTAGCTTGGCACACATTGTAATTTGAACACTCTTTATTCAAAATGTTTTTTCCTAGATAAACAAGCATGGTAGACTCTTTGGAACTAATTGCAGTGTAATAAATAACTTATTTTGGGTAACACGTAGCATTAAGTGTTATTCATATGGCCAAGTCATGAGAACATACTAAAATGCTGTGCACAAAGGAAGTGCACCGACGCTTCAATTTTAAACATACTTTCAACGTCAAAGCAGAGCAATGAATTTAAGTCACTTGTGAAAAATAAATATGTTGCAGTAGGTATATATACGTGATTGGAAATGATTATTTCACAAAGGATAGTAATTATACATAAAAACACATTCAAGTTTTATTTAATGACAGTGATCATATCAATGTTTGAGAGTAAGTTATATAATATCAATTCAAGCGTTACCACTCGGATCTGTGAGATCACTATGATCTGTGAGATCACTATGCTTTTCTTCTAGGCGGTGATTCCTGGCCCCGTGTCCTGAAAATATCAGGCTTATACTAAAACATCTGAAAAAGCTTTCTCTGAAATATCAGATTAGGATGGATTTATATGAGATTGTATTGCAATAGAAAGTATCACACAAAGTTCATGCTCAAGCTTAAGTTTAGTATGACAGATTGTTCTCAAGCATTGTCTCAAGCATGATTGAGTAAGAAATTTGACATAGTCAAGAATGTGTTTAAAAGTCGCTGTGAATACCACTCATTGATCAAGCTTATTTAAGCATGATAAGGATAAGTAGGCTTTTCATCATCTTCAAGAACTTTGGGCCTTGAGTTATATATCTGTGATGTTGGGATACTTAAATTGAACGAATGCTTTGACTTTTAAGATCCTAAGGAGGGACAAGGGTAAACTAACATTATGACCCCTTATACTTTGGGGACATATGGTAACTACACGAGTCACAGGGACTTACTAATATATAATTAATATTATTCTGCTCATCGACCTTAACAAGAGGTGATTGTCATTTGAGAGATGGCTTAAGCCTCGTTTCAAATCAAAAGTTTTATAATACACAAATCCTCATGCGGAGTCGATAATATATGATTTTCTTTATCGAATTATGCAAACATGGACTGAAATGTATCTTTTTTCAAGTAAACCAGAAACAACACAACAGGTTTATACAGGAGTGAGTATAAATAAGGTTTCAGTGTTTGAGACATGTCGCTATCGAAAAACGTTAACAAATGTCTCAGGTTAATATCGTAATCTATTGCAGAATAAGCACTCTTTAGTACATTGACCTTGCTTTGACAATGAGCGATGTGTTAAGTACAGTTCGACTAGTGAGATATATTGGCAGACGTTTAAGTGATCTATGTTTATGCGAATGCCTGCAAATCTGCCAAACTTAACGTAAAGTATAAAATTGAAATTGTCCCCGAGGATAGTGCAGACATCGAAGAAAAATATCGGGATGCGAACTTAACTATCCCTTTTAGTTTTGGAAATAGTCGAAATAAAAAGAAATTGAGTTTGATTTTTCGTCTGTTGTTTAAAAGCTGCGGCAATGGGGTGTTGGTATTCAATTAATATTCACCACCTTGTACACAGAGTGATAAAAGGAGTGCAATGTCTTTGTCTTTCAAATACTTATATTCACAATATGTGTATCAGGTACTTTATACTGACCAATGCTGCTAAACCTATTAAAACAAGCATGCACATCTACAAGAGCTGATGAATAAATTCGTGGGCACATCTAAAAACTAACATTTTTACTTTTTAACTTAGAAATATAAAACTTGTATCAAAGAAATGTGCAATGTGAAGTTATATCAAGATCTGACCAACGGTTGCTGAGAAATAGAGCAGATAAAATATATTCTAGAAATATGGCAAACGGGGAATATCTCAAAGAAAATTAAAGCAAGCAAGACATGCCCACAATATGAGCAAGACGACTTGGTATTTATATTTGTTGTGAATTTAAAAGAAAAATATCTAAGAAATAGTGTAGACAAAATGTCTTCAATAAATATAGCAACAGGTCATAACTCATATAAAATCAATTCAATCATGATGTGCCAACAATATACACAATTAGACTAAGTACTCATTAATGGTTTTATATGATTACATTTATAATAATGGACTTATCACATTTAAAATCATTTGAATCATGACATACCAACGAAATACACAATTAGGCTTGGTACTTATCAGTCTGACATGTAAGGTTTGAATTAAACTTTAAATAGGGCGGATAAATCTCGTCTACAGACGGACCCACAGACCGTGAGACCCACCGACCGACGTGACTCCAATATAGCCTCCATATACTAAGTATAAAAAATGAAATGGGTAAAACGATACTATTAATAAATAAAAAAGTGAAAGTTTGTTGATTCATATTTGCTAACTTTTGATTTAAATACACAAATTGATAAAATTCATATAAACCGTAACCAAGAGAAATAGGAACATTAAGAGTTGTAATGTGTTATTGTAAGCATCCCATTGAGACAAATATGTTCATATTTTCTTGTTACGAACGTGTACACGCAGTTAAAGCGGGTTTATAACATGAGGTTTATTGGCATCGCTTGAACATTTGATTCATGTATAAAACATATATAATACTTTAATAAACAAATGAAATGCAACATTATAACATTAAAATCCCTGTTCTCTCAGTGCTATCAGTGCTTGATTATAACGGTGCTCACAGAAAACTGACTATAAAATAAAGCCATTCTTGCCACCTGTGTCGCTGTCTTCTCCACCCTCCATGTCATCCACGTGTTAACTAAAGATGACACATTCTGCAGATTTCATTAGGTTTAATCTATAAATTCATCTGGAGGATTAGATTTTCATCAATTTGCCTGCTTGCTGCAATTGATGCAATCGTTATTTAACAGATGCCACTTTTTAATATTACCGATAATATTTTTGGTGAATTGCAATGTTCAGAGATTCACCGGCGCTTGTTTCTGATCTTACGTTTATGCAATTCAAACAAGCTGGCAATGTAGATATCCATTCTATCTAAATAAACAGGTTGGACTGATGTGCGTCAAGTTAATTCTCTGTTTAGTTGAAACATGGATTGAATAATGCATCGCAGGTCTACCTTCCTTTTTGTGAGAAATCGATTATCAAAACAGAAGTGAATTATCTACACTCACTCATCTACAACTGCAAGGAAACTGAATTTTATTTTTCATGACAGTTGTTTTCAGAAATATTTTACTATGAATTGAATGTCAATAGCAATAGACATTTGTACGTACAGTACTGATTTTTCCGTCTAGAATTGTATAAAATATGTCCTCCTACAAGGCGGTTATGAGAGGAAGCAGACAAAGTATATATAAAGCTTATATATCATACATGTAACATACATACACACATACAAATATATGGATTTATTCACGTGTGTTAATGCAACTTTGGCTCTAATTATTATTAATACTGTATCGATATACGTAAAACTGTTTATAAAGATATTATTATAATAAATAAATGATATTTTAACATTCAGATGTTGAAGGACATCAGAAAGATACAGTAAAGTCTAATTTTGTCAGTTGCGTTTAAGATATTGACTACAAGTGATGTAAAAAATTACATTAGCTTTTCAAAAGCATTAAATTCCTTACGATTGGTAACCTTATAACATATTTGTGTATCAAAATATTTGTAATGTTATTGTATTGTTGCTGTTGTATTGGAGTTTACCGTCGCAGCGATAGTATTTCAATCATAAAGCGACGTCCAGCTAATTACAGGTGGAGGACGACCCGAGTACACAGAGGTACCTGGGTAGAACCACCGACCTACCGCAAGCCAGCTGGAAGGCTTCCTCACATGAAAAATCTGAAGTCCCTACTGGGATTCGAACCCACAACGGTGAGGGGCTGACAGATTTGTGGTCCACGACTGTAACCGCTCGGCCACATCAGCCCCTAATGTAATTGTAAATATTAATACAAATGTATATGTACGCAGTAAATACAGGTCAGGTCTATGTTTTGATATAAACATCATGAACCATTTACCTCATGAATATTCAAGCATAATTTTATAACTTGGTGACCTTATATTCATTGATCTTGAAGTAGTTGATCAAACAGTGGACTTTTCTTTGACCTGCTGCCTGTAGAATCTGAGCTATAAAAGTGTAGAAGCAAACAGAATATACCCTAAATAAAATGTTCCTTAAGTAGCTGTCTGATCTGGGTCTGCTTTGTTTGTCAATGAGTCTTTACGAGGTAAAGAGTCACTGATAGATGGTTTAAGTGAGAAAAAGTTCAAACTTAGAATACAGATATGAATTAGGCAGTTCCTATTTAATGACAGCGTGATATTTAAGTCTATGAACTTCTTAATTGTGTTTGTTAACCTACAATAAAGTATGCCGTTTCTTGTAAGGTTTTTTAAGAACGTAGTAAATAAAGTGAGTACAGTACAATGTCCCTGCGAATTCTTTTGTGGAAAATAACGGTTTTTACTTTCTGATTCCTGAATGGCAAGTCATTTCTATTTATGCATATGTAAATTTAAAAGTACATCATATTAAATCGTAATTCAATGGTTAAATAAGCAGCATTCAGTTTGATTACTTAACTTCTATCATCTATCTTCTCTTATTTACGATGCACTACACAAACTTAGATTACATGTATTTTGTTATACTTATACCATATCAGCGAAGAGTGAATAACACCACCTTATTATATGTTACATCTATGTCAGTTATATTTAATCTCTATAATAAATAATTTGGCAATCAAATCAATGATTCTTTTTTTTTTTTGCATGGCTTATTTCAGGCATTTTGAAACCTTGACTAAATGATACAGATATAGTTCTGCTTTGCTGCCGCGATAATACGCCAAAGTCACATAGATGATACAATTCCGACACCAGGTAACTAGTCCTAGAATTAATCTTATGGTATGCTGAGCTCGGAGCAAGGGAGATATATTGGTAGCCCTTGAAATGTCGTAGCCGGAGATCGAACCACTCGTTCACCGGGACAGGTTCAAACCATAGGAATTATTTACGTACCTAGCTATATCTGAACATCCATTGTGAATTCCTCCTCCAATTATTCAAACTATCTGAATCATTCATGAACTCATTCAGTTTATTGTAAACTTCTTGGCGTCTTTTCCCCCAGTCAATTAAATCAAACTAAAGATCACTCACAGCATAAAAGGATTGCGCTTAGTCTTAAACTCTGTTTTCTTCACACTCTTATTATTTCCTACGAAGTCATTATCATATCTTTTGGTGCCGTAATTATAGTAATAATTATCATCTGAGATTGTGTAAGGGTTTTATTAAGTACAGACAGTTTAAAGGGGGACATTGTTTATTCACGCTTGAAAATCTGTTCGCTATACTTAACATTAAAATATAAATCCAATATAAATCTGAGGAGATTTGTTTGACAAAATTATTGCGAAGGACTCCTAAACTAAAAAGCCTTTTTTTGAAATAAGTTGATTTAAGACGACAAGGAAGCACATTTCACTACTAACAACATTTTGTGGGTACATTGCTTTATTTGCACTTCGCAAAATTTTCAAACAATACATTTTCGGATCGGAAATTATGTTACTACAACAGTCATTTGTTTTAAAAGCAATTGTAGATCATTGTGCATTTATTTACAATAGGATTGCGCTATAGAATCAAAACGCCTATAACGCTTAGAGAACATGTTTTTGAATGTTAACATGTATTATAGATGCTTTGATTAACGAGGATAACAATTGCAATC
>CM037793.1:33018813-33068813 GCA_021229015.1 Solen grandis | reverse complement strand
AAGTCGAAGTTTAAATAATAAAAAAACACGGTTTTGTAACATGTAAGTTGGCAAGTCCTCATTTAATGCAAAGATGAGAAAAAAATACAGAAAAGAGTGTTATATTTACGGGTCGAACGAAAATTAGGAAGTCCTCGGAATATGGCGACATTCGAATATCCGAGAAATATTATTGATTTGTACTTTTCATTGAAAGTAATTGAGCTTATGACGGGTCTATGAATAAAATACGGTATGTATATTACTTATTTATTAATCTTGAATTGTCACAAAAACCACGTCGATATGATTATGTTTTTAGACACTCATCGTTTTCCAAATATTTGCGGTCATTCAGACATATTTACTGGATAGTAATCTCTTCCATATTTGGAACGAAACTTGCACAAACAACGATCAAAGCGCCATGTTTGGCCATGTCCTTTGTGTATCTTTAATTCTAAGGGAGAAAGATGTATGCGTAACATAATGTGAAGAATTTAATCATCTGTCAGCATTTGGTCTGACCACACTTATAAAGCATGCAAACTGCAATACTCATGTCAGTAAGCGGGGAACTAAAATATGCTTTATGAGTTGTAAGTGTCCACCTAAAAACTATACTAGATTGAGAAATACTAAATGTGGCAGAGACCCCAATGGGCTCGACTCCGGATGGAAGGCATGAAACTAAATAATAAGCGTATAAACATTCATTGTTCATGATTTATTCCTGTGAGGAGAGATAGAGAAACTTAGGTGTAGAATACAATGCTAGACCGGGTCACGATCTAGACTTGACACTTGTATATATCACTTATGATTGCAGACTAAACTAATGATAAAACACAGATTTTATTGAAGCTGTGGTATTCAGACATATTTTTTTCACTTCATTACATATGACTGTTTGGGTTCAACAACCCGCCGACAGTGTTGCAATAACTTTAGGCAGATTATAATTATATGAGGCATCTTAACTGTTATATGGAAAATAACATTTGTACCGAGAGTACGTGTTTGTGGACGGAAACGAGGCTCTGTCTAGTTCCAAACATTTGCTTGTACCCGAGGCATGGGTGATATTTTTCTCAAATGTTTAGAATTTTCATTCTATTTAGTTTCCAGCACATAATCTTTGATAAAAGCTGATACTTTAAATATTTATTTCTAGTAATGTAGTAATGTTCAATGGATTCTTTTGACTGGTCCGAAAAGTAATGCTGGTATAGGACGTGATCTGCCTGGAATAGTAGATGACAGATATGAACATCAAACACCCCTTGGAATGTCTGTTAAATAGCTGTCGCTGTGCGATGTAGACAAATGGCCAGTCACATAATCTTGACAACAACAACAACGAGGCCGACTTGTCCTTGAACTACACTTAAAATGGGTACCAAGCACGGGTTTAATCCGTTCTTTTTATTTTTATTTGGCTACCAGATATCGAACTTAAAATCACTGCGAAAATTAATATTTGCTGTTTTCATGACAAACTGATACTTCTGGAAGGAAATGTGTCAAACAATAACATATAACTGGCAATGTCGATCAGCATTGTATTATCTATTTTCTAGGATCTTAAAAACGATTCGTCAAATTTAACAAGTCAGTTATTAGGCATTTTTCTCCCAGGATTTAACCGAAAATTAATTGTTTATTGTGACAAAAACGTCTTCATATCTTTCCTTTCTTCTCCAGGAAAGATCGGGGTTTTCATTTTCTTCTTTTTTCTCTATATGAGTTTTTAGCTCACCTGAGCACAACGTGCTCATGGTGAGCTTTTTTGATCGCCTTTTGTCCGTCGTCCGTCCGTCCGTCCGTGCGTGCGTGCGTGCGTGCGTGCGTCTTGCATCAACTTTTCCTTTAAACAACTTCTCCTCCTAAACCACTGGATGGATTTTGACCAAACTTCAGAGGAATCATCCTTATCATGACCTCTATCAAAGTTGTTCAAATTATTTTGATTGGGTGAATAAGTAGGTCACAGGAGCTAAAAATAGATTTTTAAAATGCAATCTTAGAAAATCTTCTCCTGCAAAACTGTAAGGCCTAAAGCTTTAATAATTGGTATGTAGAATTGTCTTATAAACATCTACAAAAGTTGTTCAGATCATGACCCTGGGGTCAAAATTGGCCCCGCCCCAGGGGTCATTTTATTTTTCATAGGTTTTTATATTGAAAAACTTTAAAAATCTTCTTCTATGAAACAAAATGGCCTAGAGCTAAGATATTTGGCGTGTAGCATTGTCAAGTGAATCTCTACAAAAGTTGTTCAAATTATGACCCTGGGGTTAGAATTGGCCCTGCCCCGGGGAATCACTTGTTTTACATAGACTTATATTGGAAAAACTTTAAAAATCTTCTCCTATGAAACCATAAGGCCTAGAGCTAAGATACTTGGTATGTAGCATCATCTAATGGTTCATTACCAGGATTGTTCAAATCATAGCCCTATGGTGATAAATGACCCCGCACCAGGGGTTACTTGTTTTACATAGAGTTATATAGGAAAATCTTAAAAATCTTCTTTTATGAATCCATAAGGCCTAGAGCTTAGATAATTAGCTCACCTGAGCACAACGTGCTCATAGTGAGCTTTTATGATTGCCTTTTGTCCGGCGTCTGTCGTCCATCCATCTGTACGTGCGTGCATGTGTATTGCGTCAACTTTTTCGATTAAACAACATCTCCTCCTAATCCGCTGAAGGGATTTTGACAAAATTTCACAGGAATCATCCTTATGATGTCCTCTAACAAAATTGTACAAATTATTATGATTGGTTGAAAAAGTAGGTCACAGGAGCTAAAAATAGATTTTAAAATGCAATCTTAGAAATCTACTCCTGCAAAACTGTAAGGCCTACAGCGTGTAGAATTGTCTTATAAACCTTTACAAAAATTGTTCAAATCATGGCCCTAGAGTCAAAATTTTCCCTGCCCCAGGGGTCACTTTATTTTACATAGGCTTATATAGGGAAAACCTAGAAAAATCTTCTCATCAGAAACCACATTGCCTGGTGTTAAGATATTGGGTATGTAGTATTGTCTGGTGGATCTCTACTTAAGTTGTTCAAATCTTGGCCCTTGGGTGAAAATTGGCTCTGCCCTAGGGGTCACTTGATTTTACATAGGAAAAATAGAAAAATCATCTCCTGAAATACTGCAAGGCTTAGAGCTTGGATATTTGGTATGTAGAATTGTCTTGTGAACTACTACAAAAGTTGTTAAAATAATGACCTCTGGGTCAAAATTGCCCTTGCTCCAGGGGTCATTTTATTTAACAAAGGCTTATATAGGGAAAAACTAGAAAAATCTTCTTATCAGACACCACATGGACTAGAGCTTAGATATAAGGCTTGTACCATTGTCTAGTGGATCTCTACCAAAGTTGTTCAAATCATGGCCCTTGGATCTAAATTGGGTCCGCCCCAGGTGTCACTAGATTTTACATAGGCTTATATAGAGGAAGAAAGGAAAATAAGGTGTCTAGAACACGCTCCATTAATTTCAAAGCTAGATCAGTAAGTTTAAAGGGAAAACCTTGTAGAAACCATATGTCATTGTGCATGCAGCATTGTCTAGTGGATCATTACCAAAGTTTGATTTTAATCATGGCCCTGTGTCAAAATTGGTCCCACTTTAAGTATGTTCATATTATAAACCATTGAAAGCAATATTTCTCAGGTGAACGATTAAGGGCCATCATGGCCCTCTTGTTTCTATATGTTCCATGCTTGCTGTTCCTAACAGGAGTGCACGTTTCCCTGCGACAAGTGTGAATAATATTTTCCCTATTTATCCAGAGACTGGTACCATGTCTTAACGCATTATGATTTTGTGCAGAAATCCAAACACTACAATATTTAATATTACATAATTCTCAATGGGACTTGAAGCACAGCGTTGTAATCGTATTTAATGTTTTTAATATATTATCTTTCCCTTCGAATATATATTACTTTTCTTACAAATTTATAGGAAGAACATTTTAGTGACAAAGAAATTATTTTCCATAGATATATTTCATAATAAATTTGCCGGGTGAAATTAAGAAAATCAAATAAAACAGGAATACATTTAAATTTGAAGAGTGTTTGTATTTTATTAAGCCAAAACAATAGCCTTTCATATAAGAATGCATAAGTAATGAATATATTTGCAGGTTTTATGGTTTAAAACTATTTGCCAATGACAATGGCTCATATAAGTAAACTGAATATATAATTATGTAAGACGTCACGACAACTTCGGTAACATGATTAGAAACGAGTGTTGATAGGGATAAAAGAATAGGAAGTGTTGAAAAAGTGTACGAAGCCGAATCCTGCCAAGAAAACTATGAAAACTTGATACAGTGAAATAGTATATATTTATTACGAGATAACTATCTCGTAACTAAAGACGTTTTATTTTTTATTTATTCATCTATGTTTTTTTCCTGCCTGTTAAGACCTCAAAAGCTGCATAATATTCGAAATTCACTTATATTCACTTATCACAGTCTGAGATCAAACGTCTCATATCTAAAGAAAACCGAATAAATGTTCAAAACTTCAATGAGACACATTTATTTGAAATAATCGCCCAGAACTGAAAAAAAGAATAATTACGTCACTCGGTATACTTACATGGCATAGATAAAGGTATGCGAAATCAAAATCAGCAGTCAGCCAAACTAAGCGATTATTGTATCATTTTATGTAATGATAGCGACAAAACACCATTTTTTTTAAATTAATCCTTTACTGAGTCGCTCATATTCCGGCCTTAGGAAATGTTTACTCCCGAGAAAAGGTGTATTTTCCCATTATCAGCCCCCTACCGAGGTTTACAACTGAAGGGACTATAGGTTTGCCCTCCGTCTGTACGTCCGTCCGTATGTCCCCGTCCGCACGGATGTCCGGACGTATGGATCCCGCGATACATGTAACTTAAAAAAAAAAAACAACATTTTATATGATATTATGGTAATTGGTTAATAAATAGATGGCAGTATGGAGATTCTGCACTTCACTTTTTTTCTCCGACCAAAAATTGCTTTCTATGATAACGGTAGGGGACCCATGTGTTGCATGCAACACCTATTACATGTTATATATTTATATCCGATTTCATTGTTATATTTTGTCACACGTACTGTGTCGTCTCTATGTAAGTTTATTGCGCATGTGTCTTTTGTGATAGATAAGGGTTCTTACCGAAAACCATCTAATCAGAAACAACGAGTAACCAAAGTGAATATTGATGATAACGTCATTCAAAATAATCTATAACTAAAGTTGACTATAATATAGGACAGTGCATTCCTTGTCAAAGTTTAACTAAATGTGCTAGATGTAAAGAAACTGAAACGAATTAGCTGTACGAGATTAAGAAATGGCAAAACACACAAATTATTTACAACGAATAAAAATTTTAGATAAAAGGATCATAAAGTTTTGCACTCGGTATATTCAAATACAGAACATATCAACACTATTAAAATTGTAAATCTAATTTCTCACTTAAGCATATTAAATTCGTACAGTTCATGGGTTTTAAAATTAATTGGAAATGCAAATCAATCAAAGCTTCTACTCTCTGGCATAGCACATTTCTCATGTCGGTGCATCTGCGTAAGATACATCAGTCAATTCCTTTATTTGTTTATTTATATCTACGTCACGTCATACTGCACCGGCTTCTGTAATTTAGCAGTCTCGTTTGTCTACGTATGACAATTACGAGAGTGATGATGAACATCAATATCATTTTGATTATGTTTTTGTTGTTGTCTTGGCGTTGACTCTCATATGCCGACGTCAAGCTAACATGAGGAATTCATCGGGATAGTATGTCATCGACTATAATCGTTCGGCAATTGACGACTATAACCGCTCGTCAATGGACGACTATAATCACTCGGCAATGGACGACTATAATCTCGTCAATGGTCGACTATAATCGCTCGGCAATGGACGACTATAATCGCTCGGCAATGGACGACTATAATCTCGTCAATGGTCGGCTATAATCGCTCGGTAATGGACGACTATAATCGCTCGTCAATGGACGACTATAATCGCTCGGCAATGGACGACTATAATCGCTCGTCAATGGACGACTATAATCGCTCGGCAATGGACGACTATAATTGCTCGGCAATAGACGACTATAATCTCGAAAATGGACGACTATAATCGCTCGTCAATGGACGACTATAATCGCTCGGAAATGGACGACTATAATCTCGTCAATGGTCGACTATAATCGCTCGTCAATGGACGATTATAATCGCTCCGAAATTGACGACTATAATCGCTCGTCAATGGACGACTATAATCGCTCGTCAATGGACGACTATAATCGCTCGGCAATGGACGACTATAATCGCTCGTCAATGGACGACTATAATCGCTCGGCAATGGACGACTATAATCGCTCGGCAATGGACGACTATAATCTCGTCAATGGACGACTATAATCGCTCGTCAATGGACGACTATAATCGCTTGGAAATGGACGACTATTCAATGGTCGACTATAATCGCTCGTCAATGGACGACTATAATCGCTCGGAAATGGATGACCCTGTCTAAGTAGAACGTTGCAATTTTAAATATAGTTTGATAGTTTATTTCGTAATACATGTAAGCCATAGGCCCATTAGTATTCATATTTAAAAAGAACGCGGCATTTGTGTACTAAACAAAAGTCAATGGAAAGTATAACACTACAATAAATAAATTATAGCACTTGTAAATTAATCTTACATAATGAAGTTGACTTTTAAATATTTGGTGGACAACGAAATTAAACAAAACATTATACCGGGTAATCTAGTGTGAACTAAGCCGAAGCAAAACACGTATTTTAGCAGTTCCGATTATACGTATACCATAAACAGCAAACAGCTACATAGATATACCAGCGCATGGGAATTTTTTGACATATGAAACTAGATCTAATCATAATTAATTCTTTCTTTTTTTTTCAGAAGATTTGACAATGAATATACTAAGATTTCTGATATTTTTTCAGATGTCAGTAACTCAATAAATTTAGGTATGTAAGAAGTTTTAATCATTTCTCGTTTATATCTGTATAATAGGAATTCTAGTAAGATATGGAACACGTCTTTTAACCTATTACAAATGCATTTTCTTTCAACATAATTATGGTATAACTAAAGAACTGTCTCATCTACCTGTTTCCACTTCTTATCTATGAGAAGATACCCTTAAACGTGTTAAAATAGTTCTAATTCTATACTTACCTATATTCAAATAATTAAAATATGGTTATTAAACATAATTTTCAAATAAAACATAAGATCATGCATGAGTATATTCCTTTTATTTTGAAAACTAGTTTTGTATGGATATGCCATGTAGTCTTTGTTTTATAGAATAATAAACATAATTTTTATATTTCCAACCCCTTGATTTAACCAAACATCATTAAAACTGTTTTATATTTTACATATTTTAGGTCACTTTGTTGCACATTTAACAATTATTTTATGACACTAAAAGCCCAACTTGTACTCAAAGGTGTTCTACCATAAACGAATTTATTTTGTGTATGTTTTACCTCAAGTTTTGTTTACAAAAACCGAAACGCACTTTTCTATTTTTTTACAGTGATTTCCTTTGAGAAATATCACAAAAAGATACAAAATCATCACTTAACATATCATATTTTACCTTTGATTTTCGTCATTTATCGACTTTGTCGACCCAAGTTTTATAAGTTTATAACAAATAATATTTCTCCCAAAATAATCAATGCTTTTGTAAACCAATAAAAGCAACATAGAACCTCTTAATTTGATTTAGCAATTGTGTTTTTACACAATTTAGTAAAAAAAAAAAAAAACACATTATCTACTGTCCCAATATGTTTTCAAAAACCCGATTGTGCTTCAATATAAACATGAAATTTCTCAGCCCATAAATTTAGTCTTCCAATTAGTTTAGGGTAAATAATTTTACCAATACATGTATACACGTTTCTGAAATAATACACATAAATCATATCGAATTAAAATGACAAATACATCTTAATTAAACACAATGAGCGTTATTTGATGTAAACTTTTTATTGTTACCTTATATACTGTCTTTCTATTTACAAGTCTACTATATTTGCTATTTTGATAATATAACAGGACCTTGACTATAATTTACTTACAAGCGCATCGTATAAACAAAATTGTATCTCTATAAATGCTATCAATTTGTCTGAACATTTACACATCTCTTGTGTTTATCTTTAATTTCACTGAGCAAGTAAGGAATTTGTGACAAACTCCGTGATTTAACTAAATTAATCGATAAAATTACCGTCAAAAAGTATCTGAATATTATCAAAATCCGGAAGAATACCTTATGGACCAAACCAGTAGATTGTTTCAGGTATATTGAGTATAAAAACCATACACATACTATGAGCCAAACACGCCTTAAAATGGATGTTTAATCAGTAAGTTCCGGTCATACAAATCGGTCATACAGTTTCGTTGTTCGTGGAAAATGTAACTCAAATGCCAAACTAGGTTTGACAGATTTGGTCAATTAAATGCATTATGCTGGATGCTAATGCTTTTAAATGTCTCCCATGAATTACCATGCCTAATTTATCACTAGAAGGACACAGATAATGTTTGTTGTGCAAATGAGTTCTTCAAATTACCGATTTTCGTGAAACCGTGTAATGGGAGTCGTGTATTATAAAAAGGGGATGAAGGGACAAACACAGCCGCGAATAACACAAAATTTTAATGTCACAGAAAATGGTAAATACGTGCACAGCATAATGAACGAATTGCTAATTAATCATTAAAATAGTTATTTACGCTGGCACTCAGCAAATCAAAGCAAATGAGAATTTATTTTCAGACCATAGGAATTTTGTAGTTTACGCCAAGATAAATTATTAAGAAAAAAAATGAACCAAACAGACACAATAGGACCATTGCATCCATTTCGCGAATTCTGACATAATATGAATATTCACAGTAAACGATGTATTTCAACAAAAGATTTAGACAAAAACATCGCATGCGGAAGCATGTTTTTTTTTTCTTAAGCACAAAAGAGATAAATGAAAACAAAGAAAACAAACGTTCATTTGTAAATGACTTGATCTAATTTGGTGAACAATACCAAAGATTTGTCTTTGTTAACAAGTGTCTTAAGCATGCGTTTTATTTTCATTTGGCCAGATCTAAGACTTAGGACCCTAAGTGTGAATGTAGTTTTTGTGATAGTTAACAAAAATGTGACATTTTATGACAATAGTTTCATTAGTTTAGAAGTTATGACAAGGGTCAAAGTTTTTCTTGAAGATTACGCCAATGACGACGATACCAGAGTGATGACAATACTTCAACTTTTTTTTCGATTAAATCTACATGGCATTACATACATTTAGAGCATTAGAAACCGAATAAATACTGTTTAAATTATAACGAAGTTTAAATAGCGAGGGAACAGACGAGGTCAACAATTTAGCAACGATTTTGTTCCTTTACATAATAATTCTCTTTTTTTTTTTTACAATATTTTCCAAATTCTATTTGTTTTCTAGTACAGTTGACAAATAATTAGTCGGATATTATGTAACTCTTTAATGACAGGATTGCAAAATGCAAAACAATATTGCACTAACCAACCTTAAGTACTTTGACGTAGAAAGCACTTTATGCAGCCCTATTATTTTTCATTTTATTCATAACACCGAGCGCGACGAAAATACGATGTGAGGAAGGCTATTATTAGGTTTAGGTGATATCCTGATTGCATGTTTAATAGATATCAGTGAACACGTTTTACATTATTCGACCATCGTCTTCTACTGCCTAAACATCATTTCATTTTTATTTGGCGATCTGACATCGTGTGTTTTCATGCCCTGAGTTGATTATGTTTGAACAATGCATTTGGCAATTTTACAATAGGCTTTATAAAATAACACGTTTATAAATGACTTACAGTATAGAACTTATTTTTCATACGGTGTATAATGCTGGCAAAGCAGACATTATGTCATAAGAAATAATACTGTCTGCTTCAGCGAGTATAATAGCTACACCTATAAAAATAATTTAGCTTTTGCTGATGCCCTAAGCAATATGCTATAGTACCTACTTATTTTTAAGTTCATAAGTAAATAGTAAAACTTACGAGATAAATTACTGTTACAATAAGTACTAAAAATATTCAAGTTAAGCTGGCAAAACAAAACAACTCGAGGTGCATGAAACAGACATCTGTATTCAGATAATTTCAACTCACTTATATACTAAGAACTATGATATATATATTAGCATTATTGCGAAAAACTATATACGATAAATGAAAAAACATGCCACAATGTGATCTATAATGTATTTTCTTATCAGCTGACATATTTAGTATGAATGGAAAAATTACAGAATTGAATGTGATTCGAAAAGGTTTCTTTTTTTCTTAAATCCAGCTGTTCAGGGGACAGTTTTGAATTTGTGAAAAAATAAATAAATTTAAAAGATAATTTTAAGTTAGGATACATACTTTTTTGCCTACAACCTAAATAAAATAAAGGTTTTATTTATCTTATAATTTACACAATAATCGGGCTTTAAGTATAATCTTCATATTAACTAAAATGATGTTTATAATCATGTTTAAAATCTTGTAAAATGCATGTGGTAAACATTTAAAAGCATACAGATATGTTTCTTGCTGCTATGTTAATACAAAATGTATCCGCAAAGCTTCAGACTGCGTTAATCAGGCGCAACCCAACCATTTCACTTCTTCCAAAGGACCATGTGTACACGGAGATGTTCTCATCTGGTTAATTAAGTGCAATTTCTTTTACATTGCAAGGCTATTTGATGCAGTTAAAGCCATCTTTTTATCAGTCAAATAATGCATGATTTGATTTTAATTCAGTGAGCTCTAAAGCCAGTTTTTCCCGTGTTTGCAACGCAATAAACGAAGAAAGCTCGTTCATACGGAAACACAAGATGAGCATTGTTTTTGATTATGCAAGATAAACGGCAATGGCAATGTTCTCCGGAACTATATATCTAAATGTCTCTACAATCGGGCAGGGATTTGTCATTTGCATTATCTTTAAGCGTCAATATCCTTTTTTTAAAGAAACATTGTAGAAAATGTTCCGCTCCTTGAATGAATGGATAAATCGAAGAAAACTTCCATCTGTAAATGTTACTTTCATGTTTCACGTTTCAAGGATCAAAGAGTTTTGTGACGTGACACGCGGTTCTGAATCAATTCATGCTGCTATCGTAATTATTGATACATGTATAAAAACAATCAAATGTCATTGGTAAGGGATCAGTGATATGACAATGTATGCTACCATTCATTTAAGCATATAAGTGTATGAATCAATAATGTGTAACGATATACTGTAATTTGATGAAGTAGTGTTATATATTACTTATTTTGTCATTTTATATTCCTGTTAAATAGTGAGAGGGTTACGGACACAAATATTCATAACGTTAAATTAAATATTAATTGCTGCTATAGACGACAATAATGAAGTTTTACTAAACTGAGTAAAAATGCAATTATTTAAATCAAAATTAGTTTGCACTATGATATTGCACGATTGGTAACAACCACCTTTTAACATAGTGCAGGAGAAAGGAGGAGTCCAAAACGTGCATAATACAAACATTTCGTAGAATTACAAATCATTTCTAAATAACTACCTTTTCTTAAACCCTTTATTGTTTTCTGTCATATTTCATTACACAAAACTACACAAGTTATTATGTGGGATGCCACTCTGTTATGATCATTATATTTAACACACCAGTCTCTAGTGATCGTTCATTACTTTTGTTTGAAGGCACTTAATGAAGACTAAAGTAATGTAATGCTAAATATCTAAATGGTCGCAATATATCTGGGACGAATGCTGTTATCAGATGTATTTTTATATCCTTGTTGATTGTTAAATGAATATCGCTGAACATAATCTACATTATTCAGCCGTCGTCTCTTTCTGTCTTAAAAGCAGGCTTACTTTTAATGAGACCGTCTATCTTATTTCCCACATTTTCATATCAGTTATGGCAAAATATTTGGCATTTTTATGATTGAGTTTCATACTCAGGTTTGTTAATCTTTTGTTTGCATTTTTAAGTTATATAACACAGGCTTATCCTGCAGCTAAAACTGAATAAGTAATGGCCTACCCTATAGCGATAATATAATAGAAATAGTGCTTAGAAATTAGGAAATTTCTTCTGCCTTAAGCTATTAGGTGCTGGATAACATTATGTTTCATTGTATTTGTATATTATATATTGGGAGACTGGTTTTAGTACTAAATACCTGTTTCATGGCAAACTATTGTGAATGGGCTGTATTCACGAAACATAATTAAAATGGTAAACTTAACTTCGATGATATTAATAAATCCCACAATGTCTTAAATATTTAACTCTAAAGCTGAACAACTAATGAAACAGAAGAAGGGAACAAATATTAATGATTGTAAGTAGTTTTATAAAAGTTTCAGAATAATCATGAAAGTTGTTTTTATTTGGCCTTAATTAATTAAAAAAAATAAAATATTTTGCTAAATTTAGAAGAGGTAAAGTTATTACATTTATTACAGGCCAACCGTCTTTCATTTTTAGACTTTGACTCTATGGATTTGTATAAGGAACCAAGCATAGCATGAAAAGCAATTAACCTTTGCAATATTTATTTTTAAAAGAAAAAAAATAATCGTGCCATTTTCTTAGACATCTAATGACACAAACACCATTTTGACCATTACTTTCTATTTTCTAATCCCTGTTTGCCTCACTAGGTGCCATTTGCGTAATGGCGTTTTGGCTATTTTTTATGATAGAGTGTTGAAAAAATTATTTCCAGTTTTAGAAACTAAAAGTTAGTCGTTGCTGGAGCTTTTACTAGTTTCTGTGTGTTTTTAGCAACCTTTATCGGCCAGTCTTATTAGACCTTACGATAAAAAATATACCTCACTTTGTTTTCGTAAGCGTATTTTTATTTTCTCCAATGTAAATGGAAAACTTAAATACGGCATTTGTTATTAAAACACAATTTCCCATGAAACTTCAGTTACTCTTGCAATTCTGAAAATATTGACGGTCAAGTAGTTAACATGATTTGAATTAAGTAAGCTCTTGAGCCCATTTTATCCTCTTGTCAAAACTTTGATTATCTGGCAAATTGAGTAGATGATTATCTTTCGTAATGTTTGGCAATGTAATGCAGCACTTGTGATTGGAATAATTTTGCAATCAGAAAATCAATTCTCCTTTGATTTGTCATGCGTTTGAAAATTCAAAAGAAAACGTTTTTTCAAAGGATCTTTTGTTGATAAGCAATATCTTTAAAGTGTATGAAGATATTTAAGAAACAAACAAGAAATAATTCTTCGCCTGAGTCTAGTGGATAAACCAATCATTAAAATTCAGTCACTCTGTTTATTAGCACGTTTTGTGAATCAAAGGTTTCTGTAGTGATAAAATACGAAAAGTTGATCATAATAATTGCGTAAGAAATATATTTGCTTAAAAGTTTATCATTGCAAAACAGTTTCTTTTGCCCCGAATATTTTGATCTCCAATTGTCCTATAATAACATTATCTAAAATGGGCAAACTACAATTAATTGATCTAGCCTATTAATTGATGTTCAGTTTCTATGTGTCAGTGTATTTTGTCAGGGTTGTCTGGCTGGTAAAGATAAATATATTTATTTGCTGCATACAAACGAGAGCTTTCTCCTACACCGTTTACAATATAATTGATACAAAACCCATAAACACAACGTTTAAATGTTAATTAGATTTGTTACTAGAGCAATATATTGCAGAATATTTGGATTATAATTGATAACTATTTGCATTAGTTTATCATGCGTAAGGTTTTGGTTGATATATATATATATATATATATATATATTATGTGTGTGTGTGTGTGTGTGTGCGTGTGGTGTGTGTGTGTGTGTGTGCAATAGTGAATAGCATTAATAGTTTTTTTTCCAGCACATTAATAGTAAATTTTAAAAAAATAAAAGAAAAACGCATATGAATTCGATATTCTCCGGGAAACATACATTTAAAACACGACAATAATCAAAGTAAGCAGTTTCTTATTTATATTAGTATAGATCGCCGTTCTCTATTTCTTTAGTTTTGTTTGTATATCAAGGCTATTCAGAGGAAACATTTTGATGCAATCTTCGAATGAACCATGGTTCTGAAATACCGTATAGATTTCTATACAGCTGGAAGAACCTGCCGCAAAATTAATAATTAAGAAAAATCAAATCTTACATATATCAATAGTAGATAGTTGGTGCGATTAAGAAATTAATCAATTTTAAATTTTCTTTATTAGGCCACGAAACTATGGGATTTATTTATCAAATGCATATATGATTTAGAGCATATGAATGAACACACGTACTTAAATTGCGGATAAAGAATATCATAAATATGTTTGATGAACTCACCTCTGGACTGTAATAATTAGTGTTTGTCTTTAGGTGTTTGCCAGTTTATCTTTAAATAGTTCTGATAATATAATATCTCCATGTGAGAAGGCCCTCTTACTGACATGCAGCAGGTCGGTGTGTCTAATTCGATGCCTTTATGAATTCGGGGTCTTCAGGCATATTCTGCCTAGTGTTTGCAAAAGGTGTCAGACCGGCAGACATGTCTCACAGATTTAATCTCAGTCTGATAAAAATGCTTTCTCCTCAATCCAGATGATTTGCAGCGATTTTCCAGCGAAATCCAACTGTAAATATAAAGGGGAAACAACTTTCCTTGATATTCTTGCTTTTTATTAACTTATTTTTTGCTTAATGGTATTTTAAATGTTTAATTGGCTATATATATCAATACATACATCAATTAAATATAGATATTTTTCATATTTTCTCCTTTTTTTTTTCGGTCTGACAGATTTTCTTTCGGTCTGACAAAATTTTCATACTGGTCAGGTCGAATGTCTGATATTTTTTTGCCTTTCGCTAAGTATATCTGCCAACTAACTTAACTATGATATACATACAGTCGCAGCGACGTAACACTTTATCACACCAAGAAGATCCAAATAAATTCGCTTAATTAAAATATAGTCATACAAGATCCATAAACATTATAATCAATTGTCAACGTTTTCTTTTAATGTGTATCAGTCACAAAATGCCGTCTGTTAATTTTCATATGTTGGTCAGTGTAAACAAAACTGTAACCTGCACGATAGTTCTTTTATATCAATATATATGTGTCAATGCATAGCTTGGATTAACTTTCGGCACAGTTAATATACCAAACTTTTGTATACTAAACAGACCAATTAAATGTGTATAATAGGTTATAAAAGATTAGCAAAAACAAAATAAAATGTTGCAAAGTAATTTCGTTTGCTTTATATTTTTTTCTTTTTTCTTATTTTCCCTTTTAATCTGTGTTATAATTTTTTATGTAGAATACCATTTTGCTGTGCGATTTTCAGAAACTTCACTTGATACTTGAAGGTGGGAATGACAAGTTATATACGTAGTAGATCAGTCTTTATTATATTATGTTTTATGAATACTATATTCATATTAGTATTATGTTATATTAAGTACCTTACTTGTAGGCCATTTTGTTTCCTGTTTGTCTAGAACGAAGCTAATTTCAAAATCCCGTGCCGTTTTATTGGTCAAATGATCCCTGCCTCGTGTCGATTATCCCCTTATTGTCATTCCCATATGAATTTATTTGCTATGCTTTATAAATCTTGAGTATTTGAGTTTACTGTCGCTTCGACAGTATATCATTCATATAGCGACGTCCAGTTAATTACAGGTGGAGGAAGACCCCGAATGCACGGAGACATCCAGGTAGAACCACCGACCTACAGCAAGCAAGCTGGAAGGCTTTCTCACATGAAAATCCGAATGATCCTGCCGGGATTCAAACCCACGCGGTGAGGGGCTTAGTGTTAAAATCAGCGACTTTACTCTCTCAGCCACGGAGGCCCCATTATATATCTTAATTCATAATCCAACATATAACTGTTTGAAAAATCCTCACTTCTAGTGATATGTATTCATGTTAAAAGCGTGTTTATGTAATTACTATAATAATGTCACACGAATGCAATTGATGTTTGTAGTGTAATTTAAGATGTCGAACGGTATAATCTTAAATTTAACGATGATATTCTATTCTTTTCTTTGTAAAATGCCACACTCTATATTTTTTCATGTTGATCAATATCCGTTAATGTTTGAACTATCTAATGAAACAAACAAAGGACTAACCTTTATATATGACAAAAGATAAGAAATTAAATGGAAAGAAACTGTAACATAGACGGATCCTCGGTAATTAACGGATAGCTGTGGCACTTCAAATTAGACAGATTTTGAAATATCAAAGAGACCAAAGTAAATGTCAAACCTTGGACCATTAGGTTGATAATCTGGCCTTTCATCAATCGAGCCTACGAGACCGTGCATTCTTCAAACTACCTGGAAATAAATGCAATCAAAAATATTTATCGTGTAATCCAGATGACATTGCTGCGTAGTTGTTTGCTCTGGGTGTTTATAACCCAAAGGTAAGTTTTATTAGCTTGTTTGTGAAGATCACATACCATATCTTTAATCGTTGTTGATCAATCACTTTTGTAGGAGATTTATTGACCCATTGTACCCAATACCTTATGGTACACAGTTCATAAACGTTGCACCCGATTGCATGACTAAAAATCATCAAAAACTTTGAGGAGTTGTCACTGTCATTGTGCCTTACATTCTACGTATAACCTTTGAAGGCGGCGAAATTATTTATAGATGACTGTTTTACAGCTTTTTTATTCACTGATGATTGGGCTTTTTATCAAAGTCGATCCCATGTTGTCGAATATTCCACTTCAGTTGGTTTTAGTTATGTAATAAACATGTCGTGTTGCACATTATACACAGAGGAGCGTTGTCTTTGATCTGGTTGATCAGCAAGAACCAAGAAAAATCTGTTTCTAATTAACATTGCCGATGAATATGAACTTTGAATGAATATGGATTTTCAATACTTCCACCTGAATGATGGACAAATATAAGAAACTAGTACATATTACGGAGTAGGTTTAAAATTGAGAACTGACAGAAAATACTCGCGTTGACCACTGTGCTAAGAAAGCTAAGTTCATCCTCCCACAAATGTTTTTCATACGAAAACTTAAATAACATCAACACTGAAAACAGTAAATGTTTAGTCATTAGTTGCTTTTATATATTTATTTATAATTTCCACTCATTTTACTTGGTACTGCTGCTGGTGTAGTGATGCCACGGAAATAGTTTTTTAAATGTCAGTGATATGGAGAACCTGTGTATAGGTTGAACATTGGCAGAAACGTGTATCCTTTGCTGTCTTTGGAGGTTTTCTTATCCTGGTGATTATCATTTGTTCAGATATTTTCCATTAAAAATCAGTTGCCCTTCATGATTCTATGCTCCATCGGTAGCTATAGATCTGAAATGCTGTTGTGGTCAAATAACAAAGCACGGTTTTTGTATTATGTGTTTATTTGTCCTAACGCCATGCATTCGTTGAAAAAGGAAATACCGAAACGATGCGATATTTAATGATCAAAGGGGAACTGTGGAATCCACGGATATTGGCAGCGTTTGGAATACAGAGAAAAATGAGTTTTATACTAAGTTTAATGGAATGTAATTGAGCTTGTGACGGATATCGGACTATAATACGGAATGTCATTCGGGAAATATTTCCTTGTACCTTTACCTACTAAATTATTCGATTTATCTTATTATTACTTTTTTATCTTTGGTGGGGGTACCTTATCTTGGAATTGTCATGACACGCCGAAATTATTACTTTTTGAGACACTCATTGTTTTTCAAATATATGTGGCAATTCAGACATGTTTTCTCAATAATTATCTCTTCTAGATCTGAAACAAAAATGCGCAAGCAGCAACAAACCTCGTGACTTGTCTGGTTAAAGTGCTATGATTGACCATATTCTTCGTGTATCTTTTAACCTTAGTATAAACGCTGTATGTGTAATAAAATATGGAGATCTTTATCATCTGTCAGCATTAGGCCTTTCCAAACTTATACACGCAAAGGAATTTCTAAACGACCGCCTAGACATTTTTATAATTTGATAGATATTGGGTTATGCATTTATTTTGAACTAAGTTATTGTTTGTTGTTGTTGTTGTTGTTGTTGTTGTTTCAAACAAGTCATTAGTGGTAATGTGGCACAATGTTTAATGTGTGCAATTAATTTTTTAGATGTTGGTTGTAGAAGAGTCAATCTAAAAATAAAAGTCACACACTTGAAATGTACACAGTTTAGTGCATGATATATCCTACATTTGCTTGAATGACTACCTAACATCTCAACCTCATCGACCCCAAGCCTGTGTCTGCATGGCGTCCTTTTGGTGACATGACATGGCGCATTGTCTTGTGCAAGCTGCATGTTGCGGTTTGTCTGAACGTGCAGCGCATATATGAGCTATTTTGAAGCGAAGAGTTCGTCTAATACCTGTTCACATACGTTGCATGAACAGCGTTAGGACGTCACTCTGACATAGATTTCTCATCTCTCAACGTTTCATACATATGTACATTTGGCCGACGAGGCTGATAAATGGAGCTGTTATTTAAGCAAGTGTCGGATATACCATGCACTTATTTGAGTACATTTTACAACCACAGTGTGTGACTTTTGTTTTGAAGGTGATTCTTTTACTACTGACATTTCAACAATCAACTGTGTATGTACACCTCAAGCATTGTACGGAATTTAAACTAATATACTGAATAAGTTATGATGTCATGGGACGTGATCTGTCTAAGATAGGTGATGGCACGAATTTAATAGTCCCTTAACAGCAATGGAAAGTCTTGTACAGTGGGCAAAATATATAGCTGCCGCACATACATATCGAAGTAGAAAAGTGCCATGATACCACAAATAGCCGCACTATGTAGACAGCATATCTACTAGTCTTGGAACTAAATAAGTGTAAACTCAGGAAATATTTACAAATTTTGTATGTTGCAATCAATTATCGAACCAACTATCGCTAAGAAAATAAATATTTACCGTTTTCAAGACTAACAACCTAATGAGCTTTGAAGGCAATGTGTAAACTAAATTCATATCGCTTGCAATGTCGCTCAACATTTTATTATTTGTATTCAAAGGTCTTGAAAACGATTCGTCAAATTTAACAAGTCAATTAGTTTCAGGCCATTTTTTCTCCAGGATTCATTAAATAATGAAAATTAATTGTTTATTGTGACGGGATCGTCTTCTAGTTTTTTGTTGTTCTTCTCCAAGAGAGAAAGAGAGAAAGCTACTCTAGATGAGGAATTTCCGTGTTTACAGTTCATAACAAAAATGCTGTAAGATATATTACACAATATACACACATATATGCATGTATATACTCACTGGGCATTATTTCACCCCCTTTTCACACACAGTGTCCACTTATCTATACATTTCAAATGCATAGCTAATAAAACGTTTTTCTGTATTTAGCAATGATATATTTTGTATATTTTCCTATACAGCATTCTATGATATGTTCTACCATATATTATCACCTTGTAATATTTTACTGCCATTCTACGCTTCCATAATACTTTTCCGTATAACATATTACCCTACATAATTAACTGAAAATTGGTGATAATTGGTGTTAAATATCATACATTAATATTAAATTTAATATACGAAGGGCATTATCCTGTGATAAAGGTGATAGAGGGTGAACAAAACTTTGATATATTCATCCAGGGAATCACACCATATCAATTAGATACGCAGTATAATTATATGCAGAACTCCAAATACTAACATACTTGGTATTATATAATTCTCAACCGGACTCGAACATTCCCTTCGATTATCTTTTACCTGTCTTACAAAATCTATGGAAAAGTACATTTAAGTGATTATGAACGAGTTTTCTATGAATGAATCTCTTCATGAATAAACCGGATCAAGTTAAGAAAATCAAATGGCGAATTTCGGCCATTTTTGTAGCCTATGAAACCCAAAATTCCCTTTTCATGAAAGAATGAGAAAATAATGAATGACAAATTTGCATATTTTATGGTAGAAAAGTATTTGTTGTTTACAATGTTAAATATAAGTAAACGAATATATACATAAAAATATGTCCAACGAAAATTTATTACTTAGAAATGTTTAAAAAATGCACGGCAGCAAATTCGTGCAAAGAAAATAATAAACTATTTTTCTTACCCCCCCCCCCCTTTAATCCCTTATCCTAATTACGAAATAATGATACGTAAGATTAGACGTTTTTCTTTTATGAGCATCTATCTATAATTTGCTTGATCTACCTGTTAAATCTCAGGAGCTGATGCATTATATTCGAAATTCACTTATATTAACTGATCAAAGTCAAGGAGAAAACAAGTCAAATCTAAAACAAACAGGATAAATGTCTGATATTTTAATCTCACCCCCCTTTGAGTAAATTTTATTTAAAATAAACTCATTCACATACATTTGCGGCCGTATGCGGAAATGATAATATGATGGTGTCAAAACTGTCTGTCAGTCGTTTTACTCACATAACATAAATAACGTATGTGAAAGAAACAATTAGCAATCAGCAATGCTTAGTGTTATTGTTAATGTTATTCTTTTATTCCATGCACTTATAGCGACAATACACCATTTCTTTGGCGTTAACAGTTGTCGTTTCACTAAATATTTGTTCTTAAACAAACTTTTCGGGCCTTTGCAAGTGTTTACTCCCAAGAAAATTGTCATTATCAGAACATAATTAAGAATTAAATTATATTATGTTCTGTTTTGTTTATTTTCCTTATATTTCATAACTGACGGGATTGAAATGTTTTTATCATACTCACAAAGTCTTTAGATGAAATAAAAGCGCATGTGTTACTTGTGATAAAAAAGCTTCAACCCGCCCGAAATACTATTACATGTATATTAATCAGAAATTACCACTAACCAAGGCTGACTATATGGTGACGTCAACCAGAAATTTAATAACCGAGATGATATAGATAATGACATTATCAGAAATAACCAACGACCGAAGATGACATAAAGTATGACGTCATCATAATAACCAATGAAGAAGGACAAAACGGTTCTATGCGAAATTCCACATAAATTAAATGAACTATTTTCAGGAAAAGGTGTATGTACATGGACTTAAAATAAAAAGAGGCAGGTCATTTAATAATCATTTAATGTCAAAAGTTACCGCCTGGAACAGTAAGTCAGCAAAAGGACCGACTGTGGTGCTTAAAACGAGCTTCAAGGGGATACAACATTGCACTTACTGAATAAATCAGTGGAAATAAAACTATCTCATCAAAATGAGAATCTAACAGTAGGCACCTGCATCGGATGAAAATGTGTTTAATTATGTAAACATTTGACTTAGATGCATGCCATTGCATTTTATGTCAAAGTTACATTAAAAATCCTAGGTGTAAAAGACACTAAAATACATGTGCTAATAAGTATTTTACGCTGACATTCGCTGTAAAAGTATATCAGTCATATCGCGACCTCTACCTACATGTAACTGGTGGGGGAAGACGCTGAGGGCACACGAACACTCTGGTTGAGCCACCGACCTACCGCAAGCCAGTTGCAAAGCCTTCGAGTAACCCATCTATGGTTCGATCCAACAGCGATGAGGAGATATATTGTAATATTTCAGTAACTAGAATTGATCGACAACAGAAATGCATTATCTATTTTAAAGCAATTCCTTTTATTTATCAAATTATACAATAAATTATTAGTTATTGATATTGAAGATCCATCCAAATGGCACATCTTCGAATTGAACTGAAATGTCAAATCGTCTGCCGTATAGCATTTTTTTTTTTTTGGCATTGGTGAATGCTAAATGTTCTCGCTTTATAGTTGTTGCTCATTGGACATTCCAGGAAATTGAAATAAATTTTACTACCTTTAGCATTATGAAATCTGATCTGTAATAACCATTGAATTCATATTTAATAAATTTTTGTCGTTTTATTCCATCGAATTTTCTAAGCGCAAAATGACATTTAACTTTGTCATGTTTTTTTTTTTTGTTGTTTTTTTTAATTCAAATGCCAAAATTTATATTATTTCTTAACATATATCGTATATTATGTAATTATTTGTGTCATCTTAGCGACTTACAAAATTGTTTTGTTAATGAATTGAGAAATATGTTCTTATAAAATAATTGTATTAAAACTAAGAGCAGAATTTGAGTCGTTATCTCTGTAATGTTATTAATATATCTCAACAATTGTACATACCCATACACCTGTTGATTCGGTCGGTGTCAATTGATTAACCTATTGATGAAGCAAGTAAGTAATTTGGAAAAACTCCGTGATTAAACTAATTAAATTAAATGTAAAAAAGAAAACCCTAACCACATCTAAATCCTCTAGAATATCTTACAATGAAGACCAAGTCATTAGAATTGGTTCAGGTATATACAGTACAAAACCCTTCCACCTGTTTTAATGAGCCAAACACGTTTCAATGAGAAGGTTTCAGCCTTTTAAACCGCTCATACTGTTTCTTTGTTCAAGGAAACGTATCTCAAATGCCAACCTAATTTTGACAGATTTGGTCAATTAAAGGCATAATGTTGGATGCTAATGATTTTAAATGTCTCCTATGAATCAGCATATCTAATTCATCACAATGGGACACAGATGGTTCTTGAAAGTATCGATCTATTTGAAACTGTGTTGAGAAAATCGTGTTTTTATGACAAGGGAGTTGAGGGACAAACATAACCGTGAATAACACAACATTTTCATGTAACAGAAAATGGTCAGTACGGATCTGCAGTCATGTACGTAACTACTTAGCAAATCAAAGGCATGTGTGTTTTTCTTTCAAACCATAGTATATTCGTTGTTTACGCTAAGTCAAGTGATTAACACAATAAAAAAAATCTAATTAACAGGCACAATAGGACCATACAAATATCCACAGTAAACTATGAATTTAAACCACACATTAAGTCAAAGCAACGTATGCGGGTGCCATCGCCCGTTTGTTTTTGTCCTGAGTAGAAAATAGATAAATGAATCTCACAAAAATCTATCACTTAGTGAACTATAACTCACCAGACGACGGTTCTCCAGCCTTTGTCATGGTTAACAAGTCTTCAATGTGTATTTTCATCGAAAGATAAGATTAGGTAAGATAAATTTGGTAAAATTGGTCTAAGAGTTATGGACTTTTATTGGAATATAACTATTTAAAAAAAAAATATGCAAAGTTTGATGCCGGTAGTTTTAAAGGTTTAGAAGTGATTGCTTTTCACCGTAGTTTTAAAAAAGGGAGATATATTTGGTTAATAGACGTATGATTTATGGCCATTGATTGGATTTTAGTCCTTATGATAGTGAATAAGTATTTTAAGTTTAGTAACAGCAGTTTCAATAATTTAGAAGTTATGGCCAGAGTTAAAGATATTTTTTACGAAGACTTCGCCAATAATAACGACGACGACACCAAAGTGATGACATTTCCTCGACATGTGTCTTCGACAGACAGCCGAGTTTAAATAAACGTGGCCATTGCATTACACATGTTTACATAATTTGACGAGGATTATTATTATAAATATAATAATAAGATTTTAATTTAAGATGGACGGAACGAAGTCAAAAAGTAAACAACGATCTTGTTTTTCTTATAGCAATAACTGCCTTATTTTCCAAAAGCTATTTGTTTTCTATTACAGTTGACAAATATTTCGTCGAATAATATGTAACATTTCATTTCATAACATTTTCATGTCAGGATTCTTGAGTGCAATACAATTGTTCACTAACAAATCCTGAGTACTCTTGCGTAAAATCACTAAATGTTGCTCTAACATTATGTTTTATCATAACAACGAGCATTGCGACAAAACATCGGGAGAAAGGCTGTAAACAGTATTAGTTCATATTCTAATTACATGTTTAATTGATATCAATGAACATATTTTACATTATTCAACCATCCTCTCCCTTAACAGAGGCATAATCTTCAGCTTAACTAAAAGGATATAGATATAAGAAATACTCTTAAAAACATACGGTAATTATTTAATAGCCTGCGGAGATGTTTTCCTGCTGTTATGTTAACACTCAAGGCAGCCGCAAATCTGCGTTAAGCAGACACACCTATTTAACGCAGTTGAATCCATCTTTTTATTAGTAAGGTAATGCGTAATTTGATTTTAATTCAGTGGTCTTATAAGCCAGCCTTTAACGTGATTACAACGCAATACACGTAGAAGTCTCGTTTATACTGAAACACAACATGAAGATTTGTTTTATTATGCAGAATAAACAGAAATGTTCTCCGGTATTGGATATTGAAATGTTTCTGCAATCTACCTTGGATATGTCATTGTGTGACTGATCAAACCGATTTGCATTATCTATATATGATATATTCATCAATAATTTAAAAGGAGTTGAAGTTAAAGGAAATTGTTCTGCTCCCCGGTCAGCAGTTAATTAACCTCTCTGTAAATGTTCACGTTTCACGAAACAAAGAACATTGTGGCGTGACAAGCGGTTCTGAATCAATCCATTCTGTTATAGTTTATACAAAAAAAAATAAGAAAAAGGAACTTGTAGCTTTACAAACAACCCAATGTCGTTTAAAATGGACCGTGATGTTAAAAAATATCGAGCCATTTCATTTCATTAAAAAATTTATGAATCAATTCTTACTATAATTTTGTATCAATACACAGAAATTTGATTATTTAGTCTTATGCTTAACTTATTTAATAATTTCATTTTACTCATAAATTGCTAGAACTTGCTCGGGATACATTCCATTCAGTGCATACAATCCTATAGCCATCAGTAATTAAGTTTTACTGAAGTGAGTGAAAATGCAATTATTTGAATCAAGATTAGTTTGCACTATGCATTATGATACCACAATGGAAATATAATACTGGAGAAAGAAGAGCAAAACGAACTCAATAAGGAAAACTCCAAAGAATTCCATATGATTTCTGAATTACTGCTTTCTCATAAACTCTTAATTGTTTTTGTCACATTACATTACACAAAACTACACAAGATATTCTGTGGCATGCCATAATGCCATGAACATTATATTCAACACACTAGTCTCTAATGATCGTTCACTACTTTTGTTTGAAAGCACTGAGGCAAGGCTGGAAGTATGTAATGCTAAGTATTTGAATGGTCGCAATATTTCTTGGACGAATGTGGTTATCAGATGTATTTCATATCCTTGTTGCATGTTAAATGGTTATCACTGTGCAAGACTTTAATTGTTCAGCAGTCCTTCAATAGCAGGATTACTTATAATTGGCATTTTAGATCGCCTGTCTAAGTTCCTTCATTCCAAAATCATTCATAGCAACACAGTCATGTCATTTTACTCTCGTAGGTATGTTCAATTTTAGTTTGTATTTTAATAATTTTATAACACAGGCTTCTGCATCTTACTCAGAAATTGTGGTATACAAATTAATAGGCACCGCTATAACGATAGCATGATAGATATTGCGCAAACTTCCCTGTGTTTAGATAAGATATTTATTTTTCTGCCTTAAGCTATGAGATGCAGAATAAAATTATGATATATGTGTTTTTGTTTAATCTTGTGAGATTGTTATAAGTTTTTAATAACTGTTATATAGAAAAGGACATGGACAACTTATTGTAAAAGGGACATCTAAAGGTTTACTGAGATGAAATTTGTAGAATTGCGAAAATATTTAACTCTTAAGCTAAACAATTGATAAATCAGCACTAGGGAAAAATGATCATTGACAGCAGGCGTTGGTCCAGTGGTAAACTTTTCGACAGCCGATCCGAAGATTTTTAGTTCGATCAACTGTTGGGGCAACGAGCTTTCATGACGTTCCCAAGTGCAAAGTACTTGTCCGATCGAGGAACCGTCGAGAGGAATTTATATAACTTTTAAATTGACTTGAACCAATAAATGAATTTAAGCTAAGTAGTTTCATATTTTTTTAGAAAAGATAATTAAGAAATGCTCTTTATAGACATTTTGTGAAAGGAATTCATTTTTGGCCTGAATATTACCAATGCTTATATAATAATTATGTTAAAATAATGTATTTATTTAAGCATTTAAAGCTAAAGTTTAAATTGCGACCAGTCTTTCTTTTTAAGGATAGGATAAAATAGATATTTTAAAGAATCAAACATAACACATATAGCAATAAAGTTCTTAAAGAAGATTCAACTGGTTTTGCACTTTTCCTTAAACATTCAAAGGCACAAAAAACATTGGTGCTTTATATTTGTTTATCTACAATTTTCTTTCTGCATTACATTGTTATTTGCGTAATAGTATTTTGACTATTTTTCATGATAGAGCGTTGAATTTATTTTCAGTTTTGGTAATCAAAAGGTAGTCGTTGCTGTAACATTTAGGAAAGAATCAACAACGGGAAGTTTACTTACACGTTTTGTGAAACAAATGTTTTTGCAGACATAAAAAAGTGTGGTTTGATCACACTAATTACGTAAATCTAACTGTTTAATGGTTATTCAATGAAAAAAAATGTTATCATATAAAACAAACAAATAGCTAAAAATAGATAACAGTCTCCTTTGCTTTTACTATGTCTGTGTTGTATTAATTGCTGATTGATAAGAACACGCGAAAATCTAGCAAAGCTTGATGTTTAAGTCTCCAACGACACAGCTACAAAAACAGAGAGAATGGGAAATAAACTTATTCCGAATGTTCCGTTTCTATCTGATGATTGAATATCAATCAGAACGACATAATAATGTACATGTGAGACAATAAGATTAATTAAATTAGAAATAAAGAGTATTTTAATATTAGATCATATTTGTACAAAACTTACAGAATATTCAAATTCATAAAGATGCCATGCGCAGTAAATGCTATGTAAGATTAAGCAAAGCACATATCAATCTTTATAAAACCGCATGTCTTTTTTCTATATGTTTGTTTCTGTCTATGTATTTGTCCAGCAAAGCATTATTTTAATGTATTTATCAAGATGTGTTCATAAACATTATGTTTGTAGGCAATTCTAATTAAATACAAGAGAAATTTGCTCATTTATAGTTGTTTCATCAACGTTAACAGTTACCTAAACATAATCCTGTAATACGTTTCTTCTATTTCTACGTATCTCTATGATCTTACATTGGTAATAAGTTTTATTGTATCAATATCGCAGTATATTTGAGACGAAAACTGTTTTTAGATTATTTGTTATACGCTAACTGGATATCAACGAACATATTTTCAGCCATCGTCTCCTAATGTCTAAATAGTAACATCATTAGTATTTGGTGAACTGAGATACCTTCCTTTCATTTAAAGAGTTTATACAGTTTTTGGATTTTGATTCACGCTTTATCGGGCATCTTCACCATATATATTATACCTTAACACGATCAAGCTGTATCTACAATTTAAAAGTTATTACTAAATTATTTATCTTGCCTGGAACATATCATTCTCCTTCTGTGCTATAAAACGATTACTTATAATGGACAAACTACAGTCAAATTTGTCTCTCCTATTAATTGATGTTCATGATATTCAAGATAAAATTTATCTTTTTTATTTTGTTCTCTTTTTCGACGAAATTTATTAGAAACCTTGTTAATTCTTGATTTACTTTAAGACACTGTATTGTTCAAGATTACCAGGCAAGTACAAATAAATAGATAAATTTGCAAGTGAGCAATAAACCTACCCCACTACCGCGTTAAAAATATTATGAATACATAGTTCATGATCCCAACATTTAAATGTTTATAAGTTTTGTTAAGTAAAGTGATTTACAGCAAAGTCATTATTGGCTTAGTTATAATTGAGAACTACTTGTATGAGTTAAGCGTGAACAAGGCAACAATTGATACATAAATGGCATTGTATTTAGAAAAAGTAACTATTCTCAACATATCAATAGATAATACGAATTAATGATTAAAAACACGCAATGAAACACGATATTCACCAGGAAACATTTAAACCACAACAATAAATCGGATTTTTGTTTGAGATATTTTTTATTATACAAAATTCCAACAAAAGCTATCAAAGCGATTACACACTGAACACGTTAAGAATTTTTATGACGGAAAAATCATATAACTGATATATAGCATATAGAAATGGTTAATCACATTCAATAAAAAAAGAGGGGGTCAGTCATTTGCCGCACACTAAAAACATGAGATTTTCATTTATTTATTTTTTTAAATTCTAGGGTCTGAATGCATTTATAGAATGACTCGTTTGCAGGTTAGTCATTTTCACTATTTTACTGTAACAAGATTTGCCTACATTTACCATGTTTTGCGCATGGTGGTGAGTGCAAAATGCATACAGTGGCAACTCCTTTTAGATTCATTTGACTGTCACAACGTTTTTGTTTGGAATGTGCTTTGTTCCAAACCAACTTAAAAAAAAAAATTAAAAAAATATACACAGCAATTTCATATCAGAATGGGTTTCGCGATTCTTAAGTGCGGAAGCACATCACGATTATATTGTTGAATCATTCTTATATATTCTTGGAAAGTGTCAGAGGTGTAAAATACCGTATAGATTTCAATACAGCTGGGAGACTCTGCCACAAAATATAAAGATTAAGAAAACAAGACTAAACATATATCACGGTTTTTCCGACAGTTGTTGTGGTTAAAGTTTAATCATTTGTTATGTTTCTATCATTCTATCAAACCATGATACTATGGGATTTATATATCAATTCTATATGTGATTTAACTTTGAAATATTCTTAATAATTTCCCCGACAAAATCGGTTGAAAGATCACATGCACTACATGCACTCTCAATTTCGGCAAGAGAGTAAACAATGTATATGTGCTTTATTGATGAACTTGCATATGGACTAAAATAAGTATCGTTTGAAACGTTTTCCCCAATTTTACATTAAAAGAGAATGAATAAAAGAAAGCCTTCTAAATTGCTTGCAGTGGGTCGATCGGTCTACCCGAGTACCCTGTGAGTTCGGGGACCTCAAACACGATCTGTCATTTGTTATGATTTTAAAAATACTGCCATAGCGACGATGCACATCACATCAGCAACATCCAAATAAATACTGCCATAGCGACGATGCGCTACATCACATCACAACATCCAAATAAATACTGCCATAGCGACGATGCATTACATCACATCAGCAACATCCAAATAAATACTGCCATAGCGACGATGCACTACATCACATCAGCAACATCCAAATAAATACTGCCATAGCGACGATGCGCTACATCACATCAGCAACATCCAAATAAATACTGCCATAGCGACAATGCACTACATCACATCAGCAACATCCAAATAAATACTGCCATAGCGACGATGCACTACATCACATCAGCAACGGCGACGATGCGCTACATCACATCAGCAACATCCAAATAAATACTGCCATAGCGACGATGCACTACATCACATCAGCAACATCCAAATAAATACTGCCATAGCGACGATGCACTACATCACATCAGCAACATCCAAATAAATACTGCCATAGCGACGATGCACAACATCACATCAGCAACATCCAAATAAATACTCGTATTTATAATATAGTCATACGTCTACAAAACCGGAAAACCAAAGGTTAGCGTTTTCTTTTGACGTGTTTCAGATAGGAATACCGTCTTTTATTCTCACATGTCTTTTCAAAACAGTAACACTTACGATATATTTGATATATTTAACCAAGTGCCAAAGCATTGTGTTGAATAGTTTTCGGCAAAGCTAATTTTTGAAATACTAAATAGAGCTATCAAATATGTAAATCGGAAAATGTTATCAGTCATGGAAAATAGAAATTAAAGCATTTACCATACTTTCAGCTGTAACATATGTTAAAACTGCGCAATGAAATTTATATGACAATTTTAAGGCGATTGGTAAAAGTTATTTTCATAGTTTCCTTTTAGTGCGATTTCTATGGGCTGGGGGTATGTGTTATAAATGTGTCTGCTGAATACTGATTGGCTTTGTGGGTTGCGATATTTGGATATGAGCATGTCAAATCATGTATTCCAATTACTAGATCGGTCGATATTATATTTAATATTTATTATTCATCATTTCTCATTCTTACAACGACGCGCATTTTTTATATAATATATATACGAGTATAGCAAATCAAAGTGATTGAAAATGTATTTCCTAGAATTTCGCAGATCTTTTAGGAAAAAACATGATGTTTAATTAGAGTTTGAATTTCTGTGAATGTAATTTCTGTATATGGTAAGAAAGTGTTGATTTCAAGATTCTTTCTTCTGCAATTAAAAAATCAGAATCCTCAAAACATTTTTTTCTCTCTATCTCTCTCTCTTTCTCTAACACATACAAACACGCGTTTTATAAAAATTCAAAGAGGCCTCATCGAATGTATGTTTGTGACACAATGAAGAGGTTATCTTTTATACATTTAAAAAAATATGCAATAAGGAAAAAAACTTTATTTCATTTTCTTAATTCCATCAACACAAGAGCGTGTATAAATATATATATCTCACGCCATATATGATGTTTTGACATCCTGACAAATGCGTGGTGACGAGAAAGTTTAATTGTTAAAGCAAAGGGCACTAGAGGATAGGTGAACTTTATATAAGTATTTGTTTATTTTAGATAGTTTTAGTTAATGGAATGAATTTTACCAAGCAATATGATACGCCTACTTCTTTCCGATTCATTATCCGATACCTTCCGAGTTTGTTGCATGTATAAATCAGGTGTTATGATATCTAAACTTACTGCTTCGATGAATCGTTTATGATAATTAAGTAACTGAAAACAAAATTTCACATTAAAATGAAAGTATATATAATGCACTTTGTGAATTGTTTTGTTTTAACCTTCGTTTCACATTTAACCTCATGTTTAATGTCCATTTATATTGCATACAAGCTTAAACTGTATCTACTTGATCCTTTCCAATAATATCGTAGTTGAATTTGGTTCAGATCACACATCATACTCGTTTATTTAGCCACAAACTATGATTTCAAACCCTCGAAATGCATATTCATGGTTCTGTGAAAAATTTCCCTGACATTTCATTGACTTTTCCATGACACTTTTAACAAAGAAATCACTACGGCATCTTGCATGTACGAAATACACAATAGCTAAGAGTCATATGCATAAATTAACCATAAGTCCCCTACCAGTCGTGCATATTTTGATTATTTCCATAACAATGGCAACCAGTATTTTTATCCAAGGAAATTATCAAATTGAGGTGCATAATCTCGACCTTGACCTTGGAGCTACAGACCTGGGATTGCGCAACACATTGTCTCATGATGGTGAACATTTTTGCCTGTAATTCAAATAGCTATCAAGGAATGTCAGGGTTATGGAGCAGACACAAAATATAAACCCCAGTTTTGACCTTTGTACGCTAAGTGTGTCCTTGATCTTGGAGCTACAGACCTTGGAGGGGGCCGCCGTGGCCGAGCGGTTACAGTCGTGGACTTCAAATCTCTCAGCCCCTCACCGCTGTGGGTTCGAATCCCGGTAGGGACTTCGGATTTTTCATGTGAGGAGGCCTTCCAGCTGGCTTGGCTTGCGGTAGGTCGGTGGTTCTACCCGGGTACCTCTGTGTACTCGGGGTCTTCCTCCACCTGTAATTAGCTGGACGTCGCTTTATGATTGAAATACTATCGCAGCGACGGTAAACCCCAATACAACAATAACAACAACATACCTTGGGATTGCATGCGACACATCATCTCATAATGGTGGACATTTCTGCCAAGTAATTTCAAAATTCATCAAGGAATGTCAGAGTTATGGAGCGGAGACGAAAAGTAGACTCTATTTTTGACCTATGAACTCTTAATGGGACCTTGACCTTGGAGCTACAGACCTGGGGATTGCATGCGATATATCGTTTGATGATGGTGAACACTTTTGCAAGTAATTTCAAATTCCAATAAGGAATGTCAGAGATATGGAGCGGAAACGGAAATCCGGACGGACAGACATATAAAATATGTCAGACTTTCATCTGTTTTTATTTATAACGTAATGTTCATGTTTACCTAAACAATCTCTTACTCAAAGGAGTTTTAGCGTGAATTGAGAACTCTTAATTAAACAATTAAATATTTCTAATGTTTTATAATTTTTATACGTTTTAGGTACAAAAGTTATAGAAAAAGAAGATGCATTTCGTTTAACAGGTCTGTTATAATTCTTTACAAACTGGTTATTTAACATATCGATGCATAAGAATTAAGAAGCCAACGGGTGCAAATAAGTTTTTCACATTATCAAATGTTCAAACAGAACAATTTTTTTCTAATAAATCATTATAAAGCAATTATTTTTTGTTTATCGAAACAGTTTGATATACTAAATTCTGTTTTTTGGAGAGAAAGCTGCATCTAGTTGCTGGTAATTTTGTAGAGAAAATATCTTGACTATTGAAAATTTCAATCAAAAAATAACTTCACATATATCAAATGCCATTTTGAACGGATATTTGTCATAAGTATACATAAAAAATAATAAGTTTAGATGGTGTGTGTCTTTGTTCTATGTAGTGCCTGTGTATTTAGGAGAAATGTAAATGATACATAATTATGTATATCGCGGCCAGGGATTGAACCCACGACTTTTCGAATCCGAAAAATAGTTTGTAGAGAATAAAAGTATGTTCTTATAATGTACTCTTTCAGTTCCATTTACTTACAAAGCGGAAAATGTCCAGTCGGTTGAAATAACTTGGGGTTAGATAAATTGTTGCATTATTTCTTAATTTTTTTTTTATTCGTTTCAAGTAAGATTTTTAGATGCTGAATCCAGAAAAGAAATCTTATATGTCAAAGAAAGTCTTGAAAGATGATACGATTTCTTTTTACGTAAAAATAGCAGATCTGTTTAAATGAAATGTGTTTATTTTTCCCATCTAAAATTACTGCAGATTTTCTCCCCAGAGAGTACGTGACAGTGCATGTGATTAATATGGTCATGTGATCGTTTTGTAATTGTTAATAAAAAATTGGACGCCGCTTTTGTCGATCGTTGAGGAGGTGTGATTCTTCTTTATTTTTGGAGGACTGTTTTGTTTTAAAAGCACATTTTTTATGCTTGATCTCAGCGACAAATGTTAGTGCTCATGTGCAAAAAAAAAAAAAATCACATCATTAAATGTCGCGTGATTAAAGTACACGGAATATTACACGTACAGGATTAACATCTCAATCAGCTTTTCTAAAATTAAAATTTATAACAAAATATAAAGTATTAAGCTATATTGAAAGTTTCTAACTAATCCTTAGTATTAGTTAATTAACCCAAATGTCATTCGGGCAACAATATGAAGATAACACAATTTCAGCAATTTCTATCTTTCATGCTGAATCAGCTCCTAGAAAACAGCAGCTCTGGTAAAATCGTCTATGTTTTGCTTTGAGATCTCATTAACGTCTATTGAACCATGTATCCCTTAAAATGTTATATTGATATACTTGACACTTCAGCCTTACTAGCCATCAATTTTACTAATTTATTTTGTCTCTTGTAATAATGCATTATCTTTACTGATGTCCCGTTTGACGTAGACCAAGGTTGAGTCCTTTGACACGAGATTTCCTAACAACTTAGACAGAAGACGCTTACATTTACTGATCATGACAGCATGCCGTTACGTGGGGATCAACTTCAGAACTGTCTGACTAATTAAAGACGTTCTTTAAGCGTTGTAAATATATTCTCAATAGAGGATAAATGTTTAAGATGGCAGATGTTAGCAAATATATTTTGGAATAGATATTATGATTTATTTACATTATAGGGGACACAATATAAATGAGGTTATAAATGGCATTAAACCGCCGTGTTAAATTACAACAGTTCACTTAGGAACAAAATGGACAATAAAGTCGATTAGGCCACACTTTGAAAGCTCAAATTCCCCTAAATTGTGATTGTGTGCAATTACATTTCAAAATCGGGAGGTCACGGGTTCGATTCCCGAACGCGAAATATGAAAGTCGTTAAAAATGCCCGTTTTGGTATAGCATATACACAGGGTAGGGTCTGGTTGACCCGATATCGGGATAATGTGACTGGGTGTAGTATAATGTCATTTCTTCAGCTTGATATTGCTGTGTAGTAGAACTATATGTCTCAAGTAGAAATAGTCTCCAAAATGGCTGAAATGTTGTCGGTATGACGTTTACCTAAAAAAAAGCATTTACCATGAAATTTTACCAGGACTTACTTTATGATAATAGATATGAAAAACGTGGATTTTTTTTTATATCGTGATTTTTTTTTTATTATCAGTAGGCGATTGCGAATCTTAAGTTACAAATGGGATGCAAAGAAAACCCTGCTCATAAAAAGAATGAAAATTTTAATTCGATCAATTTTAAAGTAATTAAATAGAAACATAAGTATGCATAATAATTTTTCATACTCCATGTTGTCCTCGGGGTCGTTTGAATTCACGCTATGTGGAGGTAAAAGATTATTAGAAATTTGCATATATCTTTAACAGAATCACAACTGTGTTTCAAATACCATTTCTTATGTACTTAGTGAGCAAACAGTCTTATGATAATCATTACTGTTACTTTATAAATCAGTTCTTTATTATAACGTTATTCGAAACAACTTCAAGCTAAGTATATATGAGCTAATCATTCCTCAATACTATTATACAGACCATATTCTTTTTATTTGATAGGGTGAAGGATTTCTGTCAAAAAGGCTTGTTTAAAATAAAGATTCAACTTGACAATGTTGTGGGCGTGTTTTAATTGTAATAAGGTAAAGAGGTCACCACTCGATTTTATCCTTTGTCAATGCATTTGAAGAAAAAGAAATAAATATTGTCAGATGCCTTTAAATGACCGTGACAGTTACATCCAGTGACCATTTTAGCATTGCAAACTCGAGAGTTCTGTGTGTAAGATTCGGCCGTCAGCTTAATCAAATGCATTGAAAAGTATCCACAGAAGTTAAGTGTAGCTCCAGAATTTTCACATTTTATGCTGAGTAGAACTGCAAAAACTGTAATTTTACCGAAATGCCTTGAAAATTGGTGCACAAAAAATAGGCGTAGCTCCAGCATTCTGGTACGGTTAGTTTAATTATGAAACTCGGAACTTTATAAGTATATATAACCCGGACGATATAAAAATGTAACTCGGACCTTTATGACCTAAATAAGTATATGTAAATTCGGACCTTCATATATAAATTGTGTTGTAAATGCCTAAGAGGCGTATTTGCAGAACTTCACTTACGTGAACAATCGATGATACTATTTTTATAGACATTATTTCTGTTTCAACATTCCCTGGTTTTGAAAAAAAAATATCCTTAAATGGTAGTAACATATCAGATAGTTCAGTACTGAATCTAAGCACATTTTCCTATCATGATTCAAAAATTCCTACGAGATGTAATAGTTCTCTAAGTTTCCCCTGTTTCCTCTTAGTTTTAATAACAGAAGTTCACACGCAAGTATTTCAAAAATAAATCCTGTGTCCTAGTTCAAACAGAATAAATTGTCATAAAGATGACTTCGTATAAAAACCAAAAACCAAATAAAACCTTTATATTGTTACAAAGGTTACACGATAGATTGAGTGATTTATCATGATAAAAAGAAGTGTGCCATTCGAAACTTGATGTTAAAACAATATCAATTCGGTCTTTAAATGAATATGTGTTTCTTTTTGATATCAAATCTTGTTTAAATACGTTTAAAAAGAAGCTGTTATTCAAGGTTAAAAAACTCAGTCACATCAACATGAAAAATGGAAAATGATTTACAAAGTAGAATTTTATTGTTTTGCTTACCAATATCCGTACCTTGTCGTTGTTTTATATATTTTTTATTTATTTTTTTTTTTTTGGAATAGGAAATGCAACTTCACATCCTCTTGAAATAAATTAATTGTAATATTTTTCAATATACTGCACACAAAAGAAAGCATCCATTTTCATTGTGTTTTCTATGTGTCTTGAATTTGAGAAAGTAATTGATGCTGAAATACTTGTCTATACAAAATGAAATACCACATGATTTTGAACACCTAAATTTTCAATAAGATTAGAAATCTGAAAATTGTTTTACTCAAATTTTAGTATTCGAAAAAAAAAAGATTTCTCAATAACAAAATAACAAAATAAGACAAAGCATATCATTCATATACAGACATACATCCAATTTGTCTGTAAAAATAGAGTTGCATTTATCCATATCAAAATAGTAGGGTGATATTGCAACTTGTCATCTGTTTAAATTTGATTCTGACATTTCATATAAATGAAGAAAATATCAAAATCCCCAATACTACTTTGGAATATAAATGTTAGATTCATTAAGTTAGAATATTACAAATATCTATGTTATTTAGAATTATACTTTTTAAGGAAAGAACCGTTTCTATTTTTGTTCCGTTTAGCGTACATATCAATGAGTTTATCTAAGATGAAAATTTATAATACAAGTACATATAATTAAGCTATATTGACAGTTTGCAAGTGATTCTGTACATAAGTTAAAAAAACAATGTCTTTCGGGCAACAGTATGAGGATAACACAACTTCATCAATGTCTTTCTTTCATGCTAAATCAGCTCCTTGAAATGAGCAGCACTGGTTAATTGTCTATGTCGTGCTTTAAGATCTCACCATTCTATTGAAGACTGTTTCCTACATGTATTGTTCGTATACTGAACACTTCAGTCTAACACATTTGATCGGTGTTTATTCTGCCTATGGTTTTATTGTGTTGTCTTTACTGTGGTTCCTGTTTGACGTAGACAAAAGATGAGTCTTGTGACATGAGATATCCAAACGTTTCAGACAGAAGACACTTTTGTTTACTGCTCATAACAATATGCCGTTACGTGGGGATCAATTTAAGAATTGTCTGTCTAATTAAAGACGTTCTTTTGAACGTGGTTAATATTTTCTCAATAGAGAATTGATGTTTCAGATGGCGGATGTAAGCAAAATATTTTTGATAGATATTCATATTATTTTTTTTTACATTTTCGGAGACAAAATATATTTAATGATTTCGAAAGGCATCACTAGGGAAGTGTAATTCAATCAAAATTTAAATTTAGGTTGTGTGCATTACATTCCTATGAGTGTCAGGTCAAAGGTTCGACAAACATTCAACATTAAAAGCTCATAATAAGTATATGTAACTAGAATCTTTATATAGAAATTTTGAATTAAATGTTGTGGATCTGTATTTGCGTAACATGACTTTCTTATTCGCTTACGTGAAAAATTGAAAATATTTTCAAAAAGTATTTCTGCTTTACCATTCATTATGTTTGCACAATCTTTAAATGATAGATACGCGTTTACTTCATATGGAAAAAAAAGAAATTACTAATTGAATCTAAGCAGGTTTTTCCATCATGATTCAAATATTTCCTATGAGATAAAATTATCTTCTTGGGTATCAGAAGTTCATGGTCAATATATCTGTTTTCTCTTAGAGTTACGGTTATTTTCGTCTGCACGGTTCCTCCATGAGATCCACCCACATGGGACGTTTCAGGTTTATAGCTTTGATACTTTAGAGTTTTGCTTCGGAAAAATGTCTGATGGACGGACTAACCGATTGAAGGACTGACAGATGGACGGCATAAAACAATTTTTATAATTAATAGACCAGTAGCAAATATTCATTGACATTTTTATCATTTTATTTTATACCAGTGGCAAAGCATTCTTTGACATATTTATCAATCTATATTTATACCAGTAGCAAATCATTATTTGACATAGTTATTATTTAATTTCTATACAAGAAGCAAATCATTCATTGACATCTTTATCATTTCATATTTCACAATCACAAAGAAAATTTTCAATATTATCTTGTATAAATTTACTTGCATTTATCCGATTCAAAATAGTATGGTGAAATTGTGACTTGTCCATTGGGAACTTTATACATAAATAATACACTTTTAGATCAGTAAAGATAAAAATGAGTGTCTTAAGTAGTGTATATGATAACGAATAGAATTCTCTGAAAAAAAGATTAAACTGACATGCGACTCCAGCAGGACCGCTAAGGGAAACAGGACAGCCATTATTCTCTTCCAATAAACTATGAACCTAGTTTTAGCGTCAAACTTTAATGTTTTTTTCATAAAACATTTATCGTCCAGCCCCTTACCCACATTTTGACTTTACTGCATATCCAAAGAGTAAAACAAATAAATATTTGATGTATAGTACTACGCTGTATTCGGCAGTTGCATTTGTATAGATATATTTTATGATAGCAATGTTCAGATTAAATTTAATTGATTTTCAAGTATCTCGTTTTGCATTTTTTGGTCGTTTTTGCTTTTTCTGTTTTTGTTGATTCTTATTTTTTTTTTCTTTACGCGGTAGGATGCGATAGAATCTTCATCAAGTAGGTAACTGTGTCCGACGTTCTAATGATGATGCTACTTGCTTAAATATGTTCTGTTTTCGAACTGATCAATATTTGGCTTAACTATCGGTGGCAATCCATTCTTATTTGAACATTCCTACAAACAGCATACGTAAGGAGGGAAAAACATAAATGTCTGATTTCAAAATTATTCCAGTAATTGGCAGCGGAAAACATTACTGTAGATCCTGCAAATTCAAAGACAATTTTCTTCTCTGGTCGCCGTATTAATGAGTTTTCTGCGTGTATCGCATGACAAAACCAGGGAAGAATGACTTTACAGCTCCTCGAATGAATATAAAAATATGCAATACCTGGCTTTTTTTATTAAATTGATGCTTTGACTGCAGAAAATAAGATGGCGATAAAACATACCATTAATTAACAAGATATTATCGTATCCTTATGTACACCATGGCAACTTAAATAAGTAAAACTGGTCGAACCTGATGATTGTACCGTGGAGTTCTTGTTGTATACAAAAAAATCAGGTTCTCGGGACAAGTAAATAATTAAGCATTCGTGACCTAGAGGGTAAAGTCGTTGACTTACCATAAATCAGCCCCTAACCGTTGTGATTTCGAATCCCGACAGGGTCATTCGGATTTGTCATGAGAGTCTTTCAGCTGTATTGCGTTAGGTTTGTGGTTTTGCCATGGCGCTTCGTTGCACACTTGGTCTAGTTCCACTTTTTTCCTTCCCGGAAAAAGGCTCTATGGAAAATCCCGGGTTAATCAGTCAGGTACAGGCAAATACAGTGCGCTTTATCACTTAGAAAGCGGAAGACTGAAGAGTAGATTTGATATCAGTATAAGTACTTAACTATTCTATTTGCGTGTTATTTTCATTTATTATGCTTTCAGGAATACTTGTATTACCTGAACGTGCTATATGACTCTTTCACAGATGGTCATTTACTAAGAATTTAAAACTATATCTGTGTATTACCTTTATAAAGACCCATCTACAGACTCATGGTCATCTAACTTTCATTGATTGTAAAAAAAAAAACAATGGTCTTTCAACCCCATTCAATGGCGTTGCGAACGGTATTGAACTTATAATCAGAACTGTAAATCCTATATTTCTTTTTCCTTTTACCGTCACATAACTGATCACCTTCACCTTTTGCGCACGCGCTCACTTCACAGACTGAACATTTTGATAACACTTAACGAATTTGCTATTAGAGGACTGGTGAAGACGCCATGTTGCGGAATGTACCACGCGGTCCAACAAGCACCTGCTTCGGGATAATGAATTCTATATTTTACCGGAAGTACGTTTATGAAACTAATGTTTGCGTGCAGTGTGATATACACTTTCCGATTCATTTCTCAGGAAACAAAGACTTCATCAACATAAACGAAGGATAGTAGATATTTCTACCAATCGACCGTCGATGAGCTGCTTTAAGAAATAATACTTGGAAATCATACATTTGGGGCTGCCAACTGAACTGCTGGTGAATTCTAACATAATTTAAAATCAGTGTCGGTTCAGAGGCTCAACAGAGCTTAGAATACACCGTTAGATGTCTTGCAGACAAAAAAGTAATCGCAGATTACCTAAGCAAATTACCCTTGAGAAACGACATGCGTGAACATTTGATCCATAAAATAGTACCGTATTAAAAATTAAAGGCACTTTAGATCACGTTATCCTTATCATTGTGATAATTATAGAAAAACGGTATTTAGAAGAATGATTATAAAACTAATACTGTAACAACTAATAATTATGAAAGTCCATACTGAAGTTGTTATAGAACAAACACTAACGCCTTTTTTTGTTCGAATTCAAACGGAGAAAGTTCATTTCAAGATGAATATAAGCAATAAATGCCGTCTTTCATCTCTATAAATCATTGACAAATCAACAATATTTATCATGTTTTGCGCCTTTTTTTATTTACGGTCATTCTTTGATTTTGCATACATAGAAAATATGCAACAGCCGTAAAATATTTTACAAAGAGAAAACATTTATGTGATAATTGCAAACCAGTTTTTGAACAGGTTTGCTTGCAACTTTGTTCTATTGCAGCACATATTTTTGCATCAGACAATATTTAGGGGCTATATTTAGGTACTATATTTCCCTCCGTTTTACTACGCAGATATACAGTTCCAAATTTTGTTTTCTGTCTTTTTTAGTTGTGCCTGATTGTAGGAATACGGGTTGTATGTTATCCCTACCTCGTGGTGCAGCTGGCTGAAGTTAGCCTGTTTCATTGGCATAGTTTTTAAATGAACTCCGCAACCTGTTTGAGTTCATTGAATGTAAAGGCGTTATGTGGTTTCTTTCTGGACTCCCATGTGATCTGGGCACAGCACCCTTATCATTCAAGTGATTTGACATGGCATACAAATAGTTCTTGCTGATACCATAGCACCCAAGAAAGGCTTCAAGACAAATCTTAACGCCATGAAATCTTAAGTCATTGGGTGTTGCATGGGATGTCTGAGGGGTACATTTCTTTGCCTCCTTCTGAAAAAGTCCCATGGGAAGCATGTCTTTAGATTCATGGCTAAGATCTCTTACATGTAGTCTATTGGCATATACCTCCCGAAAAGTAAATTTCTTGTGACACCTATTACTACATGTACATCCTAAATTAATAAACCGATTGACCCTATCCTTGTCATGGTTCTCTCCTCATCTCCGTCCTCCTCTAACTTGAGCTCTCGTCCTCTGGGTGGAGACACCCCTGTGAAGACTGCTCTCGGGTCCGATCTTCAATTAAAGATTCTAAATCTATACTCGGTCCTACCTCTATTTCCTCTTCGTCACTGTCTTCACCGCTCACTTTTAGGCTATGCCGGGAGGAATACTGGGACCCAAAATGCTGAGACAAGATCTCGTCAAGGTCCTATACGTAAAAATAACCATAACTACTAACATTGTATAGATCTATTTTTTTCTTAATAATTAAGCTAATGAAGTTAAGAAGATAATTATGTCAAAAACATTTCATTTAAGTTAGATATTAAATATAACGCTAGGAAATCAATTACATGTTGCATAAAAATATAAATATATTAAAAATAAAAATCTCAAGCAGGATTCGAACCCGAAACCTACCCCTGGAATGAGAGACTAATAATGCAACCACTAGGCCAACAGGGCATCAACTATTATCGGTGAACGTTAACTTATTTAAATATATTGCATAAGACTACTCTAAGCCTAATGCTTAGATGAATTCACATGATATCTATAAGATATGTATCGTTCTTCGCCTTAGTCTAAATTGCATGTATATATAGTTGAACTTGATTTCAATTTTATGAACAATCAGTTTGGAGATTATATCTTCCTGTTTTTTGTTGTTGTTTTTTGTTGTTGTTGTTGTTTTTGTTGTGTGGTTTTGTTTTTTTTTTGGTTTTTTTTTTTTTGTTTTTGTTTTTTTTTTAAATGGGTGACAATGCAAAGACTGGTGATTTTCAGCAAAACACAATTAATCTGCAAACGTGTTCATAACGTGCAACAATGAAATCAAAAACATAGAATACAATACAATAAAATAACACATTTCTGTTTGTCTCGATTTTGGCGCAATTATCTACGTCTGTTGTTTCAGTGTGAGGACATTTCAACTCAAATAAAAGTGTGTCCCATTTATAAACAGTGTTGTCTATTACAAAGAATGCTAAAAAATAAACCTTACCTGCAACTAATCATCCATTTTACACTGGAACACCGTGTTAAAACACGAAATCGGAAACATATATGTCAACAACTGCCTAAGTACTGTATTTTGCAAACTTCCGGGTTGGGAAAACATGCATGACGATTCATGACGTCATTTGGCTGAGATCACTTCTAATTCCACAAAGACGAAATTCGCTAGACGCTGATCATATATATATATATAGGATGATAAAATATAATAATATAAAATATCTTATAATAATATTATATAAAAAATTAACATCAGCTGATGGAATAGCAAGAGCCAAAGTTGCATTATCACGAGTGAATAATTCCATATATTTGTATGAATGATACATATATGATATATAAGCTTTATATATACTTCGTCTGCTTCCTCTCATAACCGCCTTGTAGGAGGACATATTTTATACAATTCTAGACGGAAAATCAGTACTGTACGTACAAATGTCTATTGCTATTGACATTCAATTCATTGTGAAATGTTTCTGAAAACAACTGTCATGAAAAATAAAATTCAGTTTCCTTGCAGTTGTAGATGAGTGAGTGTAGATAATTTACTTCTGTTTTGATAATCGATTTCTCACAAAAAGGAAGGTAGACCTGCGATGCATTATTCAATCCATGTCTCAACTAAACAGAGAATTAACTTGACGCACATCAGTCCAACCTGTTTATTTAGATAGATTGGATATCTACATCACACAGTGGTTTGAATTTCGTAAACGTAAGATCAGAAACAAGCGCCGGTGAATCTTTGAACATTGCAATTCCCAAAAATATCATCGTTAATATTAAAAAGGTGGCATCTGTTAATAAACGATTGCATCAGTTGCAGCAAGCGGGCAAATTGGTGGAAATCTAATCCTCCAGATGAAGTTATAGATTAAACCTAATGAAATCTGCAGAATGTGTCAGCTTTAGTTAACACGTGGATGACATGGAGGGTGGAGAAGACAGCGACACAGGTGATGATATTGGCTCCATTGTGTAGTCAGTTTTCTGAGGGCACCGTTGTAATCAAAGCGCTAATAGAAATGTTTTAATAAATGAATCAAATGTTCAAGCGATGCCAATAAACCTCGTGTTATAAACTTGCTTTAACTGTGCGTGAACACGTTCGTAAGAAATAAGATGAACACATTTGTTTCAATGGGATGCTTACAATAAGCACATTACAACTCTTACTCTTCCTATTTCTCTTGGCTACGGTTTAAATGATTTTTAACAATTTGTGTATAAAATAAGAAGGAAGCAAATATAAAACAACAAACTTTTATTATTTTATTTATTAATGGTATCTTTTTATCCATTTCATTTTTACCCATTTCATTTTATATACTTAACATATGTCAATTGATAACAATTATTCAATATTACAAAATATTCAAAATTATACATACACTTTATTTACATAAATGTTCAATATCGCAAAAATACTTCATAAAAATGGAATAAACAGCTTGACGGGGATAGAACACGCGACCTTCCCTATTAATTTGGCCTGGATTCCGGCCTCTGAGCTATCTTGGAACTAGCTTGAACGACTCATAAGTAAAATTGATGAAATTCCAGTCAGTGATGGTTCAAAGTATTTCCGAATGGATGGCAATTAACTCGCTTCCGCATTTATTACATGTATATTATATTGGAGTCACGTCCGTCCGTCCGTCGGTGGGTCTCGTGGTCTGTGGGTCCGTCTGTAGACGAGATCTGTCCGCCCTATTTAAACTTTAATTCAAACTTTACAAGACTGATAAGTACCAAGCCTAGTTGCGCTTATCGTTTGCACGTCATGATTCGATTGATTTAAAATTAGATATGGCCCATTATTATATAAATATAATAATATATACAACATTCATGAGTACCAAGTTTAATTGCGTATATTGTTGGCACATCATGATTGGCTAGATTTTATGTGTTATGGCCATTTGTTATATTTATTGAAGACATTTTGTCCACACTATTTCTTAGTTACTTTTCATTTCACTTCACATTTAAGTATCAGTATTAACTAATAATTTGTGCATTTAAAAAATAAATGACGGATAGGTGTCGAGGCTACTATCCATGACAGATGAGGAGAAGATGGTGTTATTTGAGCTGCGGTGTACTTTACTTAAATGTGTTTAAATGTAAATTATTGTGTAACGAATGATTGTACCAGTATTTAAATGAAATTTCAACGTGTTATACAGAGGACATTCCCATTTATTATGCTCCCCGAAGGGAGAGCTAATAGTTGCTGTTTTGTCTGTCCCGTCCGTTCGTTTGTCCGTCCGTCCGTCATAATTTTGTCTGGAGCATAACACAAAAAAAAATAAGAGGTATCAGAATGGAACTTAATATGTAAATAGATCTCGATGAAGGGAAGTGAAGTTTACAAGGACCATAATTCTGTTTTGCATTATTTAGGAGTTATTACCCTTTGTTATTTTTCAAACTAAAATAACACAAAAACTATAAAAAGTATCAACATGAAACTTCATAGGTAGATGAATCTAAATGAGTAGAAGTGCAGTGTACAAGAACCATAACTCTGCAAAAACAAAAAAATTTGCAAAATATAGGAGTTATTGCCTTTTTTCATACTTTAATTTTGTCCAGTGCTCATAATATAGTATAATAAAGTACCAATGAATTGTAAAAACGCAGTTCGGGAAGCATACACCGGTTCTACCGGCATAAGTTTGATACAATTTTATACTTCTAAGTTAACAAGTAAAAGTTATTAGATGTATCCATGAATTTATTGATCAGCCCTCGTAGATGTGCATGTTCGTTTTAATAAGTTTTACAGCGTTGCACTCCCTGAATACACACATTGTAAATATCAGTATTTGAAAGACAAAGGGATTGTACTCCTTTTATCACTCTGGGTACTAGGTGGTGAATATTAATTGAATATCAACACTCAATTACCGCAGCTTTTGAACAACAGACGAAAAATCAAACATAAATTCTTTTTACTTTGACCATTTCCATAAACGTTAAAAGGGATAGTTTGCATCCCGATATTTTTCTTCGATGTCTGCACTATTCTCGGGGACAATTTCAATTTTATACTTTACGTTAAAGTTTACAGATTTGCAGGCATTCGCATAAACAGAGATCACTTAAACATCTGCCAATATATCTCACTAGTCGAACTGTACTGAACACAACGCTCATTGTCAAAGCAAGCTAAATGTACTAAAGAGAGTGCTTATTCTGCTATAGATTACGATATTAACCTGAGACATTTGTTAACGTTTTTCGATAGCGACATTTCGCAAACACTGAAACCTTATTTACACTCACTCCAGTATAAAACTTGTGTTGTTTCTGGTTTTCTTGAAATGATTCAGCAGAAAAGAGATTCATTTCGATTCATGTTTGTATAGTTCGATAAAAAATTAGGCTTATGCCATCTCTCAAATGACATCCACCTTTTGTTGAAGTCGGTGAACAGAATGATATTAATTGTATATCAGTAAGTCGCTGTGACTCGTGTAGTTATGTTATGTCCCCAAAATATAAGGGGTTTATCCTTGTCCCTCATTAGGATTTTACATGTCAAAGCATTCGTTCAATTTATGTATCCAACATATCAGATATATAACTCAAGGCCCAAAGATCTTGAAGATGATGCCTACTCATCCTCAATCTCAAATAATTATTGGTATCATGATTAAATAAGCTTGATCAATCAGTGGTATTCACAGTGACTTTTAAACACATTCTTAACTGTGTCAAATTTCTTACTCAATCATGCATGAGACAATGCTTGAGAACAATCTATCATACTAAACTTCAGCTTGAGCATGAACTTTGTGTGATACTTTCTATTGCAACACTATCCTATAAATCCATCCTTATCTGATATTTCAGAGAAAGCTTATCAAGATGTTTTAGTATAAGCCTGATATTTTCGAGGGAGGACACGGGGCCAGGAATCACCGCCTAGAAGAAAAGCATAGTGATCTCACAGATCATAGTGATTGGTTACGCTTTTATTGATATTATATAACTTACTCTCGGACATAGATATTTTGATATTGTGATATCATTATATAAAAACCTGTTTGTGTTAATATGTATATTATCCTTTGTGAAATAATCAATTTCAATCCGAATATATATCTACTGCAACATATTTATTTTTCACTCGTGCCTTACATTCAGTGTTCTGCTTTGACGTTTATGCTGATAACTGAAGAGTAGGTGCACTTCCTTTGTGCATAGCCATTTTGTATGTTCTCATAACTTGGCCATATAAAAATTACTTAATGCTACATGTTACCAAAGAAAAATATTTTTTACACTGCAATTAGTTCCAAAGATTCCACCATGCTTGTTTATCTAGGAAGAAAACCCTCTGGATAAAGATTGTTTAAATTACAATGTGTGCCAAGCTAGCCAGTGAATGGGGGGTGGGGGGGGTATTTGAGGTGTTAAATAGTGCGTGCAGTATGATTAGAATAAAAGTGGTCCCATCGACTGACATAAAAAGTGTTATTTTGATTGGTTTATGTCATAATAATGCAATGCAGCAAATTTAAAAATAACAAAATATAAGTCAATGGAACATAATTATAAAATAAATGTTAAGAAGCAAACTGGCACCACTTTTATCCATGATCGAATGTGTGTGTGTGTGTATAACTCCTGGTCCAAAATTCATTAATGTTCTATATCTATACTATACTTTTATAATATAACCTTTGTAAAATTTAAACTAGAACTATCACTGGAGGTGATTAAGACCCCACAAAATGGTTTGATACAGGAAAAACCAGACTCCAGGTGGAGCATAGATAATAACCTGCATACATAGTATACTGTTATCATAGTATGTAAGTAAATAAGTTTGTAAAGTTTTCATCCAAAGTGGAGAGTTATGGTTTTAAAGTGTAAAAAGCATTGAATTGAAACAAAAATGTAAACAGACAGCAAGTATAAGTGCAATGGGCAAGAACGATAAGTGAATCTGTTCACAGTATTGACGTATGTCGTGTTCTTGTTTGTTTGTTTTGTTTTTTTTTGTTTGTTTGATTGTTTATTTATTGGATTTAATGTCCCACCGACAATATTTCAGTCATTTGGAGACAATGTCTGCTTGAGACAGATATATTGCTGCCACACTGCAGTATCACGCCGTAGACCTTTTTTTTTTGTAACAACAATAAGTGTGATCTACATAGGGAAGATGCATTGCTTACGAAAGATGTGTAACAACATTTTAAAATGTTGACAAGAAACGGTTTTACTGGCTGTACCCATATCATTATTCAGAATTAAATGCAAAATTTTGTGTGCATTATATACTAAACATGATATGATACAATCATTTTTTTAAATCTTTATCATTTTATTTCTATACCAGTAGCAAAGCATTCTTTGACATCTGTACCATTTTATATCTATGTCAGTAGCAAAGTTTTTAATAGCTATACCAGTAACAATGAATTCTTTCTCCTTGTCAATACTAGTAACAAAAAGTCCCTTAAGTTTTTTTATATAAATATAATATAAAAACTTACACTGTTTTTGTGTATACAAATGATACATTTATACTTTTTTACTTCCTCTTGAAATAGGTCCATTGTGATGTTTTGCTTACATATTATACATAAAAGGTAATGTCCCTTTCCATTTTGTTTTCTATGTGTCTCGAATTTGAGATAACCGTTACAAATCTTAATTTAAACTAATAATGAATAAGACAAGACGCATTATTAATATGATATTTAAAGCATTTACATTCACAAAGAGACTTTTCAATATTATTTTGTATAAATATAGTTGCATTTATCCACTTCAAAATAGCATGGTGATATTGTGACTTGTCAATTATGAATATTGATTTTGAATTTTTCGTCGAATGAATCTGAATGACAATTAATTTTTTAAAAAAAATTTTTTTTTTTTAATTTACAAATGTTCTATCGGTAAAAAAATTTTTTTAAAAGATTAAAAAATTGATTGTAAAAAGAAATCAATCACATTCAATAGCTTTACGTACGGTATTGAACTTATAATTAGAACTGTTGTTTTATATTTAACTGAACTTTATTTTTCATTTTTTGAGCACGCGAACACTTCACAGACTTAAAATAAATAAACACTTACGAATTTGCTTCTCGGGAACTGGTGAAGACGCCATGTTGCGGAATGTGCCACGCGGTCCAACAAGCACCTGTTTCGGGATAATTAATTATATATTTAACCGGAATTCCGGATGTACGTTTATGAAAATAATGTTTGCGCGCAGTGTGATATACACTTTACAATTTCATTTCTCAGGACACAAAGACTTCACCAACATAAACGAAGGATAGTAGATATTTCTACCAGTCGACCGTGGATGAGCTTTAACATCATTTATAATTAGTAACTATGGTCAGTTCAAAGGATCAACAGAGCTTAGAATTCACCGTTAAATGTCTCACAGACAAAAAAGGTAATCGCAGACTACTTTAGCACTTTACACTTCAGAAACGAAATGGGTGAACACGTGATCCTTAAAATAACATAACACAAAATTTTACCGTAGTAAAAAATAAGGAACATTAGATACGTTATCCTATTATTGTGATAATCATAGAAAAACGGTAATTAGAAGCCAACGTCCTTTTTAGTTCGAATTCAAACGGACAAAATTCATTTCAAGATGTATTGAAGCATTAAATGACGCCCTTAATAAGATTAATGGAAGAGAATGAAGCTATTTTGGTTCACCAGTAGACGTAAATGACATAAGCTTCAACTAAATAAAAAACTGTCATAAAATGGAATGGATGCTGCATATTTGAAAATATAAAGGCGTAAAGTACTTTTAGATGGTACGATCGTATTTTATAATTAATCAACACTCTTTCAGACATATACTGAAAAAGTCATACAAAAACACTCATGAAAATAAAAAATTGTAGACAAGATAACTTACCTCATCTTTATACAGCATTGACAAATCAACAATATTTATCAGGCTCCTTATTTACCTACGGTCATTCTTTAATTTTGCATTAATAGAAAAGATCCAACAGCCATAAAATACTTTACAAAAAAACCATTTATGTCATAATTGCAAACCAGTTTTTGAACAGGCTTGCTTGCAACTTTTTCTATGGCATCACATATTTTTGCATCGGACAACATCTTATCCTATATTTAGGTACTACATTACCCTACGTTTTACTACCCAGTTCCAACAGTTCCAAATTTTGTTTTCTATCTTATAATTTAGTGATGCTTAATTTTTTGCAAATTTTTATATGATTGCATTTTTTGATAGTCAAAACTTAATTGAAATGTGTTTGTGACCGTTGCTGGAAATATTGTGTTAAATAGGTTGTGACATATAAAAAGGGAAATGCAAAAGCGTGTCAGTCGCAATTTATTCCTCCATCGACCTGAATTTCATTAGTCACTTAAATTTACCGTGCTCAGTGTGGCAGCTGTTTCAATAGTTCATTTGGTAGGCATGCAAATAAAACTTTCACTGAACAGTGTCTCCGTGAGTGATATCGCGGGCTCAAATCCATATAAGCAGCAATATTTTTAATCATCAATATACTTTCAAATTTCCTATATTTAATTTTAAAAAAGATGAAATAACGTTCAGAAATAAAAGAATGACAATTTGTTATATGTTTGCTACTTTTTACCTTAATGTAAATCTGCAGGAAAGGGAAACAGGAAAAGAGAAAAAGGGACAGCATGCTCATTGTAAGCAGTCTATTTGTCTCTTTTTGTTTCGACCGTATTTAAACGACTTAATAGCATTGGAATCATTGGCTTC